>VZRH01001843.1:41821-68119 GCA_013397555.1 Urocynchramus pylzowi
CTGGACGGCTTGTGGTGGGTGGGGGGTGGACAAGAGGTGTCTGTCCTTATGGATGCTCCCAGGAAGGGGTCGAGTAGGACTCTCTGGTCACTTCCTGGGGTGACCTGGGCTTCACCTGCCCCAGGGTGAATGGGGTTCTGGATGAGCCCTTGGGTCAGTGCTTCCAGGTGGCTGAAACAGCTCTGCTGAGCCCCATCCTTGGTAGGGCCCATGCCCTCTCACCCAGCTGAGCCCTGAGTGCAGTCACTTCTGGGGCAAGGCCAGAGCCTATGGTCAGCACAAAACCCTGTTTATTGTCACTGTGGGTTTGAATTTCACCCAAGTGGCAGAGGAACAACTTCCCACCCTGCAGCTTTTGCTGGACTGCTGGAGCAGTGGCAGTGCAGCTGACTCATGGAGCCAGCTCCTCTCTCTCTGTTCTTCCCCAAATTTGAGTTTAGGAAAGAAGTTCCCCCAGGTTTTGCTGCCAAGAGTCCTGAGAAAGTGTAATCTTTTCCCACATTTATCCCTGTGGTGGGCAGCCTGAGGCGTGCTGAGATCAGCCAAGCACCATCCAAACTGAGTTCAGATGAGCTGAGCACCCAGGAAACAACCATCCCTGGAGCACACATCCCCACACAATTACTTAGGGCCCTTGGGGATTGCAGAATTGCAGCCTGGCCCAATTTACTGAGCTCAGTTTGTGCATCTCCAGGTCTGTTCAGTGGTCTGCAATGGTCAGGTCAGATTCATCCCATCATCTCTCATTTCTGACCAACAAAGTCTCCTTGTGGCCCATTTTCAGAGGGCTTTTGCCCAGCTGTCACCCCCAGAGCTGGGGATTTCATCCTTAAGATCCCTCTCCCTTTCTTTTCCAGAGATTCCTGCCATCAACCCCACCTCCCTGGTCACCAGCACAGAGGCACCTGCAGGTGAGTGCTCCATGTCCCTGGCCGAGTCCATGGCCTCAGCCCTACCCTGACACCTGGGGGCAGATCCCACCTTCCCTCTCCCTGGCACAGCACAGGGGAAATTTCCTCCCTGCAGGGGTTGTCAGGCAGTAACCAGGCTGCCCAGGGCAGTGGTGGAGCCACCATCCCTCAAGGTGTTCAAAAGGCGAGTAGATGTGTCCCTTTGCAATGAAGTTTACAGTGGGCATGGTGGGATTTGGTTCAGGGTTGGACTCAGTGGTCTTGGAGGCCTTTTCCAGCCTTAATGATTCTGTGTTCCTCAGGCAGGAGAAAAGTGTGTGGGTGGGGATGAGAGGGAGGTGCACGAGGAGGAACCTGCAGCTCCCGGCGGAGCGGTGCTGGCTTGGCACACAGAGCCTGGCAGCTCTGCACAGCCTGGCACCCCTCCCAGCGCCCATGGGCACTGCTGAGCCCTCACAGCCCTGCCCCTGCAGGCTCTGGAAAAGAGGGGCTGTTTTCAGGACAGCGAGGAGCGGCCCTGCCTGGACCTGGCAGAGGTTTCGCTCCTCACTGAGGCAGAGGAGTGCACATCCTGCCCGATGGGGAGATGCTGAGCTGAAGGGATGGTACCACTGCTGGGGCACCACCACCTCTGCTCCTGCCTGCCCTGCCCGCCCTGCCAGCTCTGAGGAGAGAGCTGAGAGCATCAGGCTTTGGGGAAAGGGGAAAAATGGGGGGACGGGATGAGAGATTTGGCCGGTTTTATTGCCTACAGAGAGTGTGGCGTGGAGCAGAGTTAACCAAGGTGACACCCCTCCAGTGCTTCATAAATAGGGACAGTCTCACAGTGATGTCTGAGCTGCTCAGCTGCACAAAAATAAACAGCACTGGCGCAGAGCTGGGTTGTTTGCTCTGTTTTGGCAGAGCGGGTCTGCCCCAAACTGCCTCCAGTTTATCTGTGGGTTTGTTGGTTTAAGATTTCTGGCTTCTAGCTCAAATATCCTTAATGCAATGTAGCTGCCTCTGCCCAGAGTCAGTGCCACTGGAGGATCAGGGCACCCAGTGGGGGTCCTGCTGCTCCCTTGGCTGATCAGAGATGGGGGTGATGCTGCCCTGGCTGCTGTGCCAGGATTACCTGCACCTGTGTGCTCGTCCTGCCAGCAGGGCTGCCAGCCATGGTCCTTTCTACCCACACCCTGCCCTGGCTGCTGTGCCAGGGTTACCTGCACCTGTGTGCTCGTCCTGCCAGCAGGGCTGTCAGCCATGGTCCTTTCTACCCACACCCTCCTGGTGCCCCTCTGCCCCAGGAGCCCCCAGCTGTCCCTGAGCAGGGAGCAGGGCACTCCCCAGGAGGCCCTCAGCAGCGCAGGCAGCCCCCAAGCCCCTTCTCCCCCCACCTCCCTCCCTGCCTCTGGCAGCAGGTGCTGCCTGCAGGAACAGGGGGACATTGTTCAGGGCTGCCACGCTCAGGTGCTGGCCTTCCCGCCCTCTCCCCACCCTCCTCCGTGCTGGGGCTCAGTCCCTGGGTGTGTCCAGCCTTGTCACTGACATTGCCATCTCCTGCATCACTTTTCCCAGCTTTCTCCTGCCTTTCCAATCTTCCAAAGCCTTTGAGGTCCAGCTTTGATGTCTGTGCCTGAGCATCTGACTGGCTTAGTGATGAAACGTCCTGGGTCCACTTCTCATAATTTTTATCATTATTATTATCTTAAAATATTTTCCACTTAGTGGAAAAAAAAAATAAAATCCACGTTCCCCATTAGCAGAATTAACAAAACTCGTGGAGTGCAAAACAGGGCTTTAAGGGAATTCAAAGTAAGCAGTAAAAGATTTGCAGCCATAGCACCTGATTAAGTTACATCTCTCTTAAAACAAAATATTCCTTTTTTTCAAGGAGAGGAGAAGTAAACCAGATGTGCAAAGCTGCCACCTCTCCCACACGTGCTCCCCCACAGGGATATGGGGAGTGCCCACCCCAGGCCAGGGGCTCTGGTCCTCAGCTGCCTCCTCCCACTCTGCACCTGTAGCATCCCCCAGAGGGGCAGCAGTGTCAGAGCTGGGGCTGCAGCACGCCCCAGGGACACATTTGTGCCTGGGCTGGGGCTCTCGTGAATCCCAGGGATGCAGCAGTGCAGGGGTGGGGCTGTATCACATCCCAGGGATGTCTCAGTCTCAGAGATTGCTCTGTAGCTTGTCCCAGACACGCATCAGTGCCAGGCACGGGGCTGTGGCACATCCTGGAGATGCAGGAGCATTTCAGGCTTTGTGGGTGCACTTCCATGCCATGGGGCTGTGCCAGGTCTCTGCTGACCCCCAGCCCTTCTGTGGGGCTGCAGCTGCACAGACACAGCAGAAAGGCAGCTGAAGCAGCCCTTCTCCCCTCTGCCCTGCAGAATGTGTAAAGCCATGGGCTCTCAGGGCCTGGCTGTGGGAGCAGCCCCATAAAGCACGCAGCATCCAGGGAGGATGGAGCTCCAGAGCTCTGCTGTGATCAGGGCTGGTGGCTCCAGGGCAGAGCCCTCCCATGGCAAAACCCAGCAGGAACAGGGCAGGGTGCTCAGGGAGGGCAGTCTGGGGAGGTGCAGGCAGCATCCACCTGCCCTGACATCCCTTGCCACAGCACTGTGTCTGCCCCACACCCAGTGATGGAGGAGGCCACCTGCTCAGGGCCAAGGAACAGAAGTGTTTCCAGTTATTTGGACTTTTTTTTTCTTCCCAAGTTTCTTAGATTAGTGGAGCAGGAATTGACTTTACATTTGAGGAACGTTCCTCCACAGCACAAAGCCGTGGTTAAAAAAATTCCTAAACTAATCCTAAATTGTTAATTCCCAGCACCATTTTCTGGCTCCTTTGAACCACAGTGTTATGTTGCTAACCATGAGCAGGAGCCCAGGGCAGTTACAGGATTTCTTTCTGCTTTCCTTTCATCCCCACTGCCAAGGGAAGGGGGTGGCAGGTTGGCTGAGGCTGCCCCACAGCCTCCCCCCAGCCCACGTCACCCCACACTCCAGCCCAGCCCCCAGGCCGTGCCACCCTCCTCCCCAGCGCCCCGTGTCCATGGGCAGGCCGTGCCAGGGCCAGGATGGGCTCTGTGCCCCTTTGCCTGGGGAGGAAAGGGGCTCCTGTCCTCCCAGAATAAGCTGGGAGGCTCTCCCTGGGGTCCCTTTCATGGAGCAGGGAAGGGCAGAGCGGTGTGCTGGGTGGGCCTGAGGCTGGAGCACATCCCAGGGGAGGCAGCAGGGTCTGGGATGGGGCTGGAGCACATCCCCGGGGGTGCTGTGGGTCTGGGATGGGGCTGCAGTGAATTCCAGAGAACACAGAGCAGGCTGAGGCTGGAGCACATCCCAGGGGAGGCAGCAGGGTCTGGGATGGGGCTGGAGCACATCCCCGGGGGTGCTGTGGGTCTGGGATGGGGCTGCAGTGAATTCCAGAGAACACAGAGCAGGCTGAGGCTGGAGCACATCCCAGGGGAGGCAGCAGGGTCTGGGATGGGGCTGGAGCACATCCCCGGGGGTGCTGTGGGTCTGGGATGGGGCTGCAGCACACCCCAGGGATGCAGTGGGTGAGGGCACCTTCAGGGCCACCGCCAAGCCCTCCTGGCACCCCACCCCCCATGTGGAGACCCCCCATTTGGGCCCCCTCTGTGGCCACCCCGGCTGTTTCAGGGGAGGCAGCAGGGCCAAGGCAGCTGTGCCAGCCCAGGCAGAGGGGCAGTGTGGCAGCACGGGGAGGCTGAGCAGAGAATCAGAGCTCATCCCTCCCTGCCAAGAATTAGCTTCACGCTGCACTGCTTCTATCACTGACAAATTTGGAACAGGTGGCACCAAGTCCCAGATAAAAAGGAGCTGGGCAGAGAGGAGAACAGCCGAGCCCAGGGTGAGTTTGTGCTCCTGGGCTTCTTTCTTTCCTCCTTTCTCCTCCTCCCCTTGGCACAGGGTTCTGTTATTCCCCCAGAGCTTTGCCTCCATCCCCAGTGATCACTGTGGCAACCCGCAAACAAAGACAACTTTGGAGGCTGCTGGCTCTGTCCTGGGACATGGGGCCAAGCCAGAGGGAGAACCTGCAAAAGGCAGAGAAAAGAAGAAAGATGGGCTCAGAAAAAAACATGCCATTTGGAAAGAGACAAATTGAGATGTTCAAAGGAAGATGGCAGGGTAAAGAAAGAAGGAGAACAGGGCTGCTTCGGGCAATTGTTGGGATCAAAGGCTTTGGGGAGAAGGAAAGAGGCATTCCCTGCCCTCCCTCTGCTTGAGATGCAAATCTGGGGGCTTTAGAAATGCACAGAAAAAAGCTTCCTGGAGGACAGGAGCCTTGGGGGACAGCGGGGTGGTGGAGGACAGCCTGGTGGCCGCCCCAGCCCCTCTGGAGCAGCCTGAGCAGGGGATGCCTGGGCAACAGGAGTGATGTGGTGGAGCAGAGCCACTTCCCTGGCCTGGCTCCTTCCCACAGCCTGGGTCCCCTTGCCCCCTTGTGGGAACCCACGAGGCACAGGTTCCTGGAGGGGCTGCCCCTGAGGGTGCTTCCCACCACTCTGGCCCTGAGAGCTGCATCCCTCTGAGGATGGTGACCCCCTTCGGTCTGGGGTCACGCCTGCCCCCTGGGCAGCTGACTGTGGGACTGGTGCCAAATCCTCTTGTCCCACGTCACCCAGGACTGCAGGGGCACAGCTGTTCTGTTGATTCTCCTTGGCCATGGCCCCTGCCAGCCCTCCTTGGAGGCCACTGTCACCTCCCCTTCATTCCTCCCATCCATCCTTTGCTGTGTCTGGAAGGAGTCCCCAGGCTTCCTCCACTTCCCCTGAGCTGACTTATCCTGCAGGACACCGTCACCACAAGTGACAGAGTCAATGCACCCAAGGCACTTGGTTCCTCTTCCCAGCTGATGTGCTGTCAGCCATTTGTGCTGGTCTTTGAGCCCCCAGCCCCGGGAGGTGCCGGGGGAGCAGCTGCCTCCATCAGACCGCTGTCCCCGGCAGTGGGCCCGGGAGCAGTGCAGTGCCCACCACCTGCTGCCAGGCTGGTCTTGCTGCTGTCCCCTCCACCCCACTCCCTCTTGCCCTGTGGTGGGATGAGTCCCCACGTGCCTCAAGGCCCTCAGTGCTCAACCCCCTGTTCTTCTGCCGCAGACTGTGACTCCTACTGCAAACCAGCCAAGGGCAACTACAAGATTAACATGAAGAAGTACTGCAAGAAGGACTATGGTAAGGACCTGCAACCTCCCCGGGCCACCCTGGGCTTTGGCCCAGAGGCAGATGAGGGCTGGCTGTGGGTGGGGCAGATGAAGGCATCCAGGAGGTGGGGGACACTCCAGATGGAGGGAGGTCCCCAAATCAGCCCTCCCGAAGCTGCGGTGGATGAGGCAGGTGGGGCTGCTGGGGAAGGGCAGTTCCTGTCCCCAGCCTTCCTCTGGGGAGCAAGGCAGAGCATCCCCCATCACTGTGCCTCCCCCTTTGTTCCCTCAGTGGTCCAGGTGAACATCCTGGAGATGGAGACGGTGGCCAACTGGGCCAAGTTCACCATCAACATCCTCTCTGTCTACAAGTGCCGTGACGAGCGGGTCAAGCGCGGTGACAACTTCTTGTGGATCCACCTGAAAGACCTGTCCTGCAAGTGCCCCAAGATCCAGATCAGCAAGAAGTACCTGGTCATGGGGATCAGCGAGAACTCCACGGACCGGCCCGGCCTGATGGCCGACAAGAACAGCCTGGTGATCCAGTGGCGGGACGCCTGGACGCGCCGCCTTCGGAAACTGCAGCGGCGGGAGAAGAAGGGCAAGTGTGTGAAGCCCTGAGGGCTTTGCAGCCAGCCTGTCCCCCCTGCCCAGCCCCAGCCCAGCTGGCCCTGCCAGACTGCGCCCACAGACTCTGTACATACACATAGTGTGAATGGACTCTCTGTCTATAGTGTATATTTTGGCCATGGTTTCCTGTTGTGTGCGTGTGCACGGGTGGGTGTGCGTGTCAGTCCTTTTCTCTAAGTGTGTATTAAAAACAATGCAGTAATGACAAACCTCCTTTAATGAGGAGCAAAGAGGAGCGAGGTCCTGTGGGTGCCTGCCACCTGAAGCAGCTTGAAGGGGATTGTTGTCCTGTTCCAGGCATTCTGGAGCTCGTTTTCAAGGCTTTTGTATTCCCTTTAACACAGTCGTCGTCTGCCCAGTGCTGACATCTCAGCTGACAGCTCTCCCTTCTCCAGCACCCACGGTATGATTCTTCCTCACTCTGAAAATGTGCTGCTGCCAGACCTCTCTCTGCCTTTCTCCTTGCCCAGGAGGAACAGGAGGTCAGAGTCTTCTGTCCCTCGTGCTGCAGAGTGTCCAGCCCCGGGACCTTCTCCAGGAAGGACAAATGACCTTTTACAAGGCCGGATTCCCCGGTGGCCTTGGGCTCACATGGACCAGTGCTGCTGCCTGGGGCAGGACCTGGGCAGTGCTGCAGAGCCACGGGGGGAAGCCAGGCCCTGGCAGTGTGCTGGTGGCCACTACCAGGAGGGACTGCGTCCACCAGGGAGAAAGGGACAGAGCTGGCAGCCCCTGCTTGCCACTGTCCTGGTGCCACTGTCCTGGTGTCCAGACAGCTCAGTGAAAAAGACCTGGACACACCATTTTCCCCTCCCATGTCCACCTGCTCCATCTGAACCCGAGCTGGGCTGGCCAGGCTGACGGGAGCCATCGTCTATAACCATCCATCCAGCCAGGTCTGCCTGCCTGTGCTCTCACCTGCTACCAGCTGACACAATTCCACCTGCTTCTGTTGGGACTACACCAAGTGGCCATCTGCCTTGGTGTGCATCTTCAGAGCTGGCCAGACTGTGTGCTCTCCTGGGAAGAATTGCTGTGGCCAAGGTTGTCCAAGGAGATGCACAAGGCGGAGGTGACAGGAAGAGAGAAGAGTTTTCATTGATCCACCTCTAGGCTTTTATATCTTCTTCACCATGTATTAGTCTCTGGTTAAACAGGCACCAGTATCTTCCCATGTTGAGATTGTAGCAGTCTTGGCTTAATAAATACAAATAGAAACAATAGGTGCTCTGACAATAGATATTCCTTTCCACACAAACCTTGCCTTGCCTGTTGAATGGCTCAGTGAGGGGTTGTAGCCTAATGGTCTTCCATGAAACTTTACCCTTTCCAGCCCACGGCAGAGGACTCCCCAAACCAGGGTGGTGCTTCTGGGCTTCAGCATCCCAGGGTGGTGCTGGAGCTTCCAGCTGGAGAGCCTAGGGGAGCACTGTTGGGTTTCAGGACCAGGGGATTTGGGGAGTGAGGATCTAGGCCCTGGGGATGTCTGTGTGGACATGCAGGTGCTCTGGTGAAGCTGCTGGAGATGCTGGAGGTGACATTTCAGAGCTGTGGAGGGCCTGCAGGGCCGTTGTTCGGGTCCCATGGGTGCCTACAAAGGGCATGGGCAGGGGTATGGGGAGGCCAGAAGCTGAGGGCTGATGGGGAGGTGGGACCACTTGGGCTTGGATGAGCTGATCTTATCCCCCCTCCCTACACAGACCCTCTTCCCTCCTCTCTGAGCTGAGGGGACCCTCCCACCCCTGGCTCCTCTTGTTTGGACTGTCACAGACTATTGGCCTCTGCCATGAGGTGGCTCTTGATGTAGTTGAGCCACCCTCAACTCAGGAGAACTGACTTCTCCTCTTCCTCCCATGGCTGCTTTCACCAGACTTGCCCTTGGCTCAGGCTCACTCCAACCCCATGCACTCCACAGTCACGGAATGGTTTGGGTTGGAAAGGACCTCAAAGATCACCTTCTCCCAACCCTGGACACCTTCCACTGCACCAGGTTGTTCCAAGCCTGGCCTTGGACACTCCCAGTGATGGGGCAGCCACAGCTGCTCTGGACAAACGCAGGAGTCCTGGCACAGAAGTCAGTGGTGGAACACCCTTCGGGTGCAAGGATGGGACTTCCATCAGGATCATCCCTCAGCATCACTCCATGGGGCCTGGGGCTTCTCTGACCCCTCTTCTCAGCAGCCACAGCCCAGAAAGAGCAGGGCAGCACCACTGTTCCACGGGCATGGAAACTTCTCAGGGCAGGGCTTCAGCAGCAGGTGGTTTCTCCAAGCAAGGAGAGGCACAATGTGTCTGTGCTCCCCAAAACCACTGGGCACAGCCTTCTCAGGAACTCCAGGCTTTCCTTTAGGGACCTGATTTCTCCTCCACTGAAGTGAGGCACCTAAAACTCTTTGAGGAATTTGGTGATTGGAGTTCTCCACTCATCCTCCCAGCAGCTCTCCCCTCCTCTTTCACCTCTGCCATCGGGGACTGTTGAGGAAGGATGGCTCCCAGCTGGCATCTCAGTGCCCTGCTGGGGCAGATCAGAGATGCCAGAGCAGAACCACCACCCCATGGTCTGTGCTGAGGAGCTCTCTCCCTCTCTCCCTCTCTCCCTTTGGCTGGGGAATGTCCTAAAATCCTGGTTGAAGGACTGGAGGAACTCACTCTGCACTGAGTCTATACTGAGGAAGACGCTCTTCAGTGAATCTGCTCCCTGAAGGACTTTTCCTGACTTCTCTTGCTGATGCCACCTCCATGTCCAAGGCAAGAATTCACCTTTCTCATTCCTCTCCCTCTGCCTGGCACGATCAGCTGGGGGCTGGGGACTGCAGAGGGTTTGGCTGTAGCTGGATCACCCTGAGCTGGTGCCAGGACACCAAGGGCAGGGAGGAGGCACCGTGGGTTTGCTCAGAGGTGCTGCCCTACAGATCGGGCAGGGCTTGGGGCACACACCTGCACAGGCATCGTTTGCACAGGGCTGGAAATGCAGGGGCAGCTCCACGTCCAGCAGCACCCACCCAGCCCTGCCCACCCCTTTGCTGGGGGGAGTGATTGACAGCACTGGGAGCAGCCCGAGGCCGTGGGTGGCTCAGGGCAGGGGCTCAGGTGGCAGCAGGGTATGTCACACAGCCCTGGTGGCCGCAGCCAGCAGCTGTGGGCTTTGCAAGGGCAGCAGAGAGAGAGAGAGAGAGAGAGAGACTGCAGTGCGAGCTGCGCTGGGCACTACAAAGCCGTATGTCTTCTGAAATAGCTCTTCAGGGAAAGAGGCACTGATCCAGCAAAGCATCTGCAAAGCCTTTGGTGCAGTGTGGTGCACTCCCAGCTCCTGGAGCATGGGTCCCCCGAGCAGCAGCTGGCCCAGCTCCGTGTGCCGAGCAGCCCCGTGCTGCACCGGCTGCTGCCGGCCCCTCTGGCAAGGGCCAAAACCACCACGCACGTTTCCATCCCTGCTTTCTTATTTAACAGGTCTTTTCCCATATTCAGCTGGGGCAAACTATTTGAGACACAAAGGCAGCGGAAAGAGAGGCCGAGTTTGCAATTTCCCCCCTGCTTTGGGACTGAATTTTGCAGCTGGTTGAAATTTTTCTTGTTTCAAAACGCCAGTGGACATCTTTCATGGAAACCCGGAATTTGGCCAAGGAAAGACACAAAATGTGAGAATACTACAGAAAACTCAATGCTCTTTTTCTGTGTTGTCCAGCCAGCTCCACTCATGAGAGATCACAGGAGTTTGAACAGCTGAACCCCAGCCTGAGTGGACAGACAAATGGATGAATGTGTGGAGTATTTTCCATCATTGTGCTCTTGGTAACCAAAGTCCACATAAAGAAAATGGACTGCATCAGACAGGAAAACACGTTCCTTAGGTGGAACTGGATCAAGCAAAGAGCATTTTGGGTGGCCAACAGGGCACAGCTCAGTGCTGGGGTGTGGGAATATTCTTCCTGGTGAGGAGCTGAGCCCCTGAGAAGGGGCAAGGTCTACTTAGAGTGACCCCTGTCGTGGTCTGACCTGGTCTCGCTCTCCTTGTTCTCCTGATGCTCTCTGGTACACGGAGCAACTTCTGTCCACGCTGCCATGCAGATCCAAGTGGATCTTTGTAGTGGCTTCAGCTGTCAGAGAGAGCAGTTATGGTGGCTCTGCCAGCCCCTGCTCCTCAGGCTTCTACAGTTAATAACACGGACAAGTCGTACTTTGCCACCTGTGGACATGGTCCGAGGCAACTCTGGCCTGCTGCCACTCCTCAGCTGGGGTGGCCTGTCCAACCAGCCACATCTTGTCCATCCCTGCAGTGCCACATCCCCTGTCCCATGCCCTTGGTGCTGCAGCACTCTGTCCATCACCCCTCACCCAAGCATGGTGTTTTACTTGGCACTTTACAACCCTCACAAGCTTCCTTAACATCCTAAATTTTGCTTCCTAAGCAAAGCACAGCCTCTGCAATTCCCAGCCCTCCTCCTGTGTTCCCAATCTCAACGAGGGCTCTTTCACCCACTCAGGCTCCTTCCAGAGGGGCTGTAGGACCAGGGCAGGGCACACTTTTCCCACTCATGACCATGTCAAACAAGTGTCTGTGGAATTTAATTGCTCCGAGCCCCTCTTCTCCTTGCAAATCCGTGAGAAATGTGCTGTTCTTCAATATGCCTAGTGTATTTCCACCAGCCTTGGGGGCACTCATTACATCAGCGTTAATTACCTGCCATTCATACATTTGTTTGTTCATGTAGTCCTCCATCCATCCTATCTCCTTGTTCATCTTTACAAGGGCCCAGCGCTCTGGTTAAACACGTGCTCCCCGTGTGCACAGGATGAGCAGCACCTGCGTGGGGTCTGGGGCACAGGGGGGCAGGGGGCTCGCTTCAGCAGGGCCTGAGGAGCAGGGAGACAGCTTCCCCCTCGGGGGAACATGAGGAAACCATTAATCGATGGGCTGGCCCGAGCCGTGTTTTCCTAAGGAAGAGCTGAAGACGGGGAACAGCTGGGGTCAGCGGGGCACCATCTGGAGAAACCCGCCTGCTCCCTCCTGCCGGGCTTTTCCCACCTCGAGAGGATGAGGCAGGAGGGAAGGGGGTCCCAGCAGCCCCCTGCTGCAGCCCAGCCCTGCACGTCCCCGAGCCGGCTCTGGGCACTGCTGGGACCTTGCTGCCAGCAGCACAGGAGTCATGGCACAGAGACAGCACCCAGCCAGGGGTGCTGCTGCCAGCAGAGCCCTGTGGTACCCCCACGCCTTGGGCTCAGCACCCTTGGGCAGAANCTCCCTCCTGCCGGGCTTTTCCCACCTCGAGAGGATGAGGCAGGAGGGAAGGGGGTCCCAGCAGCCCCCTGCTGCAGCCCAGCCCTGCACGTCCCCGAGCCTGGGGACTGGCTCTGGGCACTGCTGGGACCTTGCTGCCAGCAGCACAGGAGTCATGGCACAGAGACAGCACCCAGCCAGGGGTGCTGCTGCCAGCAGAGCCCTGTGGTACCCCCACGCCTTGGGCTCAGCACCCTTGGGCAGAAATCAATGATTTCTCTGCATGGGGCAGGATCAGACCCTCAGCAGCCATCCAAACTGATCCTCTGTTTACACAGCCACTGTGAGACTCAGTAAACAGACAGTGTTTTCATCTTGGACAAGATGCTCTGCCCCAAAATCCTGGAGAACCAGCCTCTCTGCTGTCAAAATAAACACCACTCACTCTTCCCTCCCGCACACCCAGAGGAAGGGAAGCCACCAGCTGTGCAGGAGCAGGGAGAGTGGCAGTCCCAGAGGAGGGCTGCTCCTGGGGGATTCCCTGTCTGAGAGCAGGAGTGACCAGCCCAGGCACACACAGCCACCAGCTGCCCCTGGGCTGCCCACAGTGGGGATCATGGTTCCACTCACAGCACAGGGAGTGAGGAGATGAAGGTGGGCAGAGCAAACCCAGCCCAGCACCTTCGAGGGGTCTGAAGGTGCCTGGCTTGGGTCTCTCCCTGGCACTGACATCCCCACAGAGACTGCTGCAGCAGCAGTGGTTGAAGCCAGGTGCTGCCTCCTGTCTGTCCCCTCCTGTCCCCTGCCTGTGTCCTGCCAGACAGATGACAGCGGGAGCAAGTAATCTCCAATGTTTAAAGCTCCAGGACTGAACTGTGGGTCACTAACCCGACCTCAGGGACGTCTGTGGCTTTTGGTATGTGGTGACTCTTGAGTATCCTTTCCCAGCCCTGCTGGCCACCCATGCTGTGATCCCTGTGGCCCCGGGACAGGGCTGGCGCTGCTCAGGTCACTGTCCTGGGAGCCCTGGCTGCTCCCCGTGCTGGGCCAGCTCATCCATCAGGAAACCCAGCAGACCACAGCAGGCCTCTTGAGCCAGAAATGAGGTGGCTGTGGCCAGCACACACATACACACTGTCCCTTTTCCAGCTAAACCAGATGGCACCTGGAGCTGGGAGGGAGGCAGGGTGGCCAAAGTGGGCCCTTGGAGTGGCCGGGCAGTGCTGCCCCCGCAGCAGCCAGGTTCATTCCCGTGCCCTGCCCCAGTCTGAGCCCCTGGCAGCAGCCCCCAGGACACTGGTTCCCACCTGCACCCCATCCCCATCCCTATCCCCTGCTCCTCACTTCCCGAGCCATCCCTTCCCGAGCCATCCCCTCCTGAGCCATCCCTTCCCGAGCCATCCCCTCCTGAGCCATCCCTTCCCGAGCCATCCCCTCCTGAGCCATCCCCTCCTGAGCCATCCCCTCCTGAGCCATCCCTTCCCGAGCCATCCCCTCCCGAGCCATCCCCTCCTGAGCCATCCCTTCCCGAGCCATCCCCTCCTGAGCCATCCCTTCCCGAGCCATCTCTTCCCGAGCCATCCCCTCCTGCCAGCCTGCTGGCCGCAGGGGGAAATTCCTGGTCCTGACTGTTATGCAAAATTAGCTCTCAGGGAGCCCTGGTGCACGGCGGGGCCTTGGTCTGCCCCGGGGCTCTCAGACTTTTCCCTGGCATCCAGTGGGACGGCCATAAATCTCCGCTACTGCCTCCCAGTCGAACATTTCCTCCGAGCCCCATTATTAATTTTCTGAAAGATCCCATAAACCCCCAGATGGAAAAATAGGGAGATATTTGCACATGTGCCGTAAAACACATTGCCCATCTATTTCAAATGGATGTGGCAATATATAAAACATACTTAGGGCATGAGCCAGGTTTCACGGTATTTAAACAAGGCAGCATGATGTAATTGGAATTTACAGAGTAAGAGCAGATTGAAGCTGGGCCATGGGTGCATACCATATATCTTGGATCTCCTGAAGATTTGGCCTGCTCTAGAATGACAAATACCTTTTGTGCTTGTCACCTATATTTTAAGTGGATGAACAGCTCTTTTCACTAAATATAATGGTTGGAAAATATATATTTTTTTTCCATCTGAATTTCAGAGCCTCTCTGGAGGGGAGAGGTCTGCCCTGCTCCCTGTAAAGACCATGACTCCTGGGGGCTCAGGTGCCTCAGGGCTCTGCTTCCCCCGTCCCCCAGATGGCTCCTGTTCCTGGAGGCACAGTGCCACCACCTCTCCCACTGCATGGCCTCGATGGTGGCAGTGAGGACCTCGGAGACTCCACGGCGTGGGGTGGGGATGAAGAGCTGCCTCCCATAGCCACTGTCCAAGGCCAGACTGGATCAGTCTCCGACCAGCCTAGTCTTGTGGAAAGCATCCCTGTCCATGGCAGGGGGCTGGAAAGGGACACCCTTGAGGGTCTCTCCCAACTCAAACCATTCTGTGATTCCCTGGAGCAGGAGAGGGTGGTGAGCCCCAAACACTGCTCTCCACTGCTGGGAAGAGCACCTGGAGCTCCAGGGCTGCTGGCAGGGGCACAGGCAGGAGCTGGTACAGGAGACAGCAGCCAATGGAAGAGGTGTCACCATCAGGTCCCCCCAAAAAAGCTGTGATGAAGCTCTTTCATGCAGGGCTGGTGCATCTGGTCTGCCCAAACCCATTGTCCATCTCTCCACCCCCGTTTGAGCATCCCGAAAGTTTGGATGAAAAACTTTTGAAAAATTAATAAATCAAGCCCTTCCTTTCCGGCAGGAGGAAAACCCCTCCAAAAAACGTCAGTTAGAAGTAATCCAAGTGATTTGTTTGGAAAATTTTGAAGTGCAGGTCCTCCTGAGGGCCAGAACGGCCTCTCAGCCCTGCTCTGCAGAGCGAGGAGCCAAGAGCCAAGACCCTGCTCCAGGGCAGGAAGCCTGGATGCTCTCATGGCCAGGCTCAGGCTGGAGCCCAGAGGAGCTGGGGGCCACCTGCAGCCCAGACAGGACTGGGACCACACCAGCCCACCTGGAGCCTCCCCAGGGCTCTCCAAACGCAGGGATTCAGCTTCAGGGAACCGGGCCAGATGCTGAGGAGAGTGACAGTCAGCTGGCTCAGCTCAGGCAAACTGGCTTTTCCAGAGAGTGAAACCAGTTGGACTGGGGATTTCCTAACCAGCTCTTGACAGCCAAGCGTGGAGCTGGGCATGGATGAAACAGGGGACTGGTGTGTGCTGCCTGCTGGTGTGGAAGCCAGGCTCTGCTCCTCAGCAGCCCCCGAGCTGTCATCCCATGGGATCTTTTCCTGCTCCAAAGCTGCAGACAGAATTCCTGCTCGTGAATGAGCTGAACTGCTCTGCAGGAGCATGTGAGCAGCCATTAGGCTGGACAGTACTTGTGGTTTCTCAAGATCTCCTCTGTCATGTTCTGAAGGGCTCTTACTGCCAGACAGAGTCTCTGAGGGTCTCTCGTGAGCTTCAAGTGTGCACAGCACAGCAGAAACTGCTCAGCAAGGTTGTGTGTGTGCACCCCCAGCCCCCAGCCCTCTCGGGGACCCAGATACCTCAGAAGATGTTGAGCATGAAGGCTCTCTGAAAGCTGGCAGCCTTTCCACCATTGCCACGAGGGAGGCACCTGGAACTTGCCAGGCTGGGCAGCCTGGACCTCACCAGCCCAAAGCATCCACCTCACCTGCTGAGGTTTTGGCTTTCTGCTAATGATGGGATGTGTCCTGCAAAGGGCTTTGTGCTGAGGGCTGGCAGAGGTGTTTGGCCCCTCGGGTGCTCTGGGGCCACTGGCAGGTCTCTCAAGGGGGTTAAACGATGTAGATGATGCTGCATTCTACCATCCTCACTGCCTCTGAATGGCACATTTCTCTGAGGTGAGCTCTTTCAGGCCGTTTGTGGCCACACACAGGTTGTGATCAGGTCCTTCTCCAGGCTGGCAGCAGCGGTCATCCAGTATTCTAGCTCTTCAACTCAAAGGGGAACAAGAAGGCAACAAAAAGAGCTTTTCTTGGCAGGAAGAGGAGAAAGCAAATGGTTTAAGTCCCGTGGCTTTACCTAAAGAGTCTACAAACCACCCTTCTACCACAGGAAAGGTGGGATTGCGAGAGGCTGGGAGCATTCAAATGCAGACAAAGCAGCTCTGACAAAAGGATGGAGCTGAGGGGATGGCTCAGGAGGGGATGGCGTGGATAACAGGAGATAAGCACAGCAATTCTGTCTGAAGAGACTGCAGAGGTGGCAGCTCTAGGCCATCAGAGGATGGCCCATGAAGCCCTTGCCTGTGTGGCACTGATGCTGCAGGCCTGACCAGCACATTAGCAAGAGTCGAGGAACTTGCTGGAGAAGGCAGTTTCCATGAATCTGGGTCATCCTTCCACACTCTCACTGCCCTCCTCCATCCTTCTCTCATTCATCTCTCTCGCCTTTGACCTCTCCCCTCCTCCCACCCAACTTTCCCTTTTCCCAGGTTTCTTGCTGTTTGGCTGCTCCTTCTCCCACTCCTGTCAGGGATGATAAATCACCTCTGCAGATGGGCTTCATGAACATACCAGACTCATCCTTCTTTTGACCTCCTGGGCTCTGAGTCACTTCCAGGAGGCAAGAACTGGACCAAATTACACTGCAGAGGGGATAACCAGTCAACCCACTGAAGCAGGAGCTGCTCCATTTCCCTTTTCTCCTCCTGTCCCCAATCCTGTCCTCGCCAGCCCTGCGTGTGTGGTGAGGCCTGCACGTCCCTGTGGCCATCGTGCTGTGCATCCAGCTGGGGCACACCTCACGATGAAGAGATGCCCACGCAGACCTGCCCCTCTCTTTCTCTTGATCTCCCTCACCTTGCTCCCCCTTTCCCTTCCCCCAACACACATCTGCTCACACGGTTCCAGAAAATTTGTTTCATATCACCATTGAGTCGTTTATTTCTTTCCAGAGAGTTAAAAGCCTGTCTCCCTTGATTTAGTGAGTCAAGAGTGCCTAGGAGGGAGCAGAGAGAAGAAAAGAACAAAATAAATAAAATAATGAATAAAAGGTCTTGGGAACATCTGGAGTTGCTCTTAAGCAAAACGCAATATTCTTGGCCAGATGTTGAATGACTGGCTCCTGCTTGGGAAACGTCAACATGTCAGACACTGAAATCCCACCCGACACCCTCTTCCTTTGCTTCCTTCCCCTCTTCCTTGTCCTGCTCTGCTCGTGCTGCCCACAGCATCCCGCTGGGATGGCACCATGAGGAAGGGGTAGTTTGTCTGGGACCCTGATGGGTGTCACTGTGGGGCACCGGTGGGCCAGGCTGGTCACTTGGAAAGCCCCTGGTTCACCAAGCAGAAGGCTGTGGGGAGGCCAGGTGAGCTCACAGTGCTGCTGCTTGCACCGGATCAGGCAGAGCCAGGCAGTGCAGGAGGCATCTTCAAGAGGTCCCAAGGAGCTGGGAGCAGGGCTGTAGCAGGAAAAGCCATCTGGGATCTCTGGCAGCAAAGCTTTGCTGGAGAAGCAAAGAAAGACTTCCCATCCTTGGGTGAGCAGAGCTGAGCTGACAGCTGCCAGGAGCAGCTTCCCTGGAGGAAGGAGATCCCGGACACACCGGCCATTCTGACTGACCAGCAGCAGTGCAAATGACTGTGGGGATTTACACCAGCTTCAGGGGGCCTGGGGAGCAGGGGGTTTATTCCAGCTTCAGGGCTGCCAGGGGAGCAGGGGGTTTATTCCAGCTTCAGGGGGCCTGGGGAGCAGGGGGTTTATTCCAGCTTCAGGGCTGCCAGGGGAGCAGGGGGTTTATTCCAGCTTCAGGGGGCCTGGGGAGCAGGGGATTCATTCCAGCTTCAGGGGGCTGCCAGGGGAGCAGAGGATTCATTCCAACTTCAGGGTGCCTGGGGATCTGGGGGTTTATTCCAGCTTCAGGGCTGCCAGGGGAGCAGGGGGTTTATTCCAGCTTCAGGGCTGCCAGGGGAGCAGGGGGAGCAGGCCAACAAGAGCTGGAGTAGCCGAGGGGGTGACATCCATCCTGAGCCAGACACGCTGCATGTCCCACTGCACAGCTGGAGCTGTCACCCCCTGGCTGGGCCCAGCACAGCTGCCCGAGCCCCCCGCTCTGGGGGTGCCCCTCTGCAGCGCCCTGGACGGGGTCCAGCCCTCCCACCCATCCGTCACCTGGGCTGGCACATCAGCAGCACCACACAGAGGTGCCTGGGAGGGAAATGCTCCTGCTGCCCACCCCTGCTGCAAAAATGATGAGCCACAATGGGAAAAGGCAGAGCGGGGAGTTGCTCAGAGGAAAATCCCCCCTGGCTGCTCAGGAGGAGGACTGGCACCTGAGGGCAGGAGCAGGGCTGGTGGCACCTGCCACGCCAGGCCAGCCCTTCTTCGTGCTGGGTGCCCTGCAGAGGCTGAGGCCACCCCATGTGCCTGCCCCAGCCTCCAGCCTCAGCCCCCTGTGCTGTTACTGCAGGGCCAGCCCATGGCTTCATCTAAGCTCTTCAGCATCCTGCAAGGCAGGGCTCTGCTGCTCCAGGGCAGTCCCAGGACCACAGGGCTGTCCTCCTCCCTCACCCATGCTGCCATGGGAATCAACAAGGAGAGGGAAGCTGTGGCTGCCCTATCCCTGGAAGGGTTCAGCCCAGGCTGGATGAGGCTCTGAGCAACCTGATCTAGTGAAAGGTGTCCCTGCCCATGGCAGGGGGTGCAAATACTTGTTCTTTAAGGTCCCTTCAACTTAAACCACTCTATGATTCTGTGATTCTGCTGTCAGTGGGTCTTGTAGTTGGCTTTCTGCTCTTTAGGGTCTTGCAGTTGGCTTTCTGCCCCCACATCTCATCATGGTGGGTACCAGGAACCCAGGGTTTGTGACCAGCTGTATGGAGGTTTTGGGAGCTGTAACCTGTCCTCAGCATTGTCCAGGTACCAGGAGGAGCCCTCCAGGGCTCATGGAAGGACCCCACACATCAGAGATTACACTTAGTGCAGGATGACCACCAGAGCCTTCTTACTGAGCTGAGCCAGGTCAAAAAGAGACCTGCCTCCCCTTCCAGTGAGGGTGGGACAAGGAGGACGGAGAAGTTAAGGGCAGGTGACCCAGCCCTCCCGCCACCAAACTCTGCCTGTACGTGTCACTCAGCAGGCAGTGCACAGTGGCAGCTGGCATCTGCCCACAGGAGGCTCCCAGTCACCCCTGCAGCACCCAGGGCAGGCAGAAACTGCTCCTTGGAGAGGCCTCCTTTGGGAGCTGCTCTCCCCAGGCTCCTGCTAGCTGCAGGGTACCAAAGCATCTCAGGCCCTTCTTAATGCTTGGAGAAACTGAGCAACCACGGGCAGAAGGAGCATCTTTGCCTCTTCAGAGCAGGGACAGGCACCACCTCAGCCAGCAGACCGAGGCACACGCCTGGTCTGCCTGAGCCTTCCCTGCCCTCCTTTCGTTTTCCTGGACTAAAAACTAATAGCTGGAATGCTGAGAGCACAGTGACAGCCCACCCTTGGGACCACCTGTCCATCTCCCCACGGCCCAGGCAGCACTGCAGACGGACACACAGTGCTCCCAGCCCTGCTGCTCCCAGCCCTGCAGGTCCCCTGTGGGGCTCCCCATGGCCAGGACAGCGGGGGTCTGCTGGGGAGGGCTCAGCTCTCCCAGCTGATCAGGACAGGCTGCAGCAGCAGGGCTTGGTCCTTGCCGTGGCCTGCTGCACCAGCAGGGCAAGTCTGGGGGAGAACAGGTGGCCACTGCTCGGGGGTCACCTTCTGCAGGTGCCCAGAGCCTCCAGCCCCGTGGCAGCAAAGCTTTGTGCTCCCTCCTGCTGTGTGTGGGGACATTCACGGTCCCTAGTCCATGGAAGGGTGACCAGGATATGATCTGCATGGCAACAGAAGCCACTCTGGGGACTAAATCAAGCCCGGGTCCCCTCTCTGGAGGACCACCCTCCCCAGACTGCCGGGGAAAGCCTCTGAGCCTCCATCCCCCCACAGGGTGGGAGCAGGGGGTCCAGCCCCACGGCGTTCCCTCTCCCTTGGAGCAAGCTGCCCTCCAGAGGTGAAGGCGGTGCGGGGTGGGTGACAGAGAGCCAACCAAGCAGGATCCTCCTGAAACCCGCCGGGCTGTCCCCGCTGCGTGCCCCCAGCCCCCCGGCAGGGAGGGAGGGAGGGGAGCGCCGTGCCCGGGCAGCCGCGCTCAGGTGGGGCCGGGCCCGCGGTAATGACAAGCAGGTGAGCGGGTGGCGATAAGCCCCCAGGAATGCGGCGGCAGCTGCGGCCCGCGAGTGGCGCAGCCCCTGGACGGGCCAATTAAGTAAATAGAAAATTCAGAGCACGGGATCAAAGCCCAGGCGCGCGGGCTTTATTTATATGGAAAAGGTCAGATTATATTGGCAGATGTGTTAAAGGAGAGAGAAGAAAAAAACCTTTCAAAAACATTGGCCCTGATTTGAGGTTTCCTGAGGGGTGGGACGGGGTTTTTTCTTTCTTTTCGGGCCACGGGTGCGTTGGAGTGCTGGCAGCGCGCTGGGGCAGCCGGCAAGGGGCTCGCTGCCTCCGCCCACCCACCCCCGGACCCTCTGCCGGCTGCAAAATCCCCAGCAACGGGGTCCCTCTGGCTCTGCTCCCCCAGTGATGCGGGGTTGGTCTCCAAAGCGGACCTGCTGGGTTCTGCCCAGTTCTGCCCCGTGCTTCACCCCCCTATTGCCCCCAGCAGCTCCATCAGCGATGTCCCCGTCCCCCCAGTGTCACCCTGGATGTCCCTGGCAGTCACTGTCTGTCCCAGGTCACTGTCCCCCCGTTGCCCTGCTGCCTCTCGGGTTGTCCCACCTTGCAGAGCTGGGGAAGCCCACCTGTGCGACCTTCCCCAGCGACAGCAGAGCCTGGCACCGCCTCGCCCTGCGCGTCCCGCTCCTGGCGGGCCGGGAGGGCTCCAGGACCGGCGATGAGCCCGGGGACATTGCCAGTGCCCCCAGCGCTGCCAGCGCTGCTTTGGAGCTGATGGGGAGGCCGGACTCGGCCCCTCGGATCGCACTCCAGCACCCCCCCACTGGTGCTGGGCCGGCCCCGACCTGGCAAAGGGGGCGAACATCACCTCCTTCAGCGCTCCAGACCTGCGGAAGGATGCCAACGTCAGTGTCCCGCGTCCCCGGGCTCTGCTCCGCTTCCCAGAAGGAGCGTGGGGGTCCCAGCTGGGGAAACTGAGGCAGGAGGGGGCGAGGGGAGGGGGTGATGTGGTGCGAGCAGCGGAGAGCGGCGGAGAGCATCCAGCAGCAAGGTGGGGAGGTGGCAGCAGGGACCTGTGATGGGGGAATAGAGGAATGCGTTCGCCGGGGCAGGAAATTGTTGGGCTCGGAGAGCGCGGGACCCGCCTGCTAAGAAAACAAGCGGAGGCCGAAAGGCAGCGGGGGCGCAGCGCCGGCGGGGGGGGCAGGAAGGGGGCTCCGGGGGCAGGAATGCCGGCTATGCTCCTCTCTGGGCAGGTGTGCTGCACCGTGAGCTGCACCCACCGCTGCACCCACTACTGCACCGTGTCCTGCACCACTGCTGCACCGTGTCCTGCACCACTGCTGCACCGTGTCCTGCACCATGTGCTGCACCCTCTGCTGCACCCTCTGCTGCACCCTCTGCCCAAGCTGCACTTTGGCCGTGGGACCCTCGCTTCCTCTGGGACCCTCGTTTCCTCTGCATGGGCAGGCCTGGAGCAGAGCAGCAGCCCCAGCAGTGCAGCCAGCTCCTCTTCTAGACTTGGCCTGCCTGTGCCTCAGTTTCCCCAAGTTTCAAACCCCCCCGTGCATCAGTCACAGGCAGGGGCAGGACCCACGCTGGGGTTGCTGGGCGGGCACGAGGTGTCTGTGGGGTTGAGAGCTGCAGGGTTTTGCTGTGCCAGCCCTGGGCCATGACCAAGGGAGCTCCTGCTCTCCCGTGTGATGGGAGGGAAAGCCCCCTGTCACCCCTGATCGCCCCCCAGGCCTTCCCCACTGCCTCCTGGGTGCCACCGAGGTGAGCAGAGCCTACAGGGGTCAGAGCAGAGGGGGAAACGGGATGGTCCCGCTGAAAAGGGATGGTGCAAAAAGCCAGAGTGGTGTCTAGGGACGAGGGGTCCCTCGTGTTAGCATCTGCCACTTCCAGTCCCCCCGGGACTGCCACCACCCCGGCCACCTGCCCACCGTGTCCACACCGAGGGCTGCTCAGTGCTGTCCTTGGGAGGGACATGTCTGAGTGGTCTCTGCTCCCCTTAAGGGACAGCGTGGCACAAAATGCCCCCTGGATCAGGGCACTGCTTGGAAACTCCCCTGCTCTGCCATGAGTATCTGGCAGGAGCATCTACAGCTTTATCTGCAACAGATCAGGTTGGAGCAAAACCTTCTTAGACAGCATCTGGAAGTGGTTTAACCTTCACCAAGTTTTGCATGAAATACCAATTTTCCACCCCTTTCATTTAGTTTATTGAAATTAGGAGGGAAAGCTCCCCCTCCTCCCTCCTGCTCCCCCTACCCCTGGGTTCTCCTCTGGGCTCAGGATTCTCACAGCTCTTCTGGACAGGCAGAGGACATGGTGGAGCTGCTGCGGAACCATCACACACAGAGGAAAATCAGCCAAATTTTGAGCTCAGCTTCAAACTGCTGCAGCAGCTGCTGGGCTCCAGAGCCTCTCCCCAGAACTTTCCTTTATCACTGGAGGCAGAGGGACAGAAAGGGACAGCTTCAGGAAGGGCAGTGTGGGCTGTGCCGCAGGCTCTGCCTGCCGGGAGCTGCCAGCTCGCACACGTGGCACGCTCACAGCATGGAGCAGGTGTTTCCAGGATGGAGCTGGCACACCGGCTTGGGGGACAGACCTCCCTGTGTTTGCCCCTGCCAGGGGGGGCTGTGGAGGCCCTGTGTCACTCCTGGCAGTGTGCTGTCCCACACAGAGCTGGCAGGGGACAGGGAGCTGGCTCTCTTCCCACTGTGGGGACAAGGAGCGGGGGTCAGGAACATGCCAGGCCCCCGGCCAGGGGGGGTGCACTGAAAATCCAGGAGCTGCACTGCCTCAGAAAGAGACTTGGGTACTAAAATAACTTCCAGGCTGGAAGCACATCCCAGGCCTTGCCTGGCAGGAGGTGATGGAGGCAGATGTCCAGCTGCCTGCAGCTCTCACTGGCACAGATGCATCAGGCCGTGAGGACAGTCGTTGCAAGCTCTGCCTTGGAGGAGCAGGGGCAGTGTCTGGGGGCAGCCCCGACCCAGGCTGCCTTACACAGCCTGGGCATGCCCCTCTGGGAGTGGGGTGGGGGATTATGAGGCTGCCTGTCCCCTCACTGGGCCGGGAGGGGACGTGGGTGGCACGGCACGGCTCCGTGGCGGGCTCTGTGATGGCTGTCCCTTGCTGCACCTTGTCCCTTGCTGCACCCAGCAGTGCCACGGCTCCACGGGGCTGCAGCACAGATGGGACTGTGCAGTGCCACCCTGATGGGACCGTGCAGTGCCACCCTGATGGGACCGTGCAGTGCCACCCTGCAGTGCCACCCTGATGGGACTGTGCAGTGCCACCCTGCAGTGCCACAGCAGTGCTGCTGCCGAGGCAGAGCATGCTTGTTCTGCCACTCCTGCTCCTGCCCAGGGGGAAGGAGGAAGGGGGACCCTCTGTGCACATCGTTGGGGTGCAGGGAGTGGCAAGGGGGGCTTGAGCTCCCTCGTGGCCCCGAGACCTGCTCCTGTCCTGCTCCACGGGGGCTGCTCCTCTGCAGCACAGCCCCAGGTCTGCTCCCCAGCCTCGTGCCTCAGTGCCCCCATCATGGGCTGGTAGGGCGTTTGTTTTCTCCTGGCTTTGGGCCCTGCAGGTCCCAGCTGCCAGGCGGGGAGGGGAGGCGAGGCGAAGCCAAAAGCTGTGGAATCAGCGTGAGGAGCTCAAGGCTTAGCTGTCCTCCATCCCCTTCTTCTCCTCCCACCCCCGTCCCCAGGGGACTCTGCCTTCCCCAGTGCTGTGAGCAAGGCCAGAATGAAGCAGTGGATGTGCTCACTGCAGCAGCCACGGGCTGAGGAGCTACAGAGAAGCCCCTCTGCTCTGGAGACAAAAGGAGGGCTGCTGGAGACTCCAGGAGCCTTCCCAAACCCAGGCACCCCCCAGCATCCAGAACTGCCCCAACACCCAGCTGTCCTCACCCAGATCCAACCCTGCAAGGGGTGGGCACGGGCTGGGGCTGTGCCCTGCTGCAGGGCATTTCTCCCAGGGTGAGAGCCCAGGGCCCTGCTGCAGGGCATTTCTCCCAGGGTGAGATCCCAATGCCCTGCTGCAGGGCATTTCTCCCAGGGTGAGAGCCCAGGGCCCTGCTGCAGGACATTGATCCCAGGGTGAGATCCCAGGGCCCTGCTGCAGGACATTTCTCCCAGGGTGAGAGCCCAGGGCCCTGCTGCAGGACATTTCTCCCAGGGTGAGATCCCAGGGCCCTGCTGCAGGACATTTCTCCCAGGGTGAGATCCCAGGGCCCTGCTGCAGGACATTGATCCCAGGGTGAGATCCCAATGCCCTGCTGCAGGACATTTCTCCCAGGGTGAGATCCCAGGGCCCTGGTGCAGGACATTGATCCCAGGGTGAGAGCCCAGGGCCCTCCTGGGCTCCGTGCTGGGTGCTGTGACCACAGGGCACATCCACCACTGCTGCAGGTGTCAGCAGGGTGGCACCCAGGAAGCAGAGCCTTTAGGGACACCTGGGAAACCCGTGTCCCAGCTGGGGGGCAGGGAGGGACAGGCTGTAAGAAGAGTCAGAACCCCCCAGCTGGATTTCAGCTCCTTGCAGTGCATCTCCAGGGTCCCTGCACATCACAGCTGGGGAAACTGAGGCTTGGCAGGGGGAAACCTGTGCCACCAGCATACCCCTGGGGATCTGGGGGTGTCCATCCCTGTGGCATGCCAGTGGAAGGAATGTGACAGTTCTCTATGCACAAACAACCCCTCTGGGGTTACTTGCATGAGCTCAGTGATGGCTCCATCCCCCAGAGCCAGCAAATGCACCCAGGGCAAAGAGCCTCTCTCCTGCAGCCCTGCCTCCTCCATCCTGCACACCCCAGGGCCCCAGGCCTCCTCCTTGCAGAGAGTGGCTCCTATTTTATTAGAGGTGTGAAATGATCTCCTTAAGCCCTGCTGGGCTCTCAGTCCAAACTGCTCCCACGGCACATGAATGGCTGGATTCCACTCTGCTCCATCCTTTCCTTTTTCATTTTTTCCCTTCTTTTTTTTGGCTTGGTTTCCAAAGCACTCCGAGCTCCTGCACTCATGGCACCTGTGGGTATGTCTCTGTGTCCAGCTCTGTGATGCTGAAGCCACCAGCCAGTTCCAGCTGGAGTCAGTGGCAGGATGGAGAGGTCAGGGTTGCTCCATCCCCACGCGTTCTCCAGTGAGGCTGGGAGAGGCTGCACCCCCAGCCCTGTTTTCACTGGGCACAGAGGAGCCAGACAGGGCCAGACAGAGCAGGAGCTTTTCAGATACGAATCCCAAAGCCAGGGTTCACCACCATTAAACCTAAGAACAATTTGCTCTTTCCTACTGGAAATTTTGCCTTGATGCTGCCTAGGCTGATTTGCTGCAGGAGTCATTTTCACTGAAACATCAATTTTAAAACACTCTTCCCATCTAATAATCACAGAATCACAGAATCTCCTGAGTGGGAAGGGATCCATCAGGACCATCCAGCCCAGCTCCTGGCCCTGCCCAGGACAAACCCAGCAACCCCACCCTGGGCATCCCTGAGATCACTGTCCAAACCCTCCTGGAGCTCTGGCAGCCTGGGGAGCCTGGGCAGTGCCTGCACCCTCTGGGGAAGAACCTTTCCTGGTATCCACATAAGTTTCCCTGACACAGCTCCAAAAAGACCAGCTGAGGAAAGGAAAGGAAAGGAAAGGAAAGGAAAGGAAAGGAAAGGAAAGGAAAGGAAAGGAAAGGAAAGGAAAGGAAAGGAAAGGAAAGGAAAGGAAAGGAAAGGAAAGGAAAGGAAAGGAAAGAAAGGAAGAGCTGAGCAGTGTGAAACTTGTGCAGGGCACTGCCCAGGAGCTGTGTCAGGGCACAGAGCTCACACCATCTTACCCAGCTAGGATTAATCCCTACAGATTGATATCAAACCCTGCCAATAAATCAGCTGTGGGGGTGCTCTCTGGACCTTTGTCAGACAGAGGGATGGCTTTGCACGAGGATGAAGGCAACCTGACAGGCTGTGTGCCCTGCAATCGGCAGAGGAGCCGCTGCCACGGCTGAGGGGCAGCACTCACAGGAGCTGCGGAGTCCCGGAGGTGCCGAGCCACCCAGCCCTTGTCCTTCTGCCCCTGTCCCCGGGTGCAGCCCCCACTGCCCTCCCTGCTCCCGCTCCCAGCTCAGGCCCTCGCCCCCCCTTCCTGGCCGGGTCTCTGCGGCACAGGTGCACTCTGGTCCCCCCCCC
>VZRH01001843.1:68152-78298 GCA_013397555.1 Urocynchramus pylzowi
GGCGCTCCCGCGCCCCCCCCCCCCCCCAATGCCCTTTTTTTAATTAGACGATAAAGAAAGCGTCCTTTTGAAGCAGGTAGGGGATTCCTC
This sequence comes from Urocynchramus pylzowi, assembly GCA_013397555.1. NCBI lineage: Eukaryota > Metazoa > Chordata > Aves > Passeriformes > Fringillidae > Urocynchramus > Urocynchramus pylzowi. The sequence goes on from VZRH01001843.1 coordinate 68,243, forward strand.
GCATCCCTGGCATTGCTGGGCTGCCTGACTGTAACCCTATTCCAGTTAAAAGCTTTCTGTGCCCGTCCACGGCCGCGCACCTGCAGTCAGCTCCTCGCGGGCTGCCCTCTCGGCCACTGGTGCAATTACCCGACGTGATGATTAACCGGCAGCACGGGAGGGACGGGGGCGTCCCCTGCCAGCTGCCACTGCCTTCACCCTGCTGGGGGCAGGGGGGACCCCCTCCGGGCAGCCCGGCATCCGCTGCTGCCTCGGGGAGAGGAGCTGCTGCCGGCTGGGGGGGGACCGGGACACAGAGTCATTGTCCCCTCCCCACCTCAGGATAGGGACGGGGGTGTTGGGCACAGAACCCGAAACCGGGCTGCCATCTCTGCTCCTCCCGGCCTGGTGCGTGGCCGGGGGACAGAAACCCGAGCAAGGGAGCCTGGAGTCCTCCTCTGGCAGGGTGTCTGCTGCCTGGCCTGGGGCAGCCTGGAGGCCTCCGGCAGACGGAGCAGAGCCCCGCACCCCGAGCGGCCGCTCCGAGCGCACACCCCGCCCGCAGCCCCGGGAACGCCGCCCGCAGCCCAGGCTGGTCCCATCGCGCCTTCCCCTCGTGTGTCCTCGCATTGTGTCAGTGTCCCCGCACTGCATGAGTGTCCCCGCACTGTGTGAGTGTCCCCTCACCGTGTGTGTGTGTCCCCTCACTGTGTGTCCCCTCACTGTGTGTGAGTGTCCCCTCTCTCTGTGTGTGTGTCCCCTCTCTGTGTGTCCCCTCACTGTGTGTGTATCCCCTCACTGTGTGTCCCCTCTCTGTGTGTGTGCCCCCTCACTGCATGTCCCCTCACCGTGTGTCTGTCCCCTCACTGTGTGTGTGTCCCCTCTCTGTGTGTCCCCGCACTGTGTGAGTGTCCCCTCACTCTGTGTGTGTTCCCTCACACAGAGTGTGTCCCTTCACTGTGTGAATGTCCCCTCACCATGTGTGTGTCTCCTCTCTGTGTGTCCCCTCACTGTGTCCCTTCACTGTGTGAGTGTCTCCTCCCTGCGTGTCCCCAGGGCGTGCCGAGGCTGTGCCATCGCCACCCGGCTGCCGCGCGCTGCCCGTGTGCCGCGGAGCCGGTGACACGCCCCGCGACACGAGTGGCACGGCTGTGACACCCGCCCCTGCGCGGTCTGCAGCGAGCCCGGCCGGAGGTAACCCAGGCGGGGGAAGCCCCAGCTGCGGTTTGGGACCTGCTGTCCCTGCCCACCCCGGGCTGTCCCCGGNCCTCGTGTGTCCTCGCATTGTGTCAGTGTCCCCGCACTGCATGCGTGTCCCCTCACCGTGTGTGAGTGTCCCCTCTCTGTGTGTGAGTGTCCCCTCTCTCTGTGTGTGTGTCCCCTCTCTGTGTGTCCCCTCACTGTGTGTGTATCCCCTCACTGTGTGTCCCCTCTCTGTGTGTGTGCCCCCTCACTGCATGTCCCCTCACCGTGTGTCTGTCCCCTCACTGTGTGTGTGTCCCCTCACTGTGTGTCCCCTCACTGTGTGTGAGTGTCCCCTCACTGTGTGTGTGTCCCCTCTCTGTGTGTCCCCGCACTGTGTGAGTGTCCCCTCACTCTGTGTGTGTTCCCTCACACAGAGTGTGTCCCTTCACTGTGTGAATGTCCCCTCACCATGTGTGTGTCTCCTCTCTGTGTGTCCCCTCACTGTGTCCCTTCACTGTGTGAGTGTCTCCTCCCTGCGTGTCCCCAGGGCGTGCCGAGGCTGTGCCATCGCCACCCGGCTGCCGCGCGCTGCCCGTGTGCCGCGGAGCCGGTGACACGCCCCGCGACACGAGTGGCACGGCTGTGACACCCGCCCCTGCGCGGTCTGCAGCGAGCCCGGCCGGAGGTAACCCAGGCGGGGGAAGCCCCAGCTGCGGTTTGGGACCTGCTGTCCCTGCCCACCCCGGGCTGTCCCTGCCCACCCCGGGCTGTCCCCGGCCACCCCGGGCTGTCCCCGGCCAGCAGCTCCGCCGTGCCCCGTGCCCCGCTGCGGTGACAGCATGCCCATCCCGCTGCAAATCAATTGCTGCGCCCTGGCAGCTCTGCTTCCACGCTCCCATGTTGTTTTTTCACTCAGTCACGGGGAGAATGACTCTGTTTTCCTTCGGCAGTTTTGCTTCTTTTTCCTCCCTTCTTGCTTCCTTTCTTTCTCAGGGCGAAGGATGGGGTCAGGGCGAATATTCATTTCCACGGTTCCAGCTCATTGAGAACAATAAGGGCAGTAAACAGAGGGCAGCATTGCTCAGGAATGTGAAGCATTTGCCTGCGGTTTGAAATTACTAATTTTTTTACAGGCAAGATTTTTTTTTTTTTTTTGAGACCTTTAAGAACAGGCCAAATTCTGCTTCCCCACATCGCCCTCTCCCCAGGATCTCCCAAATCTTCCCCCTCACCGGGTTGGTTGTGAATTGTCACTGAGTGTGAGAGTGGTGGAAGGCTGTGTGAGCCGGGGGTCCCGGGGCAGCCTGGCCTGGAGCAGGAGGGGAGGGGACAGACACAAAGTCACCATCTGCAGCCACGGAACTCCCACCTGGCACCCGAAGATTTTGGGAATGGACACCAAACAGAAGTGCTGCTGCCTGTGCAGAAATGAAAATGAAATGTGTTTGGGGGGAGAGGGTGCCACCCTGGGCATCACTGGCAGGGACCACTGGTAGTGGTCTGGGCTGGGGGCAGGGGAAATTGCAGAGCCAGGCTGTGCCCACATGGGATCTCAGAATGCTCTCAGGGCTGCTGGGCCCACCAGGAGCAAGGCTGGGGACAGCAGGGCCACCAGCTGCTGGGAGGGAGCGGGGGTGCCCCGAGGTGCCCCAGACAGCCACAGCCAGCTGCTGCTGTGCCTGGTGCCCAGCCGGGACAATCCCTGCCCCCAGCAGAGGAGCAGGCGCTGAGCAGAGCTGTGCTCCACCGGTGCCCCCCGCCCAGAGCTGCTCCCCACCGTGCCCAGGCCCTTTCCATCCCTTTCCCTCACCCTACAGCTGCTCCTCTTGCAACAGGAGCTGCTCTGGGAAGAACAAAGGGAAGGGATGTCCCCACAGCCTCAGGGGGATCTTGCACCTGAGAGGACCCAGGTTTGGAGCTCCTCAGCTTCCCAGAGCCCCAGCTGGGGACTCGGCCTGGGGGCACCTGCCGTGGGTGATGTGAAGGCTCGTGTGCTCCTGCTCAGCTGCAGCAGCCCCCACGTCTCACTCACTGCCTCCCCTCAGAGAGGCCAGAAGGACCAGGAGAGTCAGCTGAGGACAGTTGGGCTCACAGCTTCACTTCCGACTGCACCAGAGGAGGGAAACGTTTTATTGAGAGCAATTGCTTTCATAGCCCGGCCCCAGCAGACACCCAAGCGTCCTGTGTCAGGCTGATTAGCTCCAGACCCACTCAGGCTGGGTGTGGGGGTGGCTGCCTCCCGCTCCGCCGCCGCCCAGCCCCGGGGCTGCCCCTGCCGCTCTCCCTGCCCACATTCCCAAGGACAGCCAGGCTCCGCTGGCAGGGAGCAGCTGCGGTTCCCCCCATCTGCATCCTCTTTGCAGATCCAGCGCCCAAACATTTTGCTGCTCACCCAGAGGCTGAATGGAAACATTTGGGTCCTTTCTCTGTGCTAGCCCTTTCCTCTTTGTGGCCACAAAACCCCCTCTGTGCCCTGTGCCGTGGCATCGGGGCTCACCCTGGCCTTCCCTACCCTGTGGGACCCCTGCAGATCCTAAACTGGACCCCTCAACAGGACCAGCCCAGGCTGAGGGATGGATATGGAGTCCCCTGGCTGATGCAGTTTGCTTCCACAGGCCTTTTACAAGAGCTGAACAACTTGAAGAGTCACAAAGCATGAAGGATTATAGCAAAAAGTCCGTAAATCAAGTAAAAAGACATGGACATAAAGCTGGGAAGACATTTGCCTTTTATTGTCTCTTTGGACAGGCTTAGCATTTAAAGGCTTTTATCTCCTTCTTGTGGCTTTTCAGTTGGGCTCCAAGCCAATAGGTGCCTCTTGTCCTTATCCTGCACTGAATTACACCACGGGGACAGGAGCCTGGGGGGCAGATTGCCTGGATGATGCATCCAGTGCATCCATGCCTGCTGCCAGGAAGACTCATCTCGCCTGGGCTCTCCTCCCAGGGGCTGTGGCAGTTCTCCTGCCCTGACAGCCTCAGCTGGTGGGAGGAACTGCTCTATCCACCGCTTAGGTGATGCTTTGGAACCAGCCAAGGGGACTGCAACCTGTCTGGAATTAGTCTGGCTTAGACCCACGCCCACTGAAAGCCGGGCTCGCAGCGCTCCCATGATGGGGAGAAGTCCCAAACCTCAAGGGCTTGTGCAAACCGTTGGGGAAATCCCACCTTTCTTCCTAGCAGCAGTGCATCCTTCCTGCTCCCGCTGCCAGCAGCCAGCCCTGACCTGCAGCGAGCCAGAGGCACCCAGCTGCTGGGCTGGGAGCCCCAGGTACCCCCAGGCCTCCTAACCACGCTCTGGTCAGGAGAGGCCAAGCTGCCAGGGCCAAGGAGTGGACTTGTGGCAGGAGAATCCCGGGGGAAGCGCTGCCTTGGCCAAAGCACCCCCACCAGCCAAGAGGCAGGGGCTCGTGGGGAGCTTGCAGCAGAGGGGAGGGCTGGGCTGGAGAGGGGGCACAGCCTCCCCAGCCTGGCAAGCAGCCCCCTCGGCAGGGTGACTGGCCCAGCTGCGGTGACCCACGGTTTCAGGACAGGCTGTTCGTGCTGCAGAGCTGGGTTTGCTTAATAACAGGCTTTGAATTGAATGTGCTTTTAGCATGGCTCCCTGCTGACACCAGACATTGGCTGTGTGATGAAAGAACTCTCCCAGGCCAGCACCCCACGACTTCCTTCTCCAGACCTTCCCCTGGAAAAGTTACTGTCTCCCACAGAGGGTCCTGGGCAGTATCAGGGCACAGGAAGAGTGAAGGTGGCCACTGGACCCCCATCTCCCCCATCCCTGCAAGAGCTCTCCCAAAGCAGGGTCACAGTCCCCAGAGGATGATCCCAGCACCGTGGTCACGGGTGGGATGTGTAGCCAGGAGTCACCGTGCCAGGAGTGGGGCTGTGGGTGGGCTGTGTCCCAGCCCATGCCTGCTCCTGCATCCCCTGTGGCCAGGCTGGGTGGGGGTGGACAGGAACCTCTGCATCTGCTGGCAGCTGCTCCCCCAGGAGCCACACCTGCCACCCTCTGCCTCCCCAGCTCTCCATCCCATCTGGGGTCTGTCCCATCACACCTGAGAGCCCTGAGAAGGGGCTCTTGGTGGACCAAGCCTCCTTCTTCTGCAGAGCTCACACCTCTCAAGGGCCACGGGGACCAAACACGTGGCCAGCACCTCTGTCCCTGCCTCCCTTCCCAGTCCCAGGTCCTGGCAGTAACTGGGCACTCTGGTTTTCCCCCACCAGGGGTTTGCAACCTCTGCTGCAACCCAAAGGGTGCTGGGGCTGCAAGACACTCACTTAGACGCCAAGCAGGATTTTTTCTCCCCAAATCTCACCCTGTGCTCGTAGCAGCAGGTGGCACGTGGGCAGGGTGCGGGGATTGAGGCTGCGGGCAGTAGGTCAGGAGGGAACTCCCAGTGGAGCCCCCAGTGCCAGGACTGCAGGGTCAAATGGAAGAACAAGCCTCAGCACCCTGTTCAAACCAAACATCTGGCTGGGCATCAGCTGGAAGGACAGCCCTGGGCTGGCGAGGAGATGCTGCGCTGAGGAGACAGAGAGAGCAGCAAAGGGAAAGGACACGGCACACAAACGGTTAAAGGTGTCCTTCCCACCCAGCCTGTGCTGTGTGCCAATACTCCCAGCCATGTGTTTGAAATCCTTTCTGCTATCTCCTGAAAATATTTACAGTACACGCAGATAAATTAGCTGTAGCGCTTATTACGTCTCCCTGGAAATATATACAGCAGTTAAAGATGTTTAAAAAAAATAGTCCAAAGCCGTCTCTTTACTATATCTGGAAGATATTTCACAGTGCAGGGAATTTACAGGGCTGGGTGGTGGGGAAAGCGCATTTATTTTCACTGGAGTAGAGAAAGTTAAAGGACCCTTCACTTGAGTTTATTTTGATCTCTGCTTGTGAGACAAGGAGCAAGGCTGGCTCGGGAGCGAGTCAGCGCAGCGCGGGGCAGGCTGGGGCAGAGTGGGGATGGAGACCAGGAGCCTGGTGGCACCACCAGCTGCCTGGCCACGGGGACACGGGGCAGCTGCTGCAGGCACGCCGCCTGCCAGAGCTCCAGCTGTGCCTCCAGACACAACAGGTGACGTGGGGGACACCAGCGCCCGGCACCCGTGCAGGGTCAGAGGACAGGACACTCGGGCAGTCCAGGCTGCCTGGCCCCAGGTGGAAGAGTCCCCTCTGAGCAGGGGCACCTCAGCCTCTTCCACAGAACCCGTGCCTGTCCCCTTGCCCCAGGCAGATGTTTCTGAGAGCACTGAAACTGTGCAGAGCCCCCGCTGAACAGCGTCCTGCCCGCACACATCTCCTGCTGAGCCAGCCTGGGGAGCTGCTCCCTTCCCAGTGCCAGCCCGAGCCAGGCAGCTCTGCAGGACAAGGACATGGGGCATCGCCACAGCCGCCGGCTGCTTTGTGAGTTCTCCTCTGGAGGAGGAAAGTGATAACTGGAACCATCTCCGTGCACAACTTTCTCAATAACTTCCAGGTGAAAAACAAGGTGCTCTTCAACCCCACAGAGGAGGCACGAGTGGTCAGGCTGGCCCCATCTTCAGGCCTCAAGGCTGACCCCCCTCAAACGTCCTTTCCAGACATCCCAGAGCCTCACCCCGGAGCGACAGAGCCATGGCAGAACATCGCTGCTCTGCCAGCTCCCGAGGCTGACCTGTCGTGTGCAGTGAAAGCTCATTGATGGGACCCTTCTCCTCCTGCCTCTTCTGGCTTCTCCCCTGGCTGAGCTTTCCCACGGTGAAGACACCTGCCAGCTCGGAGCCACAGACCAGGGTCCCCAGGTGCGCTGGAGGACCGGCTGGCCCCGCGTGAGGTGACAGTGTCTGCTGGGCCACCAGCACCGAGATCTGCAACCAAGCTGCTGCCCCTGACGCAAAAGCCTTTGAGAAGCCATTTGCTAATTCCCCTGAGTCACCCGCTCCCTCTGGCTGTTTTGAAATTCATATCTAATGAGTGGCTTTGGTGAAGGAATTCTGCAAAGATGCAAACAATTCCTTTGCCAAAATAAATGGAGCCAGAGCGGGGCTTATAAACATATAAATCATTTCTAGTTTTTAGCTTGCAAACAATATACTTGTTTCTTGGTGCAGATTTGGGGGAGAGCAGGAGGAACAGGGTGGGGAGGAAGCCAACTGAAGTTCCCCCCACAAAGGCAGCCCAGGCCTTCCTCAGGGCATAGCATGGGGCACCAGCCACCATCCAGGAGAAAGGAGCTCCAGAAAGTCCCCAGGAGGGAGGAAAATTGGGCTTTCCACCAGCTTTTTTGGTTATTTGCTCCTCAAACAATCATCTGCAGCAAATTAACTCAACCAATTCTTAGTTTGCTCTCCAAGTGAGGGATGACATGTCCTGGACCAGGCAGGGAGGAGAACCATCCTTGGGGCTGCAGAGCATTGCGGAGGGACAGCGTGATCACACTGCACAGGGCCGGCTAAACGTGCCTGCTCTGCTCTGCCTCACACAGGATTGCTAGAGGGCAGGAGGAAAACGGTGTAAATCACCAAAAACAGCCAGGCAGAGCACGGCCCTGGCCTGGCCTGCAGAAGATGTAGCTCCTGGGCTGCAGCTCCCTCTGCCATCCCTCTGAGGCCCATGACACTGGTGGGGACACAGAAGGCCCTTGGCTTTGGCACCCACTGCCCAGGAGCCGGGTGGTGGCAAACCTATGCCCGGCTCCTGTGGAAGAGGTTTGCGCCGAGCTCGTGCTAACCACATTTTTTCCCCAAATAAAGTGTTCCAGCGTGGTCAAATCTGAGCAAATTCCAGGAACACGAGATGAAGCTCAGCCTCTCTCCCCTCTCTACTTGCCAAATTGCTTCAAAGACAGAATTTTAAAATGAGAACAAATCCTTTATTTTTTTTTCCCTTTTCCCCATTCTTGGAAAGAGCCACGGTCTCCAGCTGAAATTTTCCCCAAAAATTTAACTAGAGGCTGCAATCCGCCCTGCACAAAATTGCCACCCACTTTATTCACAGGACACCGAGGCTGTGCCCACTTTATTCACGGGGCACTGAGGCTGTGCCTCGCCCTCCAGGGGCTCCTTCCCCTGTGCTTTTCCCAGNGGCTCTTCCCACTTTATTCACAGGACACCGAGGCTGTGCATTGCTTTTCCAGGGGCTCTTCCCATTTTATTCACGGGACACCGAGGCTGTGCCTCGCCCTCCAGGGGCTCCTTCCCCTGTGCTTTTCCCAGGCCTGGGAAGCCAGGCAGATATCCAAAGCCGTTCCTCACTTTCACAGCAGATAAGCTAATTGTCGGATGTGCCCTTTGAGATAAGCAGAGCCCGGGTTTATGAGGGAACATGTGTTCTTGGGAGAGCTGTCACCCAGCTGCAATGCGGGTGATAACCCAAGGTCGGGCAGCTCCCTCCTCTCCCTCCTCGGGGAGCCAGGGTGTTCCTCAGCCCCGGGGGCTCAGGGGGAGTTGCCTCGGGCCACAGGGATGTGGTTGTGGTTCCTGGGGGCTCCTCTCCTGCTTCCCTACCTCATTGCTGCTGGGCAGGGAGACTCTGCAGTGCAGAGCGCTACCACGTCCTGCTGGAGAGAGACCCTGCTCTTCAGATGCTTTGCAATTCAGCCAGAAGTTTAATGTTATTAAAAACCACAAAAAGAAAAGTCACAGTGAGTTTGGGCCAGGCTGTTGGTGATGGGGAGGATCCCCTGGCAGCTCTGGTGAGTGCTGAGTCCCTGCCAGAAGTGTGAATGGACGCAGGAGGGTGTCTCCCCCAGCCCCTGAGTACTCACATGGCTCCACCACTGTGGCACTGGCGTGGCCCTGGTCAGCACTGGGGGAAGCCAAGGCATGGAAACTGAGTCCCAGTCCAGAAGGAGCTGAGCAAGAGGAAGCTGTGGGTGACCCTGCAGGCTTCAGGCCCCTCTTCTCTAGCCAAAAACCTCCAGAGGGGGCCTGACACCCACATAGCCTCCAGTCTATGTCTGGGGCCAGATTTCCCAAATTTCACAGAAATGTCAAGAGCAGGGACCCTTAGAGGCCCTTTCACCTGTCCCAGCCTGCCCTGACTGCCCCCAGCCTGCCTGGGAGCAGCCAGGTCCTCAGCTCTCCACCGATGGGGGTGGCAGAAGCTGCCAGGGCACAGCAAGGCTCACCCCACGCAGCCCCGTGCCAGCAGTGCTGTGCTGCCCAAGTGGCTTCCACCAAAATCTCTCCCCACAGCCTTCCCTGTCATGGAGAGAGAGCTGCCACGCTCCTGCAGGGCCACAGTCCCACGCCAGGCACGAAAGGGAGCTGTGAGCCAGCATGTCCCAGGGCCAGAGGGTGCTTGGAGGGTGTGTGGGAGGAGAGCTGCCTCTCTGAGCCTCAGGGAGACTGAGCACTGCCGGGCCCCTGCCTGCTGGGACAGCAGCCCTGCTGCCCTGACAGGAGCTCCCAGCCTGACTGGGCTGGGAATGGTCCAACAGCAGGGCTCCCAGTGCTGGGAATGTCCACCCAGACCAGCTCCCAGTGCTGGGAATGTCCACCCAGACCAGCTCCCAGTGCTGGCGATGTCCTGTCCCACCTGGCTCCCAGTGCTGGGAATGTCCCTCCAGACCAGCTCCTAGCACTGGGGATGCTCAGTTCAGCCCAGCTCTGATCACTGTGGATGCTCAGCCTGCTCTGGCTTCCAGCACTGGGGATGCTCCATCCCAACCAGTCCCCAACTCTGGGAATGCTCCATCCCAACCAGTTCCCAGCTCTGGGGATGCTCCATCCCAACCAATTCCCAACTCTGGGAATGCTCCATCCCAACCAGTTCCCAGCTCTGGGAATGCTCCATCCCAACCAGTTCCCAGCTCTGGGGATGCTCCATCCCAACCAGTTCCCAGCTCTGGGGATGCTCCATCCCAACCAGTTCCCAGCTCTGGGAATGCTCCATCCCAACCAGTTCCCA
>VZRH01001843.1:85537-97753 GCA_013397555.1 Urocynchramus pylzowi
CCCCACGCCAGCCCCTCGTGCCCCACAGCAGCTGCGCTCCCGGCCACTCCTGCCCCACTGCCAGCCCCTCCTGCCCCTCCTGCCACTCCCAGCCCTGCTCTGGCACGATGCCCAAGACCCCCGTGCCTGGCCCACCCTCCCAGTGCAATGAGGTGTCCCACCTTAAACTGGGAGAATTCCTGTGCTGCTCTGGGCCCCGAGCCTCAGGCAGACTGTCCTGGCTGCGTGGCATCCACATTCCCTGGGCATCATTCTTTCCCCAGGAGTTTTATCCTGGGAAGTTGAAAAGACAGCAAGAGGCCTTAGAGAGAAAAGGAAAACAATTCTTATCTTATTTGTTTCTCCTGTGTTTGTACACAAGTGGAATGTATCATGGGAGATTGTTCACCTGCAGGTGATTGCCTGACTGGATTCTGGTGTGAGTTCTTTGGACTCCTTGGCCAATTGGTGCCAATCTGTGTTGGGACTCTGGACAGAGTCACACATTTTTCAGTAGTATCCTTTAGCATTTCAGTAAGGATCTTTTCTGCATTCTTTAGTTTAGTATAGTATTCTTTAATATAATATAGTAATATCAAATAATAAATAAACCTTCTGAGGACACGGAGTCAGACTCATCATTCCTCCCTGCCTGAGGGCACCCACGAATACAACAGTGCTGCACTTCCCATTTCCAGGGGCTGCTGGGGGTGCGGTGAGGGGCAGGTCCCGGGGAGGACAGGGCAGGGGAGGTTCAGAAGAAATGATGAACCACAGGGGTGCAGCTGCCCAAGGCAGCCTCTGCCCGCAGAGCAGCCCTCCACACTCCCCCCTCAAACCCCGTGGCTGGCTCCCCACACTCCCCCCTCAAACCCCGTGGCTGGCTCCCCACACTCCCCCCTCAAACCCCGTGGCTGCCCAGCCAGCAGCTGGTAGGATGGGACTGGGACAGGCCATGAGGTGTTTTTTGGAGTCTGGAGGCCAGCAGGCCAAGCAGGACACTCAACCACAGGAGCTGGTTCCCCTCCATGACCATTTCCCACTGGGACAGGCAGTGGCTCAGGCCAGTGATGCTGAGCAGAACCACAGGCAGAGCAGAGCTTCCTGCTCAGCATCACTCTGAGCACCCCCGTCAGCTTCAAGCAATGTCTCTCCTGCCAAATGCCAGATGGACTTCAAACCCCATATGGGCATCCTGGAGAGAAAGAAGGCCATAATGTGGCCAGAACCAAACCCCCAGAGCCAGACCTGGGAAAGAGAAATGCTTCACATCATTGTGTCACCAAGTCCTCAGCAGTACACAGCAACAGGGAAACACAATTATTGAGACAAATGCAGCTGCCTCCCATATGAACGGAACAGAACTGGTCCAAGCCAGGGAGCCTGGGAGGAGGGAATGAGAAAATTTTCATTAAAACTTTTTTTTTTTTACTGACAGCAGGGCTGAATGTACATTGCGCTCTCACACACAAACACACAGTAACAAAACAAACAAACAAAAGCTCTGACACACACTGAGGTCCTCCAGTGATGCCTTGAGCCGGTTTGGGGGGCAGGGGGGCAGAGCCTCCCTGCAATGCCAGCACCTCCATGGCTGCCCCTCTCCTGCACTGACAAAAGGCAGCCCCACACACGCCTGGAGAAGCGGGTCCCAGAACCCATTTGCTGTTCTTTCCATTGTTTTGCTTTAATGAGTTGCTAGCAAGGGATGACCTTTCCCTCTCCCTCCTCAACAAAGAAATGAATGCAATTCTCAAAATCACGGGGGAAAAGAAAACATGCCAGGAAGCACGATGGCCACGGAGCTACTAAACCTGCTGTGCCAAAGAGCAGGGAAACCACAGGGAGCTGACAGGGCCAGGGGGGCTGGGGGCACCAGGAGGACTCCAGGAGAAGGGGATGCTGTGCCAAAGAGCAGGGAACCACAGGGAGCTGACAGGGCCACAGGAGGACTCCAGGAGGAGGGGATGCTGTGCCAAAGAGCAGGGAACCACAGGGAGCTGACAGGGCCAGGGGGGCTGGGGGCACCAGGAGGACTCCAGGAGAAGGGGATGCTGTGCCAAAGAGCAGGGAACCGCAGGGAGCTGACAGGGCCACAGGAGGACTCCAGGAGGAGGGGATGCTGTGCCAAAGAGCAGGGAACCACAGGGAGCTGACAGGGCCACAGGAGGACTCCAGGAGGAGGGGATGCTGTGCCAAAGAGCAGGGGAACCACAGGGAGCTGACAGGGCCACAGGAGGACTCCAGGAGGAGGGGATGCTGCTGCGAGCCTGGGGCTGCAGGTGGAAAGCACTCTGGGGCTGGCACTCTCACTGGGACACAGAGGCAGGTTCCCAAGAGCTCCCCTGGGGTGGGACTGTGTCTGCCAGCCAGCAAGGGGACTCATGCTCACCCTGAAGAGCTGGCATCCCAGAAAGGAGCAAGACCTGCCCACAGGCACACACCAGACTTGGTGGGTCCAGGTTCACAGAGACCTCTCAGGGCCCTGTTCCCCACCACCCCAACACCTCTTCTGGTACAACAGCAGGGCTTGGACCTCACTGACCCTGCCCAATTGGGCTTTACTGAGTAAAGCCCAATTTATATTTATTTATTTATTGTATATTTATTTATTTATTGTAATATTTATTATATTTATTTATTTATTGTATATCCCTTGGCCAGGGATAAGGCAAAATCATTAAACACTGAGGTCAGCACTGCCCTAAATGTGCCCTTCAGCCTGGATTTATCCTGCCTGAGTCCTCACAGACCTCCAGAGGTGCCTTCTTCACTTCAGGGGCCATGCTGCTCCTCCCTTTGGCACAGCGTGGAGCACTACTCAGCCCTGGGACAAGAGTCCTGAAGCCCTGGTTCCTGCTGGCCTGGTGAGACCAAAACAGGCCTGGGACCCTCCTCCAGCCTCAGCTAGGCAGGGACATCCCTTCACTGAGCTGTGAAAAGTGAGGAAGGGCTTTGGAAATCTGCCTGGCTTCCACAGGCTTGGCATGAAAACAGGGGAAAGAGCCCCAGGAAGACCGAGGCACATCCTTGGTGTCCTAGAAATAAAGGGACTGTGCTCTGAGCTGTTGTCCCCAAGGCTCAGTTATCCTGGACTGCCCAGGTGGCTGCTCCGGGGGCTCCAACAGAGAGGGGCACAGCAGCAGGCAGGCCTGGGATCAGCTGGCCTGTTTTCATTTGCCTCCCCCACCCTTCCCTGGCATCTCCAAGCTCTGAGAGAAGACACAGCTCCGCTCTCCCCCATGACCCCTCCCCAGGAGGGCTCCCTCCACCACCACAGGCTTTGGAGAAGGGGCAGGTTTCCCCTGGCACTTCCCATCCTTCCCTCCTGCTGCAAACCACGTTGTGCACTGGCAGCTCCACCCAAATCCCTGCCAACATCCAAACATCTGCAACTCCTTAGCGTGCAGCATTCTCTCTCTCTCTCTGTTTCACTGGGGCTGCTGGAGTTAACCTCCCTGCTCCCCAGCTGTGGCCCCACATCCACCACCCAGCCTCTCTGCTGCCCGGGGTGGCTGCTCAGGCCTGGGCTGACCCTGCTGAGCTGGGGGCACACGGCACCAGCTGCTGCCCTCCCCTTGGAGGGGCTCTTTATTTCTTCTTTCTTCATCCCTCTCCTTGGAGGGGCTCTTTATTTCTTCTTTCTTCATCCCTCTCCTTGGAGGGGCTCTTTATTTCTTCTTTCTTCATCCCTCCCCTTGGAGGGGCTCTTTATTTCCATTTCCCCTGAATTTTGGAGCTCCTGCAGAACGCTTAAGCTGCTGCTGCTTGGCGTGGAGAAGCACAACCACCCTCAGGCCTGGTGGAAAGAGCTGAAAGGCCTTCTCCCACCTTCTGTGCTCCTGGTGAGGAGGAAGAGCAGCCAGCTCTTCCTCTCCCTCCCGTCTTGCTGGTTTCCACCCACCCGTGGAGGCTGGGCGTCTCCTCGAAGGCACACAGCCACCACCCCTGCCACACTCCCAGGAAACAGCTGCCCCTGGCCCGTGCAGCACGCTGGGCCATGCCATGCTGTGCCATGCCATGCCGTGCCATGCCATGCCATGCCGTGCCATGCTGTGCCATGCAGCACGCTGGGCTGTGCCATGCTGTGCCATGCCATGCCATGCCATGCCGTGCCATGCCACGCTATGCCATGCAGCACACTGTGCCATGCCATGCCATGCCATGCTGTGCCATGCCATGCAGCACGCTGTGCCGTGCCATGCCATGCTGTGCCACGCCATGCCATGCCATGCCATGCCATGCCGTGCCATGCAGCACACTGTGCCATGCCATGCCATGCCGTGCCATGCCACGCTGTGCCCACAGCTAGCCTCCTACTCTCTGCTATCCCACCCTTTTCCCCCTTAGAAGCCCCTGTGGCCGTGTTTCCACCTGTGCTGGCTCGGCGGAGGGCAGAGGTGTGCCGCAGGTCGTGCCGGCTGCCCCCAGGGCACGGCCCGAAGCCGGGACCGCAGTCTGTGCCCCCCGGCTGCGCAGCAGCGGCACGGAGCTGCAAAAAATTATGTGGGAGGCTTTCCCTCGGAGGACACTCCTTCCCTGCTCAGGGTTTGGGGCTGGGAAGCTCTCGGAAAGTGAAAGGGGTTGACACTTCTCCTGGCAGCAGAGTTCAGTAGGGGTCAGAGCTAATCCAAGCAGAGCCGACGGGAGGGGAGGGAGGTGGCGGGGGAAGCCGAGCGTTGACACGCTGAGAGGTAAAAGCTGTGTCAGACACTCCCAGGAGGGAGGAAACAAATGTATAATCAAAACAAAACCAGCTGGGGCTCGTGTGGTTGATGGTGGGTCTCCGGGGGGCTCGAATTCTGTGTTTGGCTGCTGCAGCCAGCGTGGAGGAAGAGTGGGGCTGGAGTGCTGCTGTCAGGGGCCACAGCCAACGCCGCCACCTTGCAGCCAGCCCAGGAGCTGCCCGGCCCCAGAGGCACCAAGGCTCCCAGCAGTCCTCAGATCAGCCCACGGGTGCTCAAGGCTCGCTCCAGGTCCCGTTTCCAAGGGATGGCTGGGTGGGAGCTCAGGCTGACAGACATCCTGGGAATCGTGTTGGGACCCAAAAACACTCCGCTCCTTCATCCTTTGTGTTTGCACAAACCTCCAGACGCTGGAAACACAACCACCAAGCCAAGCTGCCCACCCCAGAAGGAGAAAAGATCAGGACAATCCAACAAAACCTGAGCTTTCACCCTGACAGCCGTGCCATGCTGCTCCCACCCCATCTGAGACAGCCCTGAAGGGGCCTGGAGGTCCCTGGGCAGCCACGAGGCTCTGTAAATCCAACCTGTATTATCCAGGGCACCAGCCACATGTGGAGAGCCAGCACAGGTCTGGAGCTCAGGGAACACCTTCGCCTGCCAGCTCGTGATTGAGTTGGTGTCGAGCCTCAGGCACTGGTCCAAGCCATGGGATGATGCTAAGCAGTGTCTGATAATAAAATCAGCAGCAGACAGCAGAGCCCATTTGTTTCAGATCAAGGGGATTACCAAGATTTTTACAGGTTTGCTAACAAACTGGGTATTTCTGTGGAGATATCCAGTGGAAATCCATCTTTCAGCCAGAAGTCTCAGCTCCGGCATGGGGAGCTGCGGGCAGAGCATCTCTGCTCTTCAAGCATGCATTTTGTTCATCTTGACAGGGTCCAGGACTGAAAATCAGATCGAAATCATCAACATGCAGGGGTTTCTAGTGGTTTTGAATGTTTTGGGGGCTGAGTTTTCTAACTTGGAGGATTGAAATTATTCATTTCTCAAAAAGGAGTGGAGAGCACGGGCAAAGTGATGTCGGGGGCACACAGGTGCAGAAGGGCCCTTGCATGTCCTGCTCCTCCAGCCTGGCAGGTCCTGCATCAGTTGGTGCTGGGGTCAATGTCCCTCACTAAGCTCCCAGCCCTGACCCATCCATTACAGTGGTCCCCAGCCTTGAGGCAGGACTGAAAACCCCAGGAACTGAAACCCCCAAGGCAGGATTCCCTTCAGCAGCACCTGCTCATGGAAAATTAGTAATCTGTCTAGGCAAAAATCTGCACAAGCAGCGAGGAAGCTTTTAGAATATCTCAAAGCTTTTGAGTCTTCAGACCATGCCAATATCACTTTTTCATGTTTTCTTCATGGTGGTGGCAGCTAAAGCCTTCCTTTTCCTTGTCAAGCACCTCAGAAAAGCAAAGTGCACGCCCTGCAAGCACTCTGACTCCAAGGTCCCTTAGGAGAAACATCTGGAACTGGGGAGGACAACCTGGCAGGACTGCAGTGCAAAAGAGACCTGTGGCATGCAGGTCTCTGATGAGTCAGCTGCAGGAGACGTGGGATGTACTAAAGGTTGCCTGAGTCACGCCACCATCCTTTAAACCACTCCCTCTCCCAGTATGCCCAGTATGACTGATCAGTCCAGGAGGAGATGAGCAGCAGTTGGGAACATTGCCTGGGAGCAGCCCTGAGTGGCCTCAGACTGGTGAAGATTCACAACTGCAGGTTCTCCACCAAAATCATCCTGGTTTTGAGTCATGGCCGAGGTGACATCCCCTCCCAGCCCCAGGCTGTGACTGCGGGGGCTGTGTCAGTGTCACGGGTGGGGAGCGAGGGCACCAGCAGCCCCGAGCCCAGCAGGAACCTTTGTCTGCTCAGCAGCAGCACACAGTGGGACAGTGGGTGCTCCAGTGCAGCAGGGCTCTGGCTGAGATCGAACACAGGAGCAGCCACCCCCCTGAGATGGGGCCCGAAGCAGAGGGGGGCACGAGGAAGGGCTGCTCATACACCAAGCTGCTGCCCTGCCAGGGCCTTACTGCCTTCCAAGGACACTTTAGTGGAAAGAGCAGTCTCTCCCATTTGCCCCCAGACCACTGGTGCCCCTGTCTCCCCGTGCCCAAAAGGCCAGAGGCCCCTCCAGCACAGTCCTTGAGGAGACCCCCAGCCAGCACAAGCTCATTCCCCCCTAACAGTCTGGCAGAGCTAAGACCCTCTGACTGCATGGCATCAGAGGGGTTAAGAAAACTGAACCTGCCACAAGAGATTTGAGCAGAAACTCCACTGGAGACCTTGAAATCCTGTTAATTGATGCCACACATGTGCTGCATTTAACCTTTGCCCTTTGCTGTAATAGTTTACACAAGTGGCACAAAGGCTGATGCGGGAGGGCGGTCTGCACGAGCCCTCGCCCGCAGTGACCACCCCAGGCACCTCCCAGACAGGGTCCCTTCCCAGTGCCAGGCTCTTCCATCCCAAAGGCACTGCTGAGCCCCTGACGGGAATTTGGGCTCATGGGCCCTCACCAGGAGTCAGCAGCTATTTGTGGGCAGGTCCCAGGCAGAGAAAGAGTAATTATTCCATTATTTGCAATAAAACCCCGCCGTGGTCTCCGGGGAAGCGCAACCCTGCCAGCTGGTGCCCAGGCAGGCTGCAGCCCCATCCTGCTGGGTCTCACCCAGGGATGCAGAGAGGAGCTGCTGCTGCTTGTGGTTAACACCAGGCGTGGGGACACCACCTTCCCAGCCCTGCCACTGGGAGATTTGTTCTTTATCACTCAGGAAAATACTGCACAATCAAGACTGAAAAACGAGGTCAGAGTTATGGTCATTGTTAGCTCCTATTACAGCCAGGCAAAGGACAGAGAAAAGGAGTCCTCATGACTTTATCCATCCTAAAGTCACCTGAGTAGGTGAAATGTTAAAATACAATTTTGTAACTTCTACCTGCTGGGGGTTGTGCTTCAAAGCAGCTTCCACTGCGCAGGCTTTGGGGCTGGACACAAGAAGGACATGCTCTGACAGCAGGGCACCAGGAGGAATGAGGGGACGGTCTCCAGTGCAAGGCAGGAGAAACCAGGATGTGGCACCACTGGGGCCTTGCAGAGTTACCTGTGATGATGCCCTTCACGCTGCTCCTCAGCCTCAGGAGCTGATACCTCACCCAGCATTGGCAGTGCCCAGGTCACAGGTGAGCAGTGGGACACAATTCCCAGCTGGCAGATGTGGGGTGGATCCACCACATTCCCTAGGCTGGGTCCATCAAGGTGCAGAACTCTTGGGTCTCCAAGAGCACCAGGAGCATCACAAGAGCCCCCAGCCATCAGTGGTGCTTCCTGTGCCCGTGCAGGCAGCTGTGAGCTGCTCTCAGACCACCCAGAGGGGGATTCACACCCTCTGTTTTGTCATGGCTGCTGTCGTTGCCATCCTGTCTTCCCCAGCCAAGGGAGGCCAGGCCATGACCGGGGGCTCAGCTGAAGAAGGAACTGACACTCTCTATTCTCAAGTGCAATAGCAGCCCTCAGCACTGGGTGCTGTGGAGGTAAATGTTTCTGGATGCAGGAGAACCAGTATTATTGTCCACACACACTCCTACAGCTCCCAGGAAAGCCCCTTCTGGTAGAGGTGCAGGGCAGGAGAGGCTCCTCACGATGGGGATCTGACTGCCAGCGTCACCCCAGCCTCCACTGCCTCTCATTCACAAACTGCTCCCACAAAGCCAACTCCCAAAGGTTCNTCAGACGTGTGCTCTTCCGATCTACGATGGGGATCTGACTGCCAGCGTCACCCCAGCCTCCACTGCCTCTCATTCACAAACTGCTCCCACAAAGCCAACTCCCAAAGGTTCTCCTTCAAGTTCATACCCAAAGATGCAAACAAAAGGCTGGTTCACATCTGTCCACTTTCCTTCCTCTTTGGAGGATTTAAATGAGATGTCAGAGTTTGTTTCACTGTTTTTGCCTTCTCTCCACAGACTGTTGGGGGTACTGTCACGGAGAACCCCGATGCTGGTGCGAAGATGTGCTTCAGGAGAGACACAGCCCCTCTGGGTTCCTCCAACCAGCTGCAATTTTAAACCCAGTGACACAGAAGGTCCTGTTGTGTTTCAGCACTATGTTTCAGAACATTTGTGACCAGCCAAGCACGTGTCAGTCAAAACCCCTGGGGTAACAGGACTGTCCTGGGGGAAGCAGTGGGCACGACACACCGTGGGGAAGCCTGAGGGCTTCTCAGAAATGCTTTGGGCCACAGCTCTGACAAATCCAGGTCCCCAGGAGACCAGCACCAACAGGCTCCAACCAGGCTTCAGCAGGTCCTGCTGGGGAGCCTGCAACCCAAATTTTGGGCAGAGACTGGGGGGTCCCAGGGAGCAGGAGCCGCCTGCCAGCCCGTCCCCAGGCAGGAAACCTGCAGGAGCAGCTGCCAGAGGCTGCCTTTGGCACAGGAGAGGGGCTGAGGCAGAGCCCTGCAGGCTGGGCCGGGCCAGGTTTTATCTGCAGACGCTCCTGGCGCAGCCCGGCCCGGGGACACGGCCCGGGGACACGGGGACAGGACGAGTCCCTTTGAACGGCCGCTCTGTCTGGCAGCTCTATTTACACTCCTGATGCCAATGTTTATCCACTCTTTAAAAAGCTATTCAGAGAGTCTCCCAAATTAACTTCAGATGTGAGAGCAGGGGGAACATTCCCTACATCATATTTCATACACTTTCGTGTTATTTAATTCTTGGAAACTCTTTTTTTTTTTTTTTAAATATAAAAATATTTTTTAAAAAATCTCCAAGGTTTTGGAGAGTATAACCTCTCCCTGTGTGGTCTGTAAAATCTGGCTGCAAAGCTCTTTCCTGAAGTTCACAAATGCCATTATAAATCGTCTCCTTATCTTGCTTATTGGGTTTCTGCTTTCACTGACACACATCCTGGATAAGGAACTGCTTCCAGTGGACTCCAGCACCAGTGGGCCCGTGGCCCTGGCAAGAGCAGCTCTGGCTGGGGATGGCTGGCATGGGTGTCCACAGGAGGTGGGGATGAGGTGGAAGGGGATGGAATAGTTGGGATGGCACGGGAGGGAAGAGGCATGTGGGGGGTGGGATGGGATGGGATGGGATAGAGTGGGATGGGACAGGAGGAACAGAAAAGGGGGTGGGATGGGGTAAGGAAAATGGAGTGTGTGGGATGGCATAGGATGGAGTGGGGTGGGATAGGGTGAGACAGAATGGGAAGGTTGTGGGGCAGTAGGGAATAGGGTAAGTAGACTGGGATGGGTGGGATGGAGTAGGATGGGATGGGATGAAGTTATGAGATGAGTCAAGATGAGATGGAGACCAGACCAGACCAGACCAGACAAGAGCATTTGCTTTTCCCTGCTTCACCACAAACCTTCCCTCAGATTCCAGTCTTTTTCCTCTAGGTGTCTCAGAAGAATGAAGCTGACTTTCTGTAGAGGAAAAAGAAGCCCAGAGCAGCCTGGAACTCCCAGGGCTCACTGGAGACCCACAGCCAAGTCCCTGGAGGGCTGGAAACCAGCTCTGCTCCTCACTAAGGAGCAGCTGCAGTGGCCCAGCAGACCTGAGGTCCATCCTCCAGACCCCTGGGAAGGGGCTGCACCATCAGCACCGGGAGCCAGCCCAAGTGCCTGGGGACATTTCTGCAGGGATTCCCCCAGCAGTGAGCAGCAGAACGGGAAGAAGGCATCTCCTCAGCCAGGGTCAGCCTCTCCACTGCCAGCTGGCACCACTGCTGGCTCCCTGTGAAAGGCACCACTGTCAGCAGTCAGCTCTTGGGCTGTGGCTTCCAGCCCCGAGGCTCTCGGGGTCTCCTCTGCTCAAGATGACCCCGAGGTGTGGTAAAAGTCTCTTTTTCCCAACCCAGCTGTGGAAGGAGGAGTCAGAAGACTTCGGCTGTCGGTCTCAAGGCTGTTTATTATTTCTTATCTAAAAACATTTTCTGTCTGAGCTGCTGAGGTCTGTTCAGCAGGTCAGTCCGAGGCACACTGCCCTCCCACGGGGCTGGTGCTGTCTTTTATACTATAAACTATGTATTAGATATTTACAATTATGTTCCAATCCCTAACACCTGTGTTAGACAGTGACTTCCTACTGAGCCAATCTAAGAATGCCAACACCACCCAGAAGGATGGACCTTAGGAAGAAGAAAGAAGGAGGACAGGGCACGCCCCAATTCCTCCATCTTGGAACCTTAAACCCCCATGTACAAAATCCTGAAATTTCCTTTTTCACCCTACAACTACTACTACTATGCTGTTTAAACTCTTGTGACTTCCAATTCCTCATACAAAGGTGGCAATTTGTTCCATGGGTCACACTCAGAACCACAGGGGTCTTTGGCTGCATCCAGGGTCTCCGACCCCCCTGCCAGGGCTTCAAAGCCCCCTGGCTGGGACTGGGATCACCCAGGAGTGTCAGAGAGACGTCCTGGGTTCCAACATGAGGGAAGTCAAAGGGACTCTTCCCAGGAGGGCAATTTTCACAAAAATCCAGTAGGTAGCTTGAGACAGCCTCCAAAACCATCTGTCAGAGCCCAAAATCCTGCTTGCATGCAGCTGTCCCCAGCTCAGCAGCCCTGCCCGCTGCCCAGGATGTCCAGAGGAGGAAGCCAAGCAGCTGGAGCAGCTGGAGCACACCTGGGGGGACAGAAAGTTTCTGCTGCTGGGCCAAGCCTGTCCCACTGCCTCTCCTGGGACCTGCTGCTGAGAAGAAACCTCTGGACAGGACTGAGGAGGACCTGATGGCAGCCAAGGGCTGGGACAGGGAAGGGGGAATCTGAAATACTGTATTGTTTGGATACAGCAAGCAAGACTTCCATGCAGCAAACACCTGCCCTGCCCAGGGCACCCTGCACCAGAGAAATCCATTCCTGACCAAAAATGGGCCCTGGGGACACAGACAGTGGCTTTTTGCCCACCCTCAGCTCTGATGATGGGGGACAGCCGTGCTGATTCCCTGGCAGGGACTTCCCAGGTGGGAGGTGGGGCTGCAGGGCAGCATGCCACCGACTTAGACTGGAGTGCTGGTCCCTGAGCACCTCACCTGGGCACGCCAGAAGGGACAGAGGCCCCCATGGAGGCGGCTGGGGTGGGAGGCAGGCAGGAGGAGTGCAGGGGAGGCTGCAGCAGCAATGCCAGCCTGGCCAGGCCCCAGGTTAGGGGTGGGAAGGGTTTATCACCGTGCCCGGGTGGCAGGGCAGCGGCGGGGTGCGACTGCGGCCTCTGGCAGCTCTGAGACATCAGTTTCCAGAGCACTGGGGATGCTCAGAAGCGAGGCGCCACACAAGCACCGAATGTCATTAAAAGGACATGATTTAAGGCCGGGCAGGGCCAGGAGGGGAGGGGGATCCAGTTTGCATGGAAGACTATACAAAATAAATCCTGTTGGAAAGGCTTCCCGCCTCCACGGCAGAAAGGGGAGCTGTATCAGACGGCCTGTCTCTGCCATGCTCGCCTTCTTCCTTTTACAGGCATAACGAGATTTTTTTTTTTTTTTTTTTTTT
>VZRH01001843.1:101885-113209 GCA_013397555.1 Urocynchramus pylzowi
CGGGGGGACCGGGCTGCCCGCGCCCGGCCCCGGCCCTTTCCCCTTCCCCTGCGTCCAGTTTCTTTTTGATTAATATCTACTTACAGAGGCGTCCCGAGGTGTTTCGAGATAACGAACAAACCCAGGACAAAAGCAACATTGTTTTGGGCATTCTTTTCTTCTGGAGATCCTGGCAGCTTTCCAGCGTTAGAGCAGTAGGAAGTGGGGATTGCGGTTTTCAAGCTCATTTGTAAAGAACTTTGCTGCCCTGCTACATCCGAATGTGTGTCCACCCCCTCGTTACTCACAAAGAACACTTGACTACGGAACCCTGACACAGCGTTCTTATCACTGATACTGAGCAGCAACAGAAACGGGAATGCAGGTGCAGCGAGGAGAAAGACAAGGCACGAAATGCTTTGGCAAGTCACCTTGAAAAGCAGCATATCAAAAACCCAGGCCCGCATGACGCTTAACAGACCCTGCTCAAAGCCAGATGGGATCCATGAATTTCCTCACCAATGCAGCAGAGCCTGAACGGACCTCTGCAAACAGGAATTATTCTGCAAGCTGCAAGTAGGAATCTTTAATGCAAAGCCAGGAAGGCCTGCCGAACTGGTTGGCTAAATACTCATCTGAAGCCTGTAGCACAGGGATAGTAGTAGACAATAATAAAATAATAATAATAATAATAATAATATAATAAATTGATCATGATCATGATGATAATTATAATTATAATTATAATTATAATTAATATGATAATAATAACAATAATAATAGTATTGATAATAATATTGGTAATGATAATAATAATGATAATGATAACAATATTGATAGTAGTACTGACAATAATAATAATAACAATAACAATAATAATAATATCTTAATAATATCTTGGTAATATCTTAATAATATCCCTCAATTTGGGCAAACGGAACCATTTTTGCCCTGGAAACGGCCTGTCCTGAATCTGCTGAAAGGATGTGTTCTGAAACTGCCAGGAAAAAAAAATACAGGTTTCAAAACAGGTTTCAAACCGAAATCCATGCAATTTCCCAGAGCTCAGCCATGCCACACTGCTCAGCACTGCATCCTCCCATTAGCATTTTGCTGACTGACCACACATGCAGCCCTTCTTTTCTGCTGAAACACCACATCAGCATCCCTGGTTCTGCTCTTCAGCCAGAGTCTGCACTGCAGCCTCCTACACATCCCCTGAGATTCTGGGTGTCTGACAGTTGACGCTCACAGAGTTCTGGGGAAGGCAGGCGCGTTACAGATGCCTGATGGAGCTCAGAGACCGTGTGGAGGCAGAGCCAGCACCCCCCTTTGCAGGCACCGGTTCAAGCCAAGAGCGAGGCTGGTGTGGCTGGTGTGGCTGCCCCCTCCTACTGGCAGGAAATGGACACAGACATTCCTGGCAGGAAATGGACACAGACATTCCTGGCAGGAAATGGACACAGACAAGGCCGGAGGGTTCCTCAGGTCCCAGGTGGGAGCTGCAGCTGAGCCTGGTCAAGGCCTTCTGCTCAAGCCCCAAGGTGGCCCCACCATGGCCCATCCTGAAACCCACCATGGCCCATCCTGAAACCCACCATGGCCCATCCAGAAACCCACCATGGCCCATCCTGAAACCCCCAGCCCATCCTGAAAGCCCCAGCCCATCCTGAGGCTTTCTCTCCACCAGGGCTGAGCCCAGTGCAAGCAGGAGACACGTGAGCATCCCTAAAAATATCTGTAGACTGGGAAGAGTCTCTCCCAGTCTGCTCTGCTCTTCAGACCCAGTGCCAGTCCCTGCCTGTCCAGCAGTACCCATTTCCTGGAAAGGCTTTGAATAGGGAAGAAAACAACATATGCAACCCAGTTTGCAAAAACAAAGCCCAAACAAAGGCTATAAAATCTAATAATTAACAGAGCAAATAAGCTGAAGGCCCATTAGGTTGCACGTATTAGGTAATGGCAAGTAGTTCCCAATAACCACTTCTGAATGGACTTCACCCAATATGCATTTAATTAGGGTTTAATAAAGCAACAGCATGTTCTTAAAAGCCAATTAGAAACATATTCACTGAGGTTTAGAAGCTATGTAATAGATGCCTGTAGGAACCAGATACGTGCTGATTACATAGCTATTAATCCTCAATAAAGGCTCTAATAATCATTTTGTTCTTCAGGAGCAGGCAACTGCTTTATTAAATCTTAATGAAATGCATACTCAGGAGCTTTCCTTCAAAGCCAGACTGTGTTAGGAAGATGGGTTTAGAAGTGGCAGTCTGCTGAGAGAAAGGACCCCCTCCTCATCACCTCCTCTGCCACCGTGGCAGCCACTTTGAGGCCAGCTCTGCTCCTGAGCTGATTCCTGCAGCCTCAGCAATGGGAGATGACTGGTCTGAGAGCACCGTGGGACACTGCACCCTGTGCTGAGCATTTCCTGGCACAGGGAGATGTCTCTGTGAACCAGGATATCCAAATGATTCATGGCTCTAGGTCCAAAGCATCCCTGTGCAACTCACATCAGGAGGGGAGCAAGGCCCTGGGGTCAGCGAGGTGGTGCCACATTCCATGAGGATCAGCTCAGCCACTTTGCCCAGAAATTCACCTCCTGCCTGCATTCCTGGCCACCCAAAAAGGAGTGACTGAAGTGAGCTGCCCCACCATGCCCCAAAGAGGAGCTGGTTTGATTGAGGGTCTGGGCCACTCAGGTGGTGGCTTCCTGCCCTGCCTCTCGGACTGGGAGCTGATCTGAAACCTGGCAAGCCATTCTTATGTTCCCATGGACTCACACCAGAACAAGGCATGCCCACACCTTTCCACCACAACTCCATCAGAAAGCCAGCAAAATGCCATTGCAGGCTTAAAAACTGACACATTGCAAAAACTTTTCACAAACACCCATCTGTGTTTTCACCTGCTGTTTTCCCACCTCTCTAAAACCTGGGCTTGGGTTTTCCACATTGGCTGGAAACTTCAGCAACTGTGGTTGGGATGCAGCCACACCTCACCCCTACACCGACCTGAAGGTGAAGACGTGCCTGGTCCTCACCCCAGGAGCAGAGACCACCCCACCACAGCAGCTGGGTGTCAGCTGAGGGCCAGCAGCCCACAGGGATGGAGGCACAGCCAGCCAGAGCTGTGCAACGGGGCCAGAACCAGCTGGCAGCACCAGGATGGATCCAGGCCCACAGCTGGCAGCAGCCCCGTGCAGCAGCACAGGGCTCTGCCCACCAGCTCAGAGGCACCTGCCACCTCCCTGAGAGGTGCAGGCCTGCTCCTGGGGCCAGCAGCCCTTGCTAGCCCATCGGGACCCAGCAGTGGTGGGGCTGGCAGCCTGGCCACAGAGAGGCCATGTAGGGCCCACTGAAGGGGCCCCATTCCCTGCCCATCCCCAGCTCCCAGGCTGGTGCTGAACTTTGCAGAGGATCAGCCAAGGCAGACCATGGGAAGAGCAGCCCAGGGCAAGAAGCAATGGGAATGAGAGAGGGTGGGTGGTGGGGTGGGCCCTGCAGCCCTGAATTTCAGCTCTCTGCCGGGCTCCCCTGGGGAGAGAATGGATAAAGCAGGGAAAACGCCTGGGATACTCATGGGACATCCCCAGTATGCTGCCCTCTCGAGCGCTCTCGGTGGTCCTGCACTCTGACTAGCCCAGGGAAGTTGAGCCCTGCCTGCTCTGCCAGATCACAGAAGAACTCACACGAGACCTTCCCAGGAGGAGTCAGCTTAGGGACATCCAGATCTCTGCCTTCAACAGCCACCAACACACCAACATTTCTCTCATGTCTCTTTTGAATCAAGCACGGTCAACTGGTAGTGCAAAAGGAGCCTGTCTGTTGGTTAACTCTGAATAAAAGCTGCAGCTGAGGCACCACAGATCACCACAAGCTGGTCTCTGTCCCGCAGGGGCTGCTAGCAGAGAAGAAGGGTTTGTCACTTGGCAATTTGCTGCAAGGAATCCCCAAACCCCTCCAGGGCTGCTGCTCACAGCCTCTGGCCTTTGCAATAAACTCTCCACTGCTCCCTGTTTCAGCTGGCAGCTGGTCCTCATTTCTAGACCTGTTTCCTTTCTAGTAATTAATCATCTCCAAATGTGTCTCTGCCTGAGCATGTGGCCAGAAACACGATGTCAGGGCACGCTCTTGGCGACCCGGCCGTGCGGCACGCCAGGGGCCAGGAGCGCCAGGGCAGAGCTCGGTGACCCTGGGGCCACCCCTGTGGCACGGGCAGCTCTTGGCAGGGATAGTGGATGGAGTGGGTTGACCAGGATCAACCCGTTGTGCTGACCCCAGCACCCCACAGAGGGAGGCAAGAGTTGGCCCCATTCTCACAGGCAACTGCAGCTCCCTCCATGCATGGGGCTGAAGTCCCGGGGTAAAAAATGGGTTCAGGAGACAGAAGAAAACAAAGGGTGGAGGAGGAACTCCGCAGAGCCAGCCCAACAAGGTCAGCTTGGCTTATGACCCACTGCTGACACGCCCTGAGCAGAGCTGTCTGCACAGGGAGCCAGCCATGGGGAAACGAGAGCAGGGACTCGTGTCCAGCACACCAGAGCCAGTGGCCACCCCAGTCCTGAGCAGAGGAGCTGGGCTAGAGACCACTCCAACACCCTGGGCTCTGCTGCTTCAGCTCCCTTCCTCTCAGAACAGCTGGAAGGAACCACAGCTTTCCTTTTATCATCTTGGATCAGACTTGCCCAGTGAAGGTGCTCCAAGGCCGCCTGTGCCAGGACATTTACAGAGTTTCACAGCAGAACCATGAAGCAAAACGAGGGGAAGCTTTTTGATCTTTATGCACCTGACACCCTGAGGGAGCAGAAAGCATGAAGTTGCCCTTCCCATCCAGGTTTGAGATTGCTCCTCATGGCCATGGCCTCTGGCAGCAGCACCAAGCCCCTTCTCTGCTGGAGCTGGGCAGACCACAGAGGAGTGCTGAGGACCACAAAGCTCTGCAGATGAAGGATGCCAAGTGAACAACTTTTTTGACATTTAGTCTCTTTTCAAATGGTAATCTATATTTTGAAGATTTTATACAACCAAGGAGGATTTTGTGCTATGTTTCTCCAGCTCTGCTTCCAAACCCCATCTACCCCAATAAGCACTTGTGTTTAACCTCCAGAGGGGGAAAGGCTGACATTCCCCAGCTGATGGTCAGTCCCAGAGAAGATGAGTCCTTGGCTGTAAGATGGAATGTGCCTTGGGTTTCTGCAAGGGAAAGAACTGTAGGGAAGGCAGGACTGTCCCCGTGGTGGGATCGTTGTCCTTCTTTAGGGTCTCATTCACTGCTGCAGCTCAGGTCTGCAGTGCTGGCCTGGGAATTGGGTGGTAAACAGACTTGAGTGATAGTTCAGCATCCCCTGCCTCCAGGCCTGCTGGAGATTTGGGGGCTCTTCCTGTGAGAGCAGAGGAAGAGCAAGCCAGAGCCACAGTACCATCCACAGCAAGGCAGGCGGGCACGAGCTGGCTGTGCTGGCCGAGTCACAACAGCCAGGTCCAGGTTTTGCTGGGACAGAGATGATTCCCATCCCACCCCGGGAGCCAAGCCACGGGGCTGTTGTCCCCTGAGCAAAATATAATCTCTTATTCAGCTCCAGAGGAACCTTGCCAGACCAAATGTCACAGGGACCCTCTCTAGAAACCACCTTCACTGGGGCCCTGCCAGACGGAGAGGACTCAGCAGCTGGAGGGCAAACAGATCTCTGGAGCCACCCTCAGAGCCTCCTGCTTCTTCTGCCCATGGCACAGCCCTGCTGCAGCCTGCCCCAGCAGCATCACACCCTCCTGGCCAGAGGAACAGCTGGAGCTGGGCTGGGGCAGGTTCAGCCTGGCCACGTTGCAGCCCATGCTACCCTGCCCTCTGGCCCCTCTGCTGCATGCAGCATTTCAAGACCTCCTCCTGCTGAGGGATTTATTTGTGCCAGCTGAGATGTCCAGCAGGGTTTGAGCTGCCTGGCTTGCAGCCAGCCAACACACAAACCTCTGCCAGAGGACTGATGTCCCAGGAGCACAGGGCTGGCAGCTCAGAGCTGCCAATCCGACTCCAGGGGCCATGCAAACCCTCTGTCAGTCCTTCTTGCAGCCCTCATCTCATCCAGGACATGAGAGGACTGCTTCCAAGGTTCACTGAACTCGCTCCCCGGCTGCTGCCCCGGGAAGGGGCTGTGGAGCTGAGCCCCTCGGGCTCATGGCACCGGGGGCGGCTGCAGAGCAGCCTGCGGGAGGAGCAGGGGCGGGCAGAGCGTGGCCAGCACCGGGGGCTCTGCACTCGTGACTCTTCCCAGCCCTTCCCAGCACATTAGAGGGAATGAGGGAGCCCCAGCCAGAGGTGAGGGGCGGCTGATGAACGAGGTGATAACTCCTCAGCAGATGGTTCCAAAGGCTGCACCACGCTTGGGGGATGCAGACAAAACACAGAGGTGAAGCCCAGATGTTTAATTTCAGCATCTGGATGTGATTCCTAAACAGAGACACTCACGTATGACTGCTTTGCCTAAAAATAAATGGTTTGTTTGACCTTCCCCTTAGCCTGCCCCAATATTTTGTGGGTCTCTCCTAAACACAGGGCAGCTGGTCCCTCCTCGCTGGGACCAGCCAGGTGCCAGACAAGTGCTGCGGGCACCACTGGTGGCACAGCAGCTGTGGGGGATGCGAGGGACACGGGGCAGGGCACAGCACCCACCAGAGCCGCCAGCCCGGAGGGAAGGAGAGCATCCTCCTGCACTGCAGCCCCCCTGATCTGGGCTCAGCACATTCCAGAGCAGGACAGCAGCCCTGGGTGTCCGCTCTGCCCAAAAGCCCTGTGGGAGCAGGGAGGGATGGGACTGCAGGGAGGGGCTGGTCGGCACCCACGTCCTCCTGCCCTCAGTCCCCGAGATCCCCGCTGAGACACCCCAGAGCAGCCTGGCTGTGTGAGCATCCCCCAGCTCACCCAGGGCCAGCTCTCAGCACAGCCTGGTCTCATTCCCGCAGCTCCCAGCACAGCCTGGTCTCATTCCTGCAGCTCCCAGCACAGCCTGGTCCCATTCCCGCAGCTCCCAGCACAGCCTGGTCCCATTCCCGCAGCTCCCAGCACAGCCTGGTCCCATTCCCGCAGCTCCCAGCTCCCAGCACGGACTGGCAGCAGGGCTTCCAAAGCCAAGGAGGGATGAACCTGCTGAATGCCTCGGGAGCAGGGGAAGGAGCTGCTCAGTGATCCGGGTCTCCAGGACACGTCGGAACCAAGCAGGGCCCTTCGAAGGAGATATCTCATCTCAGATCAGAGACGCCACGCGCCGCAGGGTCCCCCTCCCTCCTCACCAACGGGGATGGCCGGCCTTGGGTGGGGCTGAAACTGACAATGAAGATGGGGATTAGTGGTGATGGGCAGTGCTAATTATGGCTGATCTGCCTGATGGCCGAGTCTGAGGGTAGTGTGTGTGACTGATGGCGACAAGTGATGGCAGCTGGAGGACACCGCAGTGACCACAGAGATGTCAGACAATGCTGGTGGCAGACAGGGCGAACGAGTGGTGACACAGTAATCTGTTACTTGGGTCGTTTGCAATCCTGCAGACTCGTCTGGCTCCAAGCATGCCGCAGTCCTGCAAGGCTCCTGAAGGATCAAACAGGCAGCACAGGAGGTCAAACCTCTCTTTGCAGCTTCCTGTGACAGTGTGGGGTGAGAAGGGGTGGCATGGCGTGGTGTGGCACACCAGCTGACACCTTGGTCCGCTCCAGCCCAGCCCCACCTGTGCTCTTAGAGCAGCAAGAAGAGGGCAGAGCCAGCACGGTGGTCAGGAGGTGTTGGACCCCCAGCACAAGGGGGTCAAGGACCCCAAGGTCCCACTGAGATCCAGCGACCAGCTGCCCACTGTGGGGCAGCCACGCTGGCACAGCCAGTCCCAAGCAGCAGGAGCAGCCCAGGGCAGCAGCACAGGGCCCCACGAGGCTGGGCAGGGCAGCCAGCCCGGGGCAAGGAGTGGGTGCAGCCAGGGTGCCAGCACAGCCACCCTGGGGCTGCACTGGGGCTGCACTGGGGCTGCACTGGGGCTGCACTGGGGCTGCACAGCCACTCGCAGCCCAGCTGGCCCTGGGCACACTGATGGCATCCCCAGGGCTGCAGAAGGGACAGNTGGGGCTGCACTGGGGCTGCACTGGGGCTGCACAGCCACTCGCAGCCCAGCTGGCCCTGGGCACACTGATGGCATCCCCAGGGCTGCAGAAGGGACAGGGGTGCCCCAGCAGCAGTACCCAGCGTGGTGGCTCACTCTGAAAGCCAGGCTGGCCCTCGGGGACCAGGGGGACACTTCCCACAGGCAGAAAGAAAAGGGCAAAAGACGTCAGCGGTGATAAGGCAGCCAGCACAGCAGGCGCCACGTGCAGAGCAATATGTTCACTGCCATCAGCCTGGCAGCACAGCAGGAGCCAGCACCTCGTGCCCATCAGATTTATTCTCTGCCTGAGGTTAAAGCAGGGCTCAGCTCCAAACGAAGCTGGGGCAGATCAGCCAAAAGATGCCCAAGTATGAGCACAGAGTTAGTAGCACTCACAGAGGGCAAGCAAGCTCCAAGGCTGCTGGAAAAGCAGAAGCTCTGCAACCCAAGAACTCCTCAATGAGCCTGCTGGTTTGGGGCAAGAAAGGCTGGTTTTGTGGCATTTCCCTGGGGTGGGTCTCGTGGTGGTGCTCCCTGCCCCCACCCCTCCTCAGGCCAGCTCTACAGTGCCAGAAGTTCCTGATAAACCTTGATAAACCTGGGCAGTGGAGCGTCCCCTGCCTGGACCAGGAGCTCTTGCGTGGTACAGGAGGGAATGATCCTGCCTGGAACAGGAACATCAGCTGCCCAACCAAGATGGGGAACAAAGGGAAAGCAGTAATTCCTGTTAGCCTTGGTAAATCATTTACCTGAATCGCAGCCCAGGTGAATTGGTACCATTGTTAGGAGATCTTTGGAAAAAATGAGTCGTAGCCCAAGTGGAACAGTACCATTGTGACCAGAAGAAATGTCCTGGAGCTTCCAACTCGGATACTGGCCAGGATGGAAACTTACTGGTGGCTAAAGCCAATCATCTTGTGACTCTGTAAACACCAGTCCTACCTGAGGCCCTCCTGTGCCTAAACAGAGCTATCAGTGCCTAAAGGCCTCCAGGAGAGCTGGAGAGGGATGGGGACAAGGGATGGAGGGACAGGACACAGGGAATGGCTCCCACTGCCAGAGGGCAGGGATGGATGGGATATTGGGAATTGGGAATTGCTCCCTGTGGGGGTGGGCAGGCCCTGGCACAGGGTGCCCAGAGCAGCTGTGGTGCCCCTGGATCCCTGGCAGTGCCCAAGGCCAGGCTGGACAGGGCTGGGAGCAGCCTGGGGTAAGGGAAGGTGGAATGAGATGGACTTTAAGGGTCCTTTCTGACACAGAAACCTGTGATTCTGTGGTGATGAACCCTGAACCCTGTGATTCTGTGGTGATGAACAAGCTCTGCCCAAATCCCTCCCTAGCAGGGCTGCCCTGCCCATGCTGCAGCTGCATCCACCAGACACTGTTCTTGGCACTTCCTTCTCAGGAGCTCAGGAGGCAGGCAGCTGATGGAGCTGGGAATACCCTGGTGTTCCCATGGGGATGTGGCTGCATCCCAGCTTGTCAGAGCTCACAGGGACTTGCAAAAGAGGTTGGCAGGGGTAGCACGAACCCAGAGCTGACCCGGCAGCCCACACCAGCCCTGGCAGGAAGCACCAGGGCAGGACAGGGGCACCAGTGGCACCTGCAGCCCCACAGCAGCCCGTCCAGCAGGTGCCCCAGCTCCCCATCCCAGGAGCTCAGGATGCTCTCCAGGGCAGTGCTGGGGATGGCAGCAGGGCATGGCAGCACAGAGCTGCTCCCAGCTGGAGCAGGCGTGTTCAGAGGGATGTGCTCCACTCTCACTTCCCCCCCCCTGACCTCAGCAGCAGCCACGAGACTCCAGCACGCTTTTGTCTCGATTTTGAATTTGTGCTGGTTTTAATTTGGGGGATGATGCCCTACCTAGTGCAGCAGCCCTTGATTAGCACACACACCAGCACACATGCACACGCCACATTGCCAGACTCAATCACACGTGTTTGCTCAAGACCTTTTGTAAATCTTTGGATTCAGACCAGCTTTTCTTTTCTTACATGAATTTGTTGTAGTCTGATATTTATAGTTTACTTAAAATAAATGGCTCCTTATGTTTCCTGCTTCCCGCTCCCGAGGCAAGGGTCTCACAGAGTTGCTGCCTGTCTTCTCTCTTTCCTCAAGGTTTTGCTATTTTTTCCCTCTTCATAAACATCTTTTGAGCAGATCCTACATTTGCCAGATGCTGCTGAACCTTGTCCCAGGTCTTTTCAGTGGTTCTGGTTCAGGTTGAATCAGACATCACAGTGCACAGGGGGCAGCTATGCCAAAGGGCCTTTGTGGAACAACAGCGTGCTGGGGGAGGAGGAGGAGGAGGATAAAGATGAGGAGGATGAGGCAGAGTGGTCTCTGGGTCGTGAGAGCCAAGCACAGATGCAGGCTATCGTGCAGATCCTCCCTGGCAGCACTGGGACATGAGGATGCATCTCCTGGACTCATTGCTCTTGCAGGGCCAGAAGGGGTGGCGAGGGTCCCCATGCCCCTGGGCTGTGAGCAGGGGGCACCTGCAAGTCCCCGCTCCAGGAGGGCTCTTCCCACAGCAGGGTGGGTGGTGGAGCTCCATGAAACAATCTGCTCCCATCCTGGCTGCTCCCATCAAGTATCTCCAAGGACAGATTCCCAGCCTGTGCCATCTGGGTGTCTCCAGTGTCAGATTCCCAGCCCTCTCCAGGCCCTACTGCAGTGTTTGAGAGCACTCACAGTGGCCTCATGATTTGTCCATGTCTTGATAGGGAATTTCCCTCACTGCAGCTCCTCCTGCTGCCTCTCACTGCCTCTCTGTGCACCTTTGAGGAGCCCCAGGTGTAGCCTCCTGTCTGCTCCAGGGGAGTGCAGCTCTGAGAGAGGACGAAAACCCAAAGGAAGCTGAGCCAGGGGCAGGCAGGGGGAGCTGAGAGGGGCACAGTGCCCAGAGTCTGCCAGGGCCCTGCAGCATCCCGGGGTGCTGTGGGTGCAGGCAGTGGTGGAGCCTGCTGCCTGCAGAGGGGTCAGACCAGTGCTGACACGGCCTCCCCCCCGCGGCCTCCCGGCAGCTCTGGCGCTGCTGAGGCCCACCTGCCCCACTTCTTCTGGAAGAGCCGTTTGTTTTCCAGCCCTCTGCTGAGAAGGGAATGCTTTCACTGCAGAAACTATCCTCTCCTTTTGTTCCAGGCCCTGGGGCTCCGTGTGGCCCTGTCTGCCCAGGAGCAGCACAGCGGCACACAACACCTGTGTGAGCTCACACCCT
>VZRH01001843.1:118482-140600 GCA_013397555.1 Urocynchramus pylzowi
TGATGCCTGCTCCCAGCCCTGGGTGCTAGGGAGGGCAAGCGCCCCGAGGTGCGAGCAGAAGTGCCCAACCCCAGCCACAGGACGCAGGGAGCTCTGCTGGGTTGGAGGGCGCTGTGCCATCCCCTCGTGTCACAGCCAGCCCTGCTGGAGCCCACGTGGGCCAGCACCTCCCGCGGTGGTGGCACACGGGGGGCAGTAAATCATTAAACTGCTCTGACTGCTCAGTGGGACCCTGCACTGGAACATCTGGGCACCTCGCCCTGCCTGTGACTGCGCAAGGGCTGCAGGCAGGGTATGGTCTCACCACCCTCTCCCCTGCACGGGTCCTTGTGCTTTGCCCCAGGGAGCAGCTGCCTCACCCCTTTGGCTCATTGTCATTTTCCAAGCAAGCAGTCTTGCGAGTGCAGCTTGGAGCAGAGCATCTGCTGTGTTGTGTCTAGAGCCCCGACGCTTTGGAAGCTGCTGGAGCAGCAAAGCCCCCTTGGATGCACTCAGCCTTCCCAGAGTAGCTCAGTGAGTGGTTTGAGCAAAAGACTTTTGCTTTGTTCCCAGCTAAGCCCCTGACTCACTGGGTGGCTTTGAATCACTCCCTTCCTCCTGTGCTTCCATGTGGGAAGTGCAGCCAGGGCAGCTGCTGCTCCCCAGGTACCAGGTGGATGTACCTGGGTGGCTGCAGGACATGAATGTCCTGGACTACCATGATGACTCAATGCTGCTAATGCTGCACAAGCTCTGCATCTTGAGGGCTTGCACTAGCACAGATGCCCAGCACCCGAGGAGCTGCACCTACAGACCTGCAGGGTGTTGTTCCCATGGCACTGGGCTGGGCAACTGCATCCATCAGGGGGTTGTGGAAGAACTTCCAGAAGAACGGCCTCTGGGGTGTTATCAGGGGATGAAGTGAAGGTAAGAAATGCAGGAACTGGTCGGGAATGTAGGCAGGTGTCCCAGGCCAGGGCAGGTTGGGAGGTGCAGGGGGCAGCACTGCAGTTGTTTGGAGAACAAGGGTCAGTCCATGAACACAAATTCTGCATTACCCGAAGAGAAAATTGCAACAGAAAGAGGCAAGTCAGGTGTGGAGACCAGCAGGAGTGTGAACATGGAGAGCAAGCTTGGCACACCCTGGCCAGCACCTGCACCTCGTACAGCCCTGCACGGGGGCACTGCTCCCCTCTGCAGGGCGCCTCAGGTGAGCAGCCAGGTGCCAGGTGAGCAGCCAGGTGCCAGGTGAGCAGCCAGGTGCCAGACTCCCTCGGTGCACAGGGAACAGCCACAGGGACAGAGAGAGCAAGAATACATGCACCAGAGCACAGGTGTCTTCCACAGATACCCCACAGCTACTGGGGTCTCGGGAGGGACACAGGATGGGAGGGGCCCGCCAAAGGTAACACTCAGTGGTCTCAGCTCTGTAGAGTTTGGGATCAGCTCTCCTCTGCCCCAGACTCTGCTGTGGCCCTGGGCATGTCAGCCCCAGTGCCAGTGAGAACATTCTGCAAGCCTGGCAGCCGAGCTCTCTGGCAGGGAGCCTGCAGGCAGCTCCTGGTGCAGCCACGCCACAGCAGAGCCCCACGGAGGCACAGGGCTCCTCCTGGGGCTCCAAGGAGCCACCTCCAGCCAACCCACTCACCTGCTGGACAGTCTGTTCCATTCCCAGCTGGCTCCAGGCAGGGTGGGACTGACTGTGCCCTGGGCAGGCAGCTCTGCCCACCTGCTTGGGTGGGCAGTGGGCAGGGTCAGAACACTCCACTGCTGCTCCTGATCCAGCACCCAGCTCCCACACCAGAGACGGAGAGAAACTCCAAGGCCCTGGCTTGTCACCTGTTTAACAGGCACAGCAAAAGGAAGTCTATAAATCCAGTTCACTTATCTAAATGGATTTGCATTTCCAACAAGGGCAATGAAACCAGATTTTTAATATCATACTCTATAATTTTACTAATAAAAACAGACCACAGTTGCCAAATACATCTGACCATCTTAAAAGTGCTCAGTGAATTAAAGTGACATTACCAAATTTGAAGAGCAAATTCTTCGTTTAGAAGCTAGCCTGCACCAGCTAGACACAGGACAGCAGCAGAGAAGAGGGACAGGGGCCAAGTGTGCCCCTGCACACAGCTCTACATGCACACAGCTGCCTGCACACGTCTGGCCTCTGCACTGCTTCTCCAGCAGCAGCAGCAGCCCTGGCTGCCGAGGGGATGTGCTGGGCCCGCTCCCCCACACACCTGCCTGGGAGAGCTGGATCCCAGCAGAACCAGCACGGAGCTGCAGGAAGGCACAGCAGCATGGGGGCTGCAGCTGGGCATGCAGGAAGGCACTGGGGCTGCAGCTGGGCATGCAGGAGCAGCCAGGCCTCGCTGCACTCTCCCAAAGCTGCGCAGCCTCCCGGGGCGATCCCACCTGTGGAGAAACCTGGAGGGTGAGAGCACCTCGGGGGTCAGCAGGCTGCTGAGGCAGGTTCACAGCACAGAGCTGGGAGCCTGGGGTGGATCACAGTGACCTGCACTCAGGTGGGAGCCAGCAGCTCTGCAGCTCTCATCTCCTGCAGCAGACACCCGCCCGGGAAAGCCGCCTCAGGCTGCTCCTGCCACCCCAGCTGCTCCAGAGCTGGGCCCAGGGGCTCTGGGTCAGGGGATCAGGGCCCTGCTCTTGGGAAAGAATGAGGACCCAGCAGCTGGGACAGTTACAAAGCCTGTCCCTGCACATTTCCATCTCTGAGTCACTGGCTGATGCTGGCTAACAATACAGGCAGTTATCAAAAAAGCAGTTGTCGAAAGGGATAAGTCCGATTGTTCATGTCACTGTCTGCCTCAACCTGTCTGCATACCTTCACGCCATGTCAACAACAGTCCCCAAGGCTTGGAAGGGCTCCCAGTTCCCAAAAGTCAGCAGTTTGGAGGGCTGCTTTGAGGAGTCCCAGCCTCCACTCAGCATGCAGGAATATTCAGGACACCAGCCATCACTCCTGCTGGCCTTGTCCCTGGGGAGTGGGGGCCTCTGTACTGGCCAGAGATGCTGAACTCTCTGCATTCCAGGGCTCCATGTCTCAGCTCCTCACAAAGATGTCTAAAATTGGGAGAGGTGAATCACCCCCTTCTTCGCCCTTAGGGCAAAGCTGGTCAGGAATTTTCTGTCATTGTAATTTTCCTAAAGGAAAATCCACTTGTGCCCAGCCACACTTCTCAGCTCTGTGACCTTTAAGACTGACTGTCTGCT
This sequence comes from Urocynchramus pylzowi, assembly GCA_013397555.1. Classification (NCBI taxonomy): domain Eukaryota; kingdom Metazoa; phylum Chordata; class Aves; order Passeriformes; family Fringillidae; genus Urocynchramus; species Urocynchramus pylzowi. Next base: position 121,699 of record VZRH01001843.1, read on the forward strand.
GGGAAAGCAGGAAACAAACGGATTTGTTTGGATCATTTTGATCCAACTCTAAATATTTTTGGTTGTGGCCTCGATCCAAAGTGTTTCATCTCAGATCAGTTCTACAATCATCTGTAATTCCCTGGCAGCCTCCACTGCCAGCACTGTGGCTGAGATGCTGCTCCCTCCTGAGGCCCTGCTCCTGTGCCAGGGTGGATCTCTGTGGCTGCCCTGACCAGCCCTGGCCAGGGTGGATCTCTGTGGCTGCCCTGACCAGCCCTGGCCAGGGTGGATCTCTGTGGCTGTCCTGACCAGCCCTGGCCAGGTGTGCTGTGAGGCTCTCAGAGAGCTCTGCTGGAGCATTTTTGAAGAGGTGCAGGTCCCCAGCTGTGGGTGCAGGTCTGTGACAGCCACCTCACCATGTCCCTGTGCAGTTCCGTGCCCACATCTGTGCACTGGCTGAGGACTTGGACTATGGAGCACCAGGCCTCAGAGCTCAGCAGAAGGCTCCTCTGAAGCAGCTCCTCACTGTCTTCTCTGTAAGTTTTTTTGCTTCTCTCTGCTCTGGGACAATCCCATTTCTTCCTACTATTTCCCTATCCCTAGCTCTTCATCTTTTGCCACTGTAGCCCTGCCCTGCTCACAGTGCTGTGTGTAAGCTCAGGGGAACCTGAGCCCGGTGTGCCCACACGAAACACCTCTGCTGTCCCTTGCTGCCTGGCTGTCTGGCTGGCCCAAGGCAGTCAGTGTTTCACAGCACAGAGCCGTAGAGGGCAGGAAGAGTCAGGGCTCTGTGTCAGGACGGACAGCGAGCAGGGGCTGCAGGCACCCCTGGCGATGTCTGCTCGTCCCACAGCAGCTCCCCTGGCTCCAGGCAGACGCACCCCGGCGCCAGGGGTGTTGGTGGCACCACGGCCTGGGTGGAGCCTGCTCACAGCCAGCTGCATCTGAGACACAGCAGAGCTGCTGTGACCAGGGGAAACCTCTGCCTGCAGGTGGGGACTCCTGGCAGGGGCAGGTCGGGATGTAGGGTGGGCGTCAGGTGCCGCGTGGCACAGTTGTGCTGTCCTATTTCAGCCCTGGGTGTCCTCAGCCGCAAGCACAAAGGGTTTGCACAGCATAAGGACCCTGTCCTTACCCCTGCTGGGATGCACCTTCAGGTGTGCACACTCAGAGAGCTGCCCTACAGCTCTCAGCCCCAGGGTGCCTCTGCTGGACAGGCAGACGCTGCTCTGCCCCGAAATCACAAAGGGGGCCTCCAGCATCGCTCACCTCCCTGCCACAGCTGCAGAAGGCTGTCCATGCACCAAAACATCCCAGGCAGCCTCAGTGGCACTATCTGGAGGGAGGGAAGGAGCAGTCCAGTGAACCTCTATGCCACTGTCAGAGTCTTCCCCTTCCTATTTCAGAGCAACTGCAGGGGATGTGGGAGCCAGCTGCCACACACCCTCAGGGAAGGGAAGCAGAAGGCACGCTGAAGCTGAGCTCAGGTTACGACAGTGGCCTTGGGTGGAGGCAAGGTGTGCAAGGATCCTGATGAATACCTGTGGTCCAGCACAGCATAGAATCCACAGCCAGGACAGTGCTTTCAGAGGGGGAACCTGCAACTTACCTCAGCACCTCTGTTTCCTACTGTCTTGGAAAATGGTTTCGTGCATGGATGGTTTTTGCCATGGCAGACTGGTGTACATACAGCCTCCAAGATGGATTTTCAGGTTGGTTCTGCAGAGAAGCCTTATAATGTCTGGGTGTTTCAGCCTGCCCAACTGAAATAACAGACACACACGATCATCTCAGGCAGCCAAGGCTCCCAGGAGCAGCATTAGGAAAGCAAACATTTGGTTGCTTGAGATTGTGCTCCATGGGCCCTAGGCACGTCTTTGCTGCCTTGTTTCCAAAGTGCTCCTGGTCTCCAGGCCAGGTTCCACACAGGGCTACAGGACACACATCTCCACACTCCAGCAATTTATCACTTGAGTACCCAGCTCCCTGAGCTCATTTCCTGGCAAAAAACTCACTGCACTTCTCCTCTTTGAGTCTGAATACAAGACTACCTGGGCCAGCAGGGGAGCATCACCCCACACCTACAGACCCCAGGTGCCATGCCACCCCCGTACTGGAACGTGCAGGGGGGAATTCTTTCTGCACAGAATGTTGGAGGGTGGCAGGAACCTCCAGAGGCCACCTTGTGCAGCCCACTCAGGGAGGAGGGGGAGCCTCATGGAAAACACATGGCTCCAGGGCCAGGCTGTTCTGGAGCATCCAGGGGCAACCACCACAAGACAGAGCTGACATGCTCATGTGCTGTTTCTGCTCGGCACATTGCTGCCAGCTGCCATCCATGACTGCATGGGTGCTGCAGTCAGTGGGAATTGCATGGAATACTGCAGCCACGAGCTGGCTTCACAAACAGCTGCAGGACCACAATGCACAGAGCTGCCAGACACAGAGACCCCAGCCAGGAGCTGCACAAGGAGCCAGACAGCTCAGAGACAGAGCTGGCATGGCAGGAACCATCTCCTCCTAGCACGGGCAGCACGTCTGCTCTCGTGGCATCACAGCCAGGGAGGCTGCAGGGGGCAGAGGAAGGGCAATGGTTACAGAGGGGTGGAAAAATCAGAACCATAGAATATCCTGAGCTGGAAAGGGAGCCACAAGGGTCATCAAGTCCAGCTCTTGGCCCTGCCCAGGACAACCTCAAGAATCTCACTAGGTGTCATGAGACAAACTGGGAAAGGGAGACTGGCAGTCTGATTGGCCATGATAGAAAACAAGAAGGCAGAAAGAGCATTTTTTGTGATGTAAACATAAGGTCTTTCAGCTCTTCATCTTTGCTGACTCCTGAGGGTACTACGTTAGGGGGTCAGCTGCAATGTGACACGAGGGCTTCTGTAGTGAAGACTGAGAAGTGTGAGACAGTCCACAGAAACAGCAGCTGTACCCAGACTGCAGGACCCAGGAACGTATTTCAGCACCAGTATTTTGTGGGAATCAAATCACATCACAGCTCCACAGCAGGATAACAGTCATCCATCCCACTCAATGCCAAAGTCAGTCAGCCCAGGCAGCAGGAGCTGAGCTGTCAGGCACTGTCCTGGACTTACAGTGCTGCACCACTGCCTTTAGCAAGACCTCAAGGTGCCGGGCAGATGTTTGCAGAGCATCAGACATGTGGAGATGATGTGCCTGGGAGCTCTGCCAGGCTCCTCCTTCAGGTTCAGAGGAGGTCACAGCCTGCCCAGTTGTTCATGGTCTCTTTGTTTTGGCTCCCTTTTAAGATGTTTGCAGTTCTTTGTCCAGAAACACCTTTGCTGCTCTCAGCAATTGTTCTTCCTAACTCAACAACAACAGTAACTTTGTATTGTTCTGTTCATCTTTCCAAGGACAGTTTGCCTGGTTCTCCTTATCTCTTCTGTTCTTCTTAAAGAGCCTTGAATCACACCAGAGCAGCCACTCCACTCCCCATTTTTGTGGTTCAGAATATGTTGTCTGTGCTAAACCATCGCTCACACCAGCTGCAGACTCTTTGACCTGCCCTCTCCCTTGCTGAGTTTTGTGGGAAGGAAAGCTGGACACAAAGCCTGGAAAGCAACTGTGACATGCTCTAATCCTGCTGATCAGGCATAATTTGTCGACACATGGTGAAGAGCCAAAGCATGAAGCTTTGTCAGAGGAGTTTAAATCAAATACTAAGAAAAGGTTCTTCACCCAGAGGATGATCGGGCACTGGAACAGGTTCCCCAGGCAGTGATCACATCCCCAGGCTACTCAGAGTTCAAGAAATATTTGGACAAGGCTCTCAGGCACATGGTGAGAGGTTGTCCTGTGCAGGGCCAGGAGCTGGGCTCGATGATCCTCGTAGGACCCTTCCAACTCAGGAGTTTCTAAGATTCTGTGATTCTGCTGTGCTGCAGAGGGAGACTGGCCCCCAACTTTTATGTTTGTACCACAAACAAAAGTGCCAAGTTGTGAGTAAAATCAGACCAAAAACTACTTGGGTCACCTCTCCCAGCATCTTTATCCTCCTGCTTGTTGAAGCCCAGTGGGAGGGACCTCTCTGGAACAAGCCCACTCTACCAGGGCCAGCATACTCACTTTGAAAGGCCCCAGCACCTGAGAACATGACTGGTCTTACTTCTGTGTCCCCACTGTGCCAGCGGGTCTTGCTCTCTGTTGGCAAAGTCCAAGATCAGGCATTTCTTCACCCAGTTTTCTCCTCTGGTTGCCTGTTCCTTGAAATCCTGGTGCAGCAGGATCTGCCATTTCAGGCCAGCTGTGGCATACCAAGATCTGTCAGCTGGCTCCAAAGGCACAGAATGAGTTTACCCCAAGAAAAGATCCCATGCAGGTACCAGGAAGCAAGACCTCTGCAATGTTTTTGGTTACAAGCAATCCCATAGGGAAGAGTGGAGCTGGCTCCTTCAGCCTGGTTTCCAATGGAAATAAAACTTAAGCAATCATGCTGTTTGTGTTTGTTCATCCATCCCCAACAGCTCAGAACCCATCAGCAAATGTCACCCAGTCAGACCCATCAAGAAGCCAGTGGTCTGACTCGACCTGTGGCAGGGGATTCCTCTCTTTGCATAGGAGGAGCCCATACAGAAAGCTGCTGTGAGAGCTCAACTTCTGTCAGACACCAGAAAAGAGTGCACAGAGTTTCCCCAAACACCTACTCATGCAGAATCTTTAGGCAGGACTCCCACTTTCCAGAACGCTAGAGGATCCACCCACCAGAGAAAAGAGAGTCCTGGGAGGTGAGGTTTCCTTGAATAGGCTGCCCAGGCTTGCTGCCTCTGCTTTTGCACTGAGGATGTCACCACCATAAAACAGGAAATTTAACACTGATAAACAGAATGACCGAGAACACCTGTACCTGATGGGCAGATGCAGCTCCCCACCTTGTGAGACCAGCACCCCAAAATGTCAGGCAGCATCAGCCACGGCTAGGCCCCAGAACAGCACAAGAGTCATGATTTTCCCACCCTTCCAGATGAGTTTCAAAGATAATGGTGTTTTTTTCTCCAGGCTTCACCAAACACTCAGAACAAAATCCAGGGGAAACAATTGATGTCAGTGACTGATGTGCCCACTACAGTGCTTAAGCTGGTCATAGGAAGAAGCACAAAAATAATACAATTTCACTGTTTATCTAACACCAGCTAAAGGCAAAATCAACAAACAGTCTTGGTTTCTCTCAGGAGACAGAAAGCTGACAGCCCCAGCCCATCCTCAGCAGACGGGACACATTGACTTTGGCAGCGCTGGCTGCTGCACGCTGTCCTATCAATAAACACACCCACACAGACAGCCAGGGCAGCTGAAGAGCTGTGGAACGTGGAGAGGAGCAGTGCTGGCTAAAGAAAGACAAGGGGGAGAGAAAAATCAGTCTTATTGATAATAGCACCTCACTTCATGGTATGCCCATGAATAAGGAAAAGTAGGAGCACTGATGGGGGAGGCTGTCCCAGATGCACTCCCAAAGACACAGCATTGCCTGTACTGGTACTGCTGCACAGCTGGGACCAGCTAAGGAGATGGTGGTGCTGCTGCTTCCTGTGGGCTCCCACAAACACCTTTACCTCGGCATGCAGGGTGAACCTCTCAGGTTGCTCCCCTCCGAGAGCACAGTCCCCACGTGCCAGTTTGCATGGAGAGGGAAGAAGCTCTGTGCCAGGCTGTGGCTGGAGAACTAACGGGGAGCAGGGCTCCTTCAAGCCCACACCTCTGGTATCCAGGTCCTTTCCCAAGCCCTTGGCAAAAGGGCCTTAGGCTGATGTCACTCACATGTGACAATGCTGCGATTGCATCCTGGTGCTCCTGTTACTGTGGGAAACCCACAAACACAAAACTATGGCTCACTATGGTGCAAATTTAACCCACTGAGCTGTGACTAGTCTAACACAGTCCCTTCAGCTGCTTGCTTAGAGAAGGAATGTTTGTTTCCACCATCTTCAAAGAAAGAGGGCTGCCTGAAGTGGAAGCAAGAAGCAAAGGAGCAGTGCAGGCAGCAGGAAACACCAGGCCATCAGCACTGAAATGCACATCACAGCACAGGACAGGGGACAGCGTGTGAAGTGCCCTTTGACTACCAGCTGTACCCTCGGGGGTATCAACTGGTTGTCCCAAATCTCGCTGAGAGTGCACTCTAAGCCATTAAAAAGGGCATTAAACATCATGGGTACCAGTATCAAAAAAGTGTTGAATATCTGCCTTTTTCATGCCCTTTGTTTCTAGGTCCTCTGCCCCAGTACACAGCCAGCCCACACTTTTCCATAGCCTTTATTTTGCATCTGGCATAGTTGAAAGAGGCCCCTCTTGGTGTCTTTCATGTCTGCTGGCCCCAGCACTTTGGCTTTGCTCCTTTCATTCCTGAAAGTTCAGGCAATGCCTCAATGCCCACTGCGGGTAACCTGTCCCTGTGTACACCCTTGGATTCCCCACCAAACATTGCTCTTACATCAAGGAAACTGGTCCTTGTACAAGGTGCTGCTATTTCAGTGGAGCCAGCGTGAAGAGGAAGGTAAAGTTTCAGTCCAGTCTGTCCATGGGGAATCAAAAGTGAAATTCCACTCTTCCCAAAACATCTAAACTGTGCACGCAGTATAGGAGCATTTTAAGAGCAACAATGCCCCCTGCCTGTCTCCACTCCTGCGCTCTCCTGTCTCCACTCCTGCTCCCATTCCTTTGAATTTTCTACTCACAAATCAGTTGATTTAGATCCATCCCTTTTGTCATAACACAGCTACAACTGTGGTACGACTCCAGGTTTAGGGGAAATTGATCTTTCTGGACTGAATTCTGTTTCAACATGGTGTAGAGTAAGTGTGGCTTCACTGAAGTCTCTGCTCTTCAGCCTGAACCAGCGCTTGGTCAAGGACGAGGCATCCTCAGGAGCACCCAGAAACTCAGCTCCTTCTATTTTCAGCTTCGTATTCCACACTAGTAACTTCATCCTGCCCTCTCCTTTCAGCTCCATCACCTTTTCCAAATTCTCACAGCACCGGGGAGAAGATACTGCCAAGATCTGGCCACTGACCTCACTAGAGTGCTCCACACCTTCTTGCTCTCTAAGAGTACAGCCATGTCTGGACTCTCTGCTTTCTCCAAGCAGGGAGCAAAAGTAGAGATGGAGGAGAGGCAGGTCCTGGTGCCCAAGGAGGCCTGCTGGGCTGGAAAGGGTTTGTGGAGTGAGGGGAGCCATGACCCACGGGGAGCTGGCTGGCTGAGTACCCTCAGAAGAGGACTGGGAGAGCCTGAACCTGGAGCAGATCACCGAGACTCCGTGGAGCAGGGCAGGAGAGCTGCCAAAGCTGCTCTGGGGACAGACAGGGGCTGCGGCAGGATCACAGACATCCCTGACGCAGAGGAAACCAGGCGCTGGGAACCTGGAACCAGGGACTGAGAAGCACAGCAAGGGAAGATTTGGGGTGGTGAGTCAGAGGCTGAGCGCAGACGCAGGAGCCGGCGATCACGCGGTAAGCGCTTGTGCGTGTCAGCGCTGCAGTCCATGTGCATTTGCTTAGTCCGTGCAAATAAGGTCACTCCAGCCAGCTCAGTGCGGTTCTGTCCCCTTGGCTAAGTTGAGCTGGCTCGCGTGTGCCATGGGTTGGGCGTGTGCACGCTCAGCTGCCCCCCGCTGCCAGCGGAGGTACAGCAGTGACAGCTCTCTGACAACTCGGCCAGTCTGTCCCCACCTCCAGCTTCAGGACAGCTCCAATGGTGGGACAGGGGAAGCTCAAGAAAGAGCACCTGGAATACAGTAAGATAGCCAGGAAGGTCACACAAACGAGGTGGGGAGTGGGGTTATGCTGGGGCACAGTGAGGACACGTGCCATGCCGTTTCAGCCTTCCATCTTGGGGATGCCTTCTCCAGGAGCACTGGAGCCTCCCATGCTCCTCTCCTAGGCCGGAGCCTACTGGGCTTGGATGGCTGCTTGACAGAACTGCCTGGTTAGGAGGTTTCGCAATCAGCTCCCTGTGACTGTATTAAGCAGCCTGCATCATCTGTTTTGACTTTGCAGGGTTTGTCTGTGTTCAATATATTTCTCGCAAGGGTCCCAGTTCAGCCCTCATTGACGTCAATGGGAGTCGCTCCATTCCCTTCAGTGGGAGCGAGAGCTGTCCCTTGGTGCTTGTATCTCAGCTGCTCCACTTCAGTGCCCAGCTCCACACACCCTCCTACCTTTCCCATCCCTTCCACATGGCTGGCTGCACAGCAGATCCTGTCCCTAACTTTCTCCTGTTCCCTGAAATGGTTTTCCACCACAAATCTTGATTTTCTGAGCACCTTCAGAATCGTATTTCCTCAGCTGGACCCTCAGCAATGTTTCCATTTCCTAATCCTTGACAAAGCAGGTTTTGTTCATTGGCCTCTCCACCTGGCAATGTCCTCCTTCTACAGTGCAGTCATCCAGCTGGACAGTCAGGAAGGCTTTCCCTTCAGTTAGGTTTATTTCTGCAATAGCTTGAGGGTAAGTTCCAATCCTAACTTAGATCTCTGTGTGGGTGATTATCAAAGAGGAAAGCTGAACAGTCACAGGAGCCTGAGAATCTGGTTTCAACACCACACTCTGTTAAGGATTCCCACTGAAATTTTGGAAAAGTCATTTAAATTCCTCACTCCCTCCTGTAAAACTGGGACTCATGCTCCCCTCTCTACAGTGTTTTTTGATGCTGAGATGTCCTCACAGTACTTTTGAGACCACTACTAAAGCTCACGCAGAGAACTTTACATCCCCAAGCCTTTCTGAGTTAGCACCATCTAGGACTCTTCAAAAATGGACAAATAAAAAATATTTGCTGATCACCCATAGATAAACCTTTCACCACATCCATGGACCATCAGAGAAGAGGCAAGATAGCACATGCCATGCTTGCATTGTTTCCAGCCTTTTCCTACAGCACTTACTCCAGTGATGCTGTGGAGACAGCCCTGCCCTCGGCAGCTCCATGGCATCACCCTCTCCAGCCCTGCTTACGTTTGCACGTTCATCCTGAAGCCAAACTGTCTGTCTGATTTATGTTATCCTAAGGAAGATCTTGAGTTAATGGCAATAAATTTCTTCTTTAGAGAAGACCCATCTCATGGCAGAGGGAAAAAGACAAGGGAAGAGGGAACCACGGGAATTCTTCTCCCCTCACATCCCAGCTGGGCTGGGCTGGAGCTGGCTCCAATTATGCTGGTGGAGCCCAGCACAGCGTGCGCTTCTGAGGCTGCCACAATGGCTCCAGTGCCAGAGATGTGCTCTCAGGCAAAGCTGGAAGCAGATGGGCCAAACGCAGCACCCCCAGCTTGTGCGGCGGGCACGGCTGGAGAGAGGGGATTGCTTTTATCAACCAAGAGATTCTGCTGGAAGGGGAAGGCTTCCTGTGGGCTTCGGCAGCAAGGAGGGAACGGCAAAGCACTCCAAGAGCAGTCAGCCACAGTTCCAGGGAAACGCTTTCAAGATGTGGTCTGTCACACTGATATGCAATCCCAGAGAATTCAGCCTCGGGAGCAGCTCTATATCCCACCAGATACAGAGATGAGAAGGAGGAGAGACAGCTCTTCAAGGCTGATGGTGTCCAGGGCACTCCTGAGCGTCGTCTCCCTGAGGATCTGCTGAGGCCTGTCAACTCTGTCACAGGGAAAGCCACTCAGACTGGGGTGCTCGCTCCAGCTTCCACCTCACAGGCAAATCCTGGGGAACGAGCAAGGCCATCTAGCTCTGCATTCCCTCAGAACTTCACCTGCACAGCATCTGTACCAGAAAACAGGCAGGGCATGGGGACGTCCAGAGACATCGCTGGCAGACTAAGAAGGAGCCAAGGATGTGAGGAAGGTAAAGGAGGAGGGATGGAAAAGGTGAACATGAGCTGCCAGAGCCTTGCTCAGGCGGGAGCTGGGCAGAAATGGCAGTGAATCCATTATTTACGAGGAGTAAAGTGCTACAGAACACAGCTGGGCCTGGACTACCTTCACCAACACCACAGCCTGCCAAGCTCCTAATAAAACCCAACACAGGTTGACTTGGGTTCTCATGCTGCTCCAGAGCAGCAGCTTCCCCCTCCCCACCTGGGGCCCACATGCATTGTGGAGCAAGTGCTTCCCAAGCATCTCAGCACACCAGGGTCTCCAGGGCTTCCCCACACACCTCTAGAGCCAAGCAGAGCAGCCCAGGAGCAGCAGGTCCATGCCCTCACTGCTTAACTTGCCCTCTGCAGCCCCACCTTGCCACACAAGCCTCCCCACTCCGAGCAGGGATGAAGTACGCCCACGGTCTGTTGTTGTTGGTTTTGGCTCAGCAGTAGCAGGCTGCTTCCAGCAAGAATGGTATGAATAATTGCCCAATTAACTGGAGGAACTTCCAGATGTGTGTTTGCTTTCATACCCATCCAGCCCCCCTCAATCCCACGTGCCTAACGCCGTGAAAAGGGGTGGGGGTGGGAGGGCCATGGCTCTGCTGACTCGTGCAGCCCTGTGGGCAGGGCTTGCCCACTGCCTGGCTCAGCTCCCCTTTCCATCCTCACCTCCCTCTCACTCTTTAAATGGGGAAATGGTCTTTTTTAATTACCCCAGGGAGAAGGAAATTTGCCCTGCCTGCCAGAGCTTGGCTACGCGTGCCAAAAGCCCAGAAAGCAGAGAAGAAAGCCGATCCCATGTTATGATTTTTATCAGGTGCACATACAGTGAACTCTCTTAAGACAGGTTGCCATTTTTTGCCATTTCCCCCCACCTTCTCCCATTGAATAATCTTGCACCCAGCAGAGGTTTATTGCCAACTAAACTGCTTTCACCCTGCAGGACACTGAGAAACCTTTCAAGATCGTGGTTCTTCCCCGTTTTCAGCCGGATCCAGCACCACCCATCTGCCTCTCACCATCTGAGAAAGGGGGGCTCTTTCTGGGATCCAGGTAGAGATCTGACCTGGGTATGGGGTGTCTGGAACTCAGTCAACAGAGCAAGGCTTAAAGGTGGCTCAGACCCCTCAGATGATGCGAGCTTCCCACCAGCCCTCCCTCACACAAAAAGTGAAAGGGGGAGTTTTCATCTCTGATTTTAGCACCTGGTTAGGCACCTAAATATCTAAGCTCCAGTGAGAAAAAGCAGAATCAGTTCCAGAGCAACCTGCTCCACCCAATGGTGCTTAAGACAAAATGAGCTGATTCACTCACGGGAGGCTTCAGCCTCTCCCCACTGCACAGGACAGATGGAGCTCAGAGGACAAAATTACACCAGATGGCAAACTTCTACATAGCTGCTGTTTGGAGAAATAAATGCCATCCAAAACACACATTCTGTCCAACCACAGCAGGAATGAAGCTACTCCAGCTCAAGGCATTCTCCCCGACCAAACCCTCAGCCTTGAGACCCTTTGGACAAGAGATCCAGAAATAACAGCAGCTAGAGATGATGACTCTGGAAGCAGCATTAGCTTGGCATTGTGGGCTTCACACATCTCCTTATGTCACCCAGCTCCCAAGGCTTTATCTTGCAAACCTTCAGACAGCAAGTAACAGAGGGCATCCAGGACTCAAGCCCAGCCAGAACGTCTCCTTTAGCTCCAGCACATGGATGCACGCATGGCACTCTGTGGAAGCAGAGGGCTGCAGAGACCTGCTTCTCACCCAGCAGCTGGCAAAGCCTGAACCCAAGAAAGAGGACAAGCTGCCATGTGATCCTTCCCCACAGTGTACAGAGAGCCTGCCTCACTTCAGGCCAAGCAAATGCTCCTTCTAACCGAGCAGCTCCAGGGAAAGTGTGCTCCTGGAACTGGGAAATGGTTTGGGTGATCTCTGCTCCCGTCCTTTGAAACACAGCAAGTGGACAGGGCAGACAGCCAAGCTCCAAACACCTCTGAACGGTGGTGTTTTCCTGAGAGGAGCTCAAGAGTCAACATTACCTTTTCAGTTATCAGCAAATAGCCCAGTGTAAAAAACTCTCTCCCATGCCAAATGTCCATACCACTCATCTCAAGACTGGGATATAAAGTCTCATTTCTCATAAATCTCTCTTCAGTCACTGAAAAAGTCACTGCTGCCAGGACTTTCCCTTGCTCCTTTTATCGCTGTTCAAATCCATCACACCTACAGCAGTGACAATCCATTTGCCCCCTTCTCTCCACAGCACAATTTCAGCTCAAATCCAGACTTGGAGAACTAAACAATCAGGTTGCTTCCTTCAGCCAGAGCATGAGCCTGGTTGCTGGAGGGCAGCTGTCCTGCTGTAATGCCTGCCTTTCACAGCTCTTGTGCTTGACCTGCTGCACGTGGGGCAGCTGCTGCAGACCCTCCCATGAGAGAACAGGGACTTGAAGCCAGGGGAGGAAAGGGGAGGTGACACTTGTATGAGGAACACGGAGAGGCAGGTTCTGAGATCCTGCATGAGGGGTAAGATTGTACAGGACTAAAGCAATAAAGATAGGGAATTCAATAAATTTCCCAAGGGAGAAACTGTGTGTTTCCTAAGGAGACACAAACCTTGCATCTGTTCTGGGCACTGGTGTCTCAACCCACTGACATCAGCAGAGCAGGACACAGTGCTGCTGTCAGAAGGCAGAGGAAGCCTTTGGACTGTGCTGGAGCTTGCAAGGGTGGAACAACTGGCTTCCCCTCCACAGCCACTGCTCTCCCCACCACCCCACAGCACTCAAAGAGGGCCATAAATGTTTCCAGCGTGGCACTCTACCAAGCACATGTCATAAATTACAGTCCCGTGCTGATAATAAGTCAGGTAATAGCGACACTATTTTGTCCTGCCAACTGCAGAAAAGGTGGGAAAGGGGAGGGAGGAAGGTGGAGGGGGATGCCTATTAGCACCAAGCTGGATTTTACACGTGATGGAAAGTGTTTTTTCAGCTGGAAGCGAGAAGGGTCCTTAACCAAAGAGCACACTCTAATGAAAACAGAGTTTGTGGAGGGGTGAGGGGCACCAGCACAGAGTAGCAATTCATGCTCCGGCACAGGTACGAAGGCTGCGAGCACCAGGCCTGGGCCAGAGCACCACCAAGCCTGCTTTTCCTCCAGCTCTATTTCACACCTTCTGGAAACACTAATTGCAGGTTCTGCTTTGCCTTAAAGGAGAACACAGGCAGGCCTGAGAGCACCCAGTGCCATGGATTTTGGTGTAAAGCCCTCTTGAGAGCGAAGCCTGCCCTGGCTGTTTGGCTGGGACAGACGGGATCCCACTCCAGGCAGAGGCTGTCTGGGCACCATACACTCGTATCCTTCACCCAGGGAGGTTCAACCTATTCTCAGGTCCCTAAAAAGCAGATCCATGGGATCACAGCCTTGTTTTGAACTTACCTGTCCAGCCACCTTTGCTGTGAACTCTGCAGGTCCCTCGCTGCTGCCACTCAATCGCACTATGAGGTGAATGCACCAGAGACCCTGAAGACCCAGAGCCAGCAGCCCAGGCAGAGACATAATACCATGAGGGATGCCAATTCCACAAAAAAAGTTCCTGCTTTGCCTGATGAAAGCCAATGAGCCTCCTGAGAAAAGGCAGTGCTGTGTTTGAGCTGGTGCAGTGGAGTGCAGGGGAAAGAAAGGGATCAAGAGACAACATCAAGGACAGTGCAGGGCATAAATTAGGCAACATTTAGTTATCTATCCATGTCTGTAGCACATGACTGGCCAACAGTCCCTGGAGCTTATAAGATACACCTGCACTTGGAATAAACCAAACTCCTTCAGAATCACCTTCCCAGGAAAAGCCCTTGGATTATGAGTCATTGCCTAAGATCCCACAGGTCATCAGGCAGGGGGGAGGAAAACTGTCATGTGCAAGATCCTTCTGCAATGAGCTCTCCTCCTGCAGAATCAAGAGCTGGTAAGAGTGCTCCAAAGATGCTCCAAAATAGCCAGAGGAATCTCTGTGGACTGGACCCTACTGGGTATGGAACACCACAGCAGCACCTGCAGCCAAAGCTGGATCCTAACAAGCAACATCCCCCTCTGGAATACCTGGTGCAACATGCTGGGAATGTACTACACATCACTGCAGTCTCCTCATGGAGGAGGGGGATTAAAGTCATCCTAAAGGGAAACTGCTAATTCCTTTCTCACAAATCCCCTCTCCACACCAAGAGGATCGCTCAGTACCAGAAGATGACCTTTCACATTCATGGTACAATGTGACTGCTCACCCCTAAAAGGCAGGAGCTGCCGAAGTTGGGGAAGGGACAAAGAAACAGGAAAAGCTGGCTGCAACCCAGCCTACCAAATGGAAAACACAGTGTCCACAGAGTACTTCTTGCAGTCACAGAGAAATGCTTGGCTGCCTTCATGACCACCTTCCTTTCATGTCATTAAAAAATCCACCAGCACTCTCCCAGTTTTGGGACCATCGGCCTCACCCTCATTGCCAGGAGTAACATCAGCAGCTCATCTAGAGGGGCAGAACCACGTCTGGCTGCTGCAAGTGGAAGAGAAGTGATCCACACCACTGATCAAACCTCTCATTGAGATGCTGGCACGTGATAGGAAAAAGATTTGCTTAATTATCCCCTAGTAATTCCCAGTTTTACCCACAGGAGGTCAGACTTTGCCGAGGCTTATCAGCTTCCCATGCAAGCAGCCCAGGGCAAATCCCATTGCTGCGGGACCAGCAAAGCAACTGTTTTACTAGTCCAGCTTAGGTTTTGGCCTAAGACCCTTCTGTGCTTCCTGGCATTCTCTGATGATCCTCCAGCTGCTCCTCTGCCCACCTTACCAGTGCAAATCTCCTCTCCAAGGCTGTTGGACATACATGAGGATAGGTCTCATGTGATTGATCATTCCATCCAGTTAGCCATTCCTCACTTGCTTTTCTTTTCTTGCTTTCATGTTTCCCAATCCAGCTTTCCTGTCCCTCTATTGCCCCTGTCAAAAAGCCTCCATTACATCCAGAGCCTAGTCCATAACCCCAGCCTGGTTTCATAAGAAAATGTGAGATATACAACTGTACATACCAGAGCAATTTCTGTTCCTCTAGGTTCTGGAAAATGAATGTTGAGGGGGAATAGCATTCCCACATAAAGGAATGGTTCAATATGAGCTCACATGTTCTTGTTCTTCACAGAACAGAGAGAGAAGCCACCATCAAGGTGTGCCCTAACCCAAAGGTCACAGGCTTCACCCAACACTGCACTTGTGGAACTATTTTAT
This sequence comes from Urocynchramus pylzowi, assembly GCA_013397555.1. Lineage (NCBI taxonomy): Eukaryota > Metazoa > Chordata > Aves > Passeriformes > Fringillidae > Urocynchramus > Urocynchramus pylzowi. The sequence continues at coordinate 136,804 of VZRH01001843.1, forward strand.
TTCATGCTACATGAAAGTGTTTCAAAAACTCTGGGAATGAGTCAGATATAAGCAAAGATCCTTCCTTCATCCCTCAAAAGCCTCCGTAGACTCACTGCCCATGGGCCCTCTGGGTCTTTCTCTTTATTTGAACCACTGCAGGCCTTAGCACTTAGAGAGCCTTGGCATTCCTTGGCTTCTGTAAAGCTGCCAGCAGTGAACATCTTCCTCCAGGAAGAGGAAAACATACAAATACATTTTCCATCAGCCTTCAGCCAGCTACTCAAGCAAGGTCTTCACCCTCTCTCTCACAGTCACAGACAGTCCAACACCTGAACACAGGCTGGTGGAGATTACTCACATAGCCATGCAGGCTCTGAAGTTTTACAGCACAGAGCATCCACTCTACCCGTATCATCTGCCATTTTCACCACTAATCCACAGGCTGCTGTCTCCTTTTATTGTGCATTCACACAGGCCCCTCTCCTGAAAGATTTCCCCATGCTGATCTTATCTCTGTGCCCTTTATCTTATCTCTGCCTCCTTGAACTCTATCCCCCTACTGCACCCAGAGTACCAGAATTAGGTAAAACCACCAGGCAATGCAGAGGCTTTAGTCACCATTATAGTCCTAAATTATTTCTCAATATTGCACCACTGAGCATCAGGACAGAAGTTCGGAGAGCCTTCAATTATTCCTACTCTCGGAACACTGAGAACAACTGTCTGGCTAAACAGTATGCTCAGCTCCAATAATGGTTCACATTTCAGGAGAGAAGCTCTGTGAGGCTGCTCCCTCTTCCTGTGCCTGCTCTTGCTTTTCCAAAGCCTGTCAATCCCCAGCTTCCTCTTCCCCATGTGAACACGTTGTCCCTGCTGCAGTTTCCTGGGAGGGACATGAGAATACCAGTGCTGCTTTACCTCAGAGGGGCACCATGAGCCCAAGTATGCTAAATATATGTCTCACATTTTACAGTGAAAGGATCTATAAATGCTGAAGACAGATGAAAGTTTTCCATCCTCCTACAAAATCTTAGCAAATGCTGCCCACACTTATCTCTGTCCTCACACCTCTCCATCTACTTTCATCCTCTTTTAAACCTGCTTTCCTTGCTAGCTCAGCTTCATTTAGCTCAAGGAACATAATGCTTTACACGTGTGGAAGCGTCCTCTAGGACCCTGCCGAATCAAACACAAGTGAACATAAAATAATGTATTATATTTCCAATTTATATTTGGATAAACAGATGATTTCTTGTCACAGCTTCTGGAAATGGCTCTCATGCTCCATGACACGAGTCCATTGCTGTCCACAGCAGTTGTAGCCAGTCACAAGGAAGCCTCAAAGGAAGCTCATTACAAGGACTGCTCACAGCTTCCCCCAGTTTGGAGCTTAGGCCTGCCTGGGAGCAGTGGGACTGCCCTGCCTGGCCACCAGGACCACTGGGCACTGCCCAAGACCCCACGGGCCATTTGTCATAGCACAGTGGCCACTGTGTCTGCCTGCAGCACTTAACAGGGGTCTGTGAGAAAGGTGAGGACAGGCTTTTCAGCAGGGCCTGTGGTGACAGGAAAAGGGGGGATGGTTTTAAACTGAAAGAGGGGAGATTTAGGTATTCAGAAAGGGTTCACACAGTGAGGGTGATGAGGCCTCAGGCACAGGTTGCCCAGAGAATGCTGCGGCTGCTCCATCCCTGGAAGTGTTCAAGACCAGGCTGGACAGGGCTTGGAGCAACCTGGTCTAATGGAAGATGTCCCTGCCCAGGGCACGGGGTGGGACTGGCTGGGCTTTGAGGTCCCTTCCAACCCAACCCTAGGATTTTGTCTTGCCTCTCTGCCCAGGGAGCTTTAAGGTAAATACAAAACACCCTCTTAAGACCCTGTTTAAAATGCAGCTGCAAATGGCTCCAAGTCCTCTGTGTATTTTATGTTTCATTATCATGTTTAGTACTTTCCTTGTGGTTCTTTGTGGTTTCCTTTAGATTGTAAACCTTCCAGGTAAGGGATTTGTTATCTCTTTGGCAAGATCCAGCCGTACCAAGCTGTGTACATATACAACACCATATAAAAGATTAGTGCTTTATTGGCCACTGAAGCATTGCTAGTTAATAATCTTTAATGTGGCAGTTATTTATCCAGTCGTAAACAGAGCCCTGCTGCCAAGCCAAGTCAAATAAACACTATGGAAATCCTTCATCTTTAAAATGTACCAATTTCTGTCCTGACCATTGTAGGCTTTGCAAAAAAAAAAAAAAAAAAAAGAAAAAAACCCAGACATTATTGTTACTGAGCACAAAAGCTGTCAGATTTTTAAAGCTTTCCTAAAGCAACAATTGTTTCTAACATCTGCGCCGAGCTTTTCCCAGGCCCCAGGGCAGAAGCACAGCCCAAGCTCTCCTCACGCAGCACTGCTTTCCGTGGGATGATGACCAAGGAGCCAAGCAAGGGCTGAGGCTTAATATCTACAGTGTATGCTGTGTACCTTGTGCGTTATCTCTGTGGATGGGGAGCTGCACACTGACATCAGGAAGGGCCCTGAAGGAGCAGGTCCTGTGGAGATGAAATGATCCTGCTCTTGCTCTGAAGAATGAAGCAAATGAGAACAAAGTTGTATGACCAGAACTTTGAAGGACACCATAACAGAAAACCCAAACAAAACAAACAAACAAAAAACTCAAAAAAAACTCCCAACAAACCCTGCATATACTAATTGCCTTCATTAAGTACCTTAGTCCCACATACATTACTGTATTACGTTGCTCTCTGCTTAGATCATGCTATATGTGAAGAAGGAGCAGGGGGATAAGACTGGGCTCTATGTATATGAGGAGGGTAAAAATTTCACCTAGTTAGGAGGAAGATGCAAAAGGACCTCAGAAACAGTTGATGGGCTACTAGTCTCCTCTCCCTCCTCCCAAGCATTCATTGTAAGCATCTACATAAAATGATTATGATTATTATTACCTGGGCTAACATTATACTATTGTTAGAACTACTGTTAGAACTCTATCACAGCTAGTGCATCCATCTAGGGCAATTCTAAATCTGTATTTCATAGAATCTTACAATGGTTTGTGTTGGAAGGGATTTTAGAGCTCATCCAGTGCCACCCCTGCCATGGGCAGGGACACCTTCCACAAGCCCAGGCTGCTCCAAGCCCTGTCCAGCCTGGCCTTGGGCACTGCCAGGGATCCAGGGGCAGCCACAGCTGCTCCCAGCACCCTGTGCCAGGGCCTCACCATCCTCTGAGTAAAGAATTTCTTCTGAAAATCTAATTAAAATATACTACCTTACCGTTATTCCCCCTTTCCATTCCCCCTTGCATTTCTGCCGCTCCAATAAACCACGCTATTCATGAATCTGTGATGGTGAAAGTTTTTATTGAACATCACCAGATTCAGTGTTGAACATGCCCTGTTTGAGAACCAGTGCTCATGGAAGTTCCTACTGAATACAACCACTAATAGTGCCAATCTGGTTATAATAAGAGATTAAGCCCAGCTACCCTCACCTTCTCTGATCTCTAACGACCAGCTGGCTCACAAGGGGTTTCTTTTCCACCAAATTTCTATACTCTTATCACAACAGTGCCCCTCACTGACACCCACCACTCCTCACAGTCCCTATCACCCCTCACATTCCCTACGTTTTGGCCTGCACCCCCCTCACAGTCCTTCACTGTGACCCCTCACAGCTTCCTATTCCTCCAAAGCTCCCATCAGCCCTCACAGCCCCTCACCGCCCCTCCATCGCCCCTCACCGCCCCTCCATCAGCCCTCACAGCCCCTCACAACGCCTCCATCGCCCCTCACCGCCCC
>VZRH01001843.1:141392-181075 GCA_013397555.1 Urocynchramus pylzowi
TCCGGAGAGGGGCCGGGAGGGACCCGGAGGGCGCCGGCTCCGAGACCGGCCTTCGTCGGGCCCCCGTGTCCGGGCCGCGGGTCGCTGGCCGTGCTCGTGCGAGACCAGGCAGTCGCTGCGGGGAGGCTCGGCGCGGCCCAGCCGCTGTGTCTGTCCGTGGGCTCCAGAACCCGGGGCGGACCTGCGGGGGTGCCGGTGAGCGGCGGGCGGGCGCTGGTCCCTGCGGCGAGCCGGCCTGGGGGCTCTGGGCTGCGCCTGCGGGCAGGCTCGGTGTGTGGAGGGGCTGGAAGGCGTTCAGAGGGCTTGTGCGAGCCTCAGGTGCCGGCCGCTCAGGCCGGTAAGGGGTAAACAGCGGTAAACTCTGCCTCCCAGGGTCTCCTGGCCGCTGGTGACGCTCGCCCCGGCGCGCAGAGTTTACCCCTGTTCTGCCAGCCCACCCCCGCAGCGGGACAGCGGGTCTCCACGGGGAGAGCTCCCTAAGCCCAGCGCTTGTGTTCCGCAGCCTCTGCCTTCAGTGCTTGTAAAATTTCTATAATGAAAGTAGAATTTTCTTGTGGGTTTGTTTTCACGGTAGTCTTTGCGGCCTTCAGTGAAAATTGCTGCTGGAATGCTGGGGCTGTTAGCCACTGTTAGCCACCAAAGGGCAGATGTGGAGTGCTGGCTGGAAGCTGCCCGGCTGCTCCCCGGCCTCTCTGGGCCTGTGCACAAGCCAGCAGCAGGCGGGTGGATGCAGCACGCCCCGCTGGTTGGGGCCCCGGGGCAGCCCGAGCGATGACAGCCCTCACCTGCTGTGTACTTGTGGTGAGAGCAAAGTCGGACCTTCTCCTTTGAACTGTATCGTCTGGATCCTCGTGTGTTGCACTGAGGAGGTCTTAAACCACTGTAAACATGTATTATCCGTTAATTTTACAGAAGAATTAAACTAGCATGAGTATCCACACTGATACTTGAGTTGTTTTGACTAAATTGTCTTTTTGTTTTATTTTAAAGATGATATGGGGAATTGGGACATTGGCTGGTTTCCTTAACAAACTTTAAATGGCACTATTTGTATTTTGAACCTTTCTCAAGAGAGAATGTCCAGCAGTCATCTGCGTGGGTGTATTTTTGATATTGTGGGAAAAATGATTCTGAGCATTAGTTTTTTAAAATGGTATACATATTTGTTACATTGTATATATGCAATATATTGCCATGCACAGGAAAAGGCTTCTTGGGGAACGTCTCTCCTAGGGATGCCCTTTCCTGGCATTTCAGATTGTGTCTTGTGCTTGTGAAAATCTACCTGTGTTTCCTTTCATGCTGTGAGCTGCTGTTCTGGACCTGAGGAAAATCTAAATGTAAAAGAAATAACACACGGCTGCATGTACCTGTAAAGTACATGTTCCTGCACCTTATGGTTTAGATAAGAGGAAAATGAATAAATCAGTGCTTGACAGAAACCAATGCAGACACTGTGTCTAGGAGGAGAACGTATCATCAACAGCTATTTAAATATGTTTTTCTGACAGTAAATGTAGTGGAAAAGAGTCTCAAGGTGATAGATGTCCAACTGACAGCATCCAGTGCAACAGAGAGGGAAAAGGGATTGGATTATTGTGTATGGATTTGATACCATGTCAGGTTTTTCACTGACACTCAGCACTGTCTTTGGTTCAACATAGTTGACTGTACTTCCAAACAGAGAAAGATATGAAGTGAGATGTTATGGGAGAGTTAAAATGATGAGACCAAAGATAGTATGTACAGAGTCAGAGGCTGCTGTTGAGGGGAGACGTGTTTGTAGTTATTTCCGATTTTGCAACCAAGGGAAGACAAATAATTAGCACAACATGAAGGATTTTTTCATCCTTACAGTTTGGAAGGGCCAGAAGGAAAACTCATCCAATGTTGTCAGAAAATTGTATTGATTTTTTTGCACTAGTTTGACAGATATCTTTTTTACAATGGATCATTTTTAATGCATCATGTAAGATAGTTTTGCAGGTTAAGTGCAGTTTTCTTTTGGTCTGGAGGGAAAAAAGGTAGGAATTACCCTCTCTTTAATTTTGTTTGTTTCTTGAGTGTTTTTATGATGTAGGCAGGAGGGAAAGCTACTGATGTATGGCTTTGATAACATTTGCCTCCAGTATCCTCTTACGATGCTCTGCTCTTTAGCCTTTTTGAACCTTTGTGGAGCCATTAACCATTTCTTTCCTCTTACATTTTTTCTGCACAAATGTGTTGTGTTTTTCCCCAGACTTTTATCTTGTTTGGTCTTGTGTGTGCCTTTTTGATATCTTACTGCTCACAGCACCCACTGGGACTGGACATCAGAAGTGCTTGTGTCATCCCAACCCAGAGATGGGAAGGAGGGATGCTTTATATGGAAGTGCTTGCAGCTATGAGATGTATTTAAATTAGATATTAGGAAGAAATTATTTACTCAGAGGATGGTGAGGGCCTGGCACAGGGTGCTGGGAGAGGCTGTGGCTGCCCCGTTGGTGGAAGTGTCCAAGCCCAGGTTGGATGGGGCTTGGAGCAACCTGGGATAGTGAAAGGTGTCCTTGTCCATGGCAGGGGGTGGAATGAGATGATCTTTAAGGTCTCTTCTGACCCAAACTGTTCCATGATTCTATGGCATGAACATTCTCCTAAATATAAGCTACTTTCACTGACCTGCCCAGCAATGAAGAACTGCTGTGTCTGAATGTGCATCTGAACTTTAGACTGTAATAAAGTGCACAGCAAATTAATTACAGAGAGAAATCATCTAAATGCCTAAAAGTATTTGCCCTGTAGAGTGCTCTGATATCAGGTCTTTATCAGTTTCTTGGGAAATTGAGAGGGTTTTAGACTTTGTCCTAAAAGCATATCGAAAACCCAGCAGGAAGCATCTAATAATCTGCTATCACACTCTTGCTAAACTTGTAATAGAACATTGTCGGGGATTTTGTCCTGGCGCCCAGCTTGTGAGTTCAGAGTGCCCGGGCACATGGTGGAGATCGAACTGCATTTAACCACGTTAAAGCAATCCATCGAGCCTGTGTACTCTGCTGGAAGGGATCATCACTGCTCGCTGCAGCCACGTGCTCCCAGACACTCTGGTGAGATGAGCCGGTCGCTTTCTAATGCTAAATGGAGTGTTTAATTCAAGCTCTGAAACACATCTGCCCCAGGGAGGGCTGGGAAGTCACCCAGGCTGCACAACTGTGCTTCTGATCAGGAGGTGTTGGGCTGCAGGGGGAACAGGGGTGTCCAGTCTTGTTCCCAGATCCGTGTGGCAGAGATGTCGGGGTGTGCTGCTGTAAGTCCGGGATTGGGAAAGCTGCAGGAGGCACTCAGATACTGGGGGAGGAGAGGGAACTGCTTGCCAGTTGTCTTTTGTGCTGCAGTTACTGCTACCTTGCTGTGTTGCTTTTTGCATCTGTCAGACTTCCCTTTATGAAGCAAACACCCCAGAGGTGATTGAGTATCCCCCAAGGATGGAATTCATCTCAGACTTTTGGGGTTAATTTCCTCTTACTGAGAAAAGGACTAGTAGCAAGCAGTCTTGAGGAAGCAGTTCTCATTATCTTTCACGTGCCTTCTGCATGGATTAGTTTCACAAGGTTATGAAAAAGAATAAATTTGAGACTTTTCCATGCTTACAACACTGGTCAGAAACATGAACACCAAATGATGTGCTGCAGGTCTAGAGGATTACATTACTCTTGATTACAAGGGCAGCAAAAGGGAATATTTGCTTTCTATTAGAATCTTTAAAAAATGCCTGCCAAAACGTTGGTTGTCTGGGTCTAACTGTATCTGTACATAGCAAAGAGCTGAATTCAAGGTGGTGGAACTGCTCATACATGAGATGAAAAATGTAATTTTCAAGTTTTGGTAGTTCCTGTTATAGAGCAACTACACTAGATTTAAATGAAATGCCTTAATAATCTTTTAAACTGTAGGCAGATTTCAGAACACAAAGTTGCAAGAATACCTAAATGGAATGGGGAACCAGGATCTCCTGATTAATTATTGCTTGGGTTTTTAGGACACTCTCTTATGTTTATTAAAAGCAATATCAAATAATGTAATCTCAGGCTTTAGCCAAAGTTGGAATTGTTTTTTAAGAAGTTCAGACTGTGAATATTTCACTACTGTAGAGTATTTCATCTACTCTCAATTTGAAAGAAATAATTGTCCTCTGAGTTATAGTTCAGATATTTCAGTTTGCTAGTTCCTGCATTTTATAAAGAAAAAACAAACAAACCCCTTTAATAATAAAATAATTATTCTGAATAATAAAATTATTGAAGTTGCCTTCAGCCATGTTATCTTTAGTAAAATTGTAACCTTATATTCCCCATACTGAAAGTAAGTAATAATTCAGATACTTTTTTCTGATGTGTTTTTAGACACTTTCATAGAATTTTTCTTCATAGACAGTATGGGAATTTGGCTTCACTGCTGTGTGTTTCAGCAGTTTTCTGCAGTTTTCTGAAAGCAGTCCAAAAGACAATGGGAAGAGCTAAGGGAATGAAATGGTAAATATGGCTAGAATAGCAAGTGAAATATTTCCTGAATTCAGTCACTGTCTTAAAATCATGTAGGTTGCTATGGTCTTTGCTTGGGTTTGAATCGTAATGATTGCTTGCCTGCTTCAGAGTTTAAACTTAATCTTGAAAAAGCTTTTGCCCATGCTGCAGCCATTGTTGGCAGATCCTCAGTATGCATTTTTCTAGTTCTACTTCTCACTTGTGTATTTGCCTTTTTTTTTTTTATATTGCGCTTACCTGAAGAGCTCCGTTAAAAACTAATAAATCCAACAATCTACAATTGTGGGGCAGGTACTAAGGAGAAAGCTCTTTCTCCTGGTTCTGTTCTTCTATGTTAATTCCTGCTTTTTTTTAAAGTCACTCTGATTAGAAAGGATAATGAATGCTTACTCTTAATGGAGTTCTTTACACAGAACTGTAAAGTTTTGTGGCTGCTCAGAGAAGCTGTAGCTGCCCCTGGATCCCTGGAAGTGTCCAGGGGTTGGATAGGGCTTGGAGCAGCCTGGGATAGTGGAAGGTGTCCCTGCCCATTGCAAGGGGTGGAACTGGATGGGCTTTAAAGTCCCTTGCAACCCAGAATGTTCTGTGATTCTATGGTTGTTACAAATAATGCAATTTTTTTTTTTTTTTTGCTAGTTTATACAATGCCCTTATCGTTCTATGCTAACACATACTAGATGCATTTCAGTTCTGTGCTGTTCAGGTGCTCATCCATCCTGTTGTGCCCATCTCCAGTTAGAGGATATTTACCATAACATGATGCTGACTTCTCTGAAGCAGGAGGGAAAGCAGTTTGCTGCAGTCAGGGTCTGTAAATGAGTCTCTCTGCCTGACCATAGCCAGATCTCTGTATATACGTTTGACTCTGACATGTTTTTTCTCTTCTGCCTGTCTTACCCTCTTTTATATGGAGGGGTAAGCAAGGTAGTTTAGGTGAATATGGGACTTTGTGGCACAGCTGCACTCTCACCCAGCCATCCTCCAGCAGCTCCCAAGGGATGATGGCAGGAGGTGGAAGCGTGCTGGCGACTCCAGCAAGCCCAAGGCAGTGATAGTTTCTATGCTGAAGTGTCCAGGAACAGAATGGTTCATCTCCCCATGCTTGTGCCACTGCAAAGTAGGATTGAATTGCTCTTCTACAAAAGGACGTTATTTTAGGATTTGAATTAAAAATGAGTATTTCTGTGATTCCCAGGTGGAGAATTACAGGAAAATGTTCACTTCCCTGGAGCTGGCATTGGCTCTGCGATGGACTGGTGTCCTGCTGTTACCAGATCCCCAGGAAACACACGGTGAGCTCACACTGAGACCCCACAGCTGAACCATGTAAGATATCTCCCTTTCAGAACTGGAGTCAGCACAGTGTGTTGCCTCCTTTAATTACAGTCTGAGAATTGGTTTCAGGTGTGGAAGAGTGCAACAAAAAGAAATGGTGGGCATTTCTGTATGGCTCTTACACTGTAAGAGTGATGATCCAAAACAAGTCTTCTTTTTATAAGAAAGCCCTGAATTAAATATGGTAGAGGAGAGCCATCCAAAAGGGTTCTCTGTAAGGCTCCTGCATGCTGCTGCCAAACTTTTAAAAGAGGAGTTAAATTCGGGACTTTCAGCATGTGATTCCAAAATACCCAGGTTAGCATTTACTCAGAATCTAAAACTGTCTGGATTGGCTGCTATGGCTGCTTCAGGCAAAATGTTTGATTTCTTTTCCAAAGGTGCAGCTAGGAGGATGAGATTTCATCTTGATGGTATAGCTTCCTTAAGGGTTTAAAATCATTTTAAAGCAAGCACCTGATTTATGGAACGTAGCAGCATGGAAAATGGATGGTGTTTGCTGCTACCTCCCCAAACGCACCTTCTGTGCTGCAGTCAGGAAGCAGGGTTCTTGTCCTGCACAAGTCTCTCTCCTGGCACTAGCAATGATCTGGCTGACTGTACAGCTGCACACAATCATTGAAGTTGGAAAAGACCTCCAAGATTGAGTCCAACCTTTCACCAATCACCACCTTGAAAACTAGACCAGAGCACTAAGTCTTTCATCCCATCATTTGTTGAACTTTTCCAGGGATATTTCTTGAACACTGTTCAGGGACAGTGATTCCACCATCTCCCTGGGCAGCCTGTTCCAATGTCTGACCACTCTTTCCATGAAGAAACCTTATCCAGTGGAAAAGAAAAATTATACCAGATTAACAGGCTAATCTCAGTGACTATGTGGTCACACAAGTGTTATTACCAGCACAAAGAAATTACTTGGAGGATATGGCTGTGGTTAGTAGGACAACAGTGTATCTTCTCAGTGGCCACACAGTCTGAGAACAGCTTGCACTACTTATGAGATTGCATCCTTGTAGTATAAGTTTCACTTAGGCTTCCCCAGAGAATTGAAAAGAGAGATTGCAAATTGAACATACTTTACAATGTATTTTTTTTTGCAATGGGAGTCTTCTGTTCTCTTAAGTGGGATGTTAATGTAAAGGTCCATGCCTCAGCTTGGACTTTCAGTTAAGGAAATTAATTTCCTGGAGAGATGCCCTTGGGATCAGCCTCTTAGCTGGCCTTTGATCAATTATTGCAGTAGGAATTACTGACAGAATGGAAGAAAAGTTTGGCTTAAAAATAAAAAGGCATCTTTAACTTTCTTTGCTTTAGAAAACAGTTTTGCCATTGCAGGAACAAGTATGTACATATGTGTGTTCATAAAGAAAACAAGAGATTATCTGTTACTCAAACGTCTGGTTTTTTTACTTCCCTTTTGCAGAAAAATCCAAGAGTCCATCAACGACTAAATAAAGTCTTTGTTCTCATGATTTATGAGATTTGCTTCTCCTGGAGCCATGGATGAATACAGCCGCTTTGTGGACTGGGACAAAATGGATGTGAGTGCCCAGAGCCAGGACACAAAAGAGCTCACCTGCACAGACTTGCATGAGCTCAAGCAGCTGGCCCGGCAGGGCTATTGGGCCAAAAGCCACTCTCTGAGAGCCAAAGTGTACCACAAACTCATCAGCAATATCCCGTGCCGCACAGTGACCCCGGACGCAAACGTGTACCGGGACATCGTGGTGAAGATCGTTGGAAAGCGCAGCAGCAGCTCGCTCCCGCTGCCGGAGTTCGTGGACGACAGCCTGGTCCCCACGTACTGCCTGAACGCGGAGGGCGCGGGGGCCGTCAGGAAGATCATTCTGTGCGTCGCCAATCAGTTCCCCGACATCTCCTTCTGCCCGGCGCTGCCCTCCGTGACCGCGCTGCTCCTGCACTACAGCAGGGACGAGGCCGAGTGCTTCGAGCAGGTCTGTCGCATCCTGGCCTGCAACGACCCGTCCAAGCGGCTCATTGACCAGACCTTCCTGGCCTTCGAGTCCTCCTGCATGACCTTCGGGGACCTGGTGAACAAGTACTGCCAGGCGGCCCACAAGCTGATGGTGGCAGTGTCCGAGGACGTGCTGGAGGTGTACTCGGACTGGCAGCGGTGGCTCTTCGGAGAGCTCCCCATGGCGTACGTCGCGCGCGTCTTTGACGTCTTCCTGGTGGAGGGCTACAAAGTCCTCTATCGTGTTGCGCTGGCTCTTCTGAAGTTCTTTCACAAAGTCAGGGCTGGGCAGCCCATGGAGTCTGACAGCATCCAGCAGGACATTCGAGCCTTTGTGAGGGATATCGCCAAGTCGGTGTCCCCAGAGAGGCTCCTGGAAAAAGCCTTTGCTATCCGCCTTTTCTCCCGGAAGGAGATCCAGCTGCTGCAGATGGCCAACGAGAAGGCTTTGCAGCAGAAGGGCATCACGGTCAAACAGAAAAGGTAGGGCTCAGCACAGGTAACCTGAGCAATCTCCCGAATTTCCCCAGTGTGGGCAGCAGTCTGGCAGCCCTGGGTGACTGGTGGGGAAGCTCCTCTGGTGCATGGTAGTGTCTGCTGATGCACTTTGGCTGCAGAAAACCTCAGCAGCTCCAAAATCCAGCATTGCTGGGATTGCAGTGGAAAGTGTAACTCGAGTGCTATGCTACAAGAGGAACAGAAGTTTCTTGTGGTTTGCTCAATTATGAATTTATACGGGTATATGTTAATTGCAAGTATCATGTCTCAAAAGTGTGTTTCATAAGCAGTTTTCAAGCTAAAAGGCATTTTTAGCAAAGTTGGTGTGGTGGTTTTGGTTCGCCAATTTGAGATTTCCCGACCAACGCACCAATCAATGTAGTGTGCCTACAGCTGGCTAAATGCCAGTGCACCCACTATAATACACCTACTTATTTCTGCTGTGAGATAGGATTAGGAGGAAGGCAAAGAAGGTAAATCTCCACTGACGTAGTAGGATCTTCCAGCCAGCTGCATTGCTGAGTTGGTTACAGTAGTTGCAAACAGTTACCATTCCATGGCATGGCAATACATACTCAGTACATTTCAGCCTAGAAGATCACATAAATGGTAGCTGAACCTCCTTCATGTGTCTACATACATGTAAAGCTCCCCTCGGTCTCTTCCAAGGGTTAATTTTTCAGACTCACAGCTTGGTTTACAATCAGCTTCAGCGGTTTCCTGTCAGTCTCAAATATTTCAAGGCCTTTAGCCTCTGGATTGTCACACTAGAGGCAGTTCAGACCTTTGTATTTGAAACTTGTAACAATATATTGACTCCTCCATTGTGTCTTCCTGTTGAGAAGTTTAGGAGAGTTGTAATATCCTTGAGTATATTCTTTAAATTAGAATTAGAGCTTTAAATTAAAAAAATTAATTTAAATAAACCAAGGAAAAAGAAAACATACATCAACCAACCACGGACGCTCCAAAAGCTCCTTCTTTGTTAAATGTTGCAGAGGAAGTCTCACAACAGTGATGCTTTCAAGGCAAAATACAGTAATATACCCAAATAAAGCAGTCGTTACTGCTATGCCAGGCAGAGTTGCTACTGAAAAATTTGCTACCTTTGTAAACCCTCTGAAGTTTCTCAGTGTCCCCAGGCACAGTGCTGCTGGGAGTTTGGCTTGGCTCAGTTTGGGTCCCAGTGTGGGCAGATGGAAGTGAAGCGAGCTGTTCTCCAGGGCTCCATGGGGTGCCAGTGAGTTCTCTTCTCCAGCTGTGTTTGGCCTGTGCAAGGAGAAGATGATTTATTTTCCCATCACATAACAGAACAGGGGGAAAATAGAAATGTAAATGTTTTAACCTGTCTGATTATTTTTCAGTGCTTGGTGACTCAAATCAAACCTTGCTTTGTTTCTCTCCAGGCTCCTTTCACTCACTTTGTCATGGATGTAGGAAGTCACTGATCTTTTCTATCTTTTTTGTCTTTCTCTTTGTATGTTCTCCTTCTGTCCATTCCATCTCCACTGCACCACTCCTGTTTGCAGTCTTGCACCTCCCAAAAGGTAGGTTAAAACACTGGAGTCTGCACTTTGCTCATTCCTGCTGTCTTTGGCTTGTTGTTTTCTCCAAGGCGGTCAGTATTGCTAACACCGGGGCAGGAGAAGCAGGCCAGCAATCAGAGCACCCAATTGCTGTGCCACATCTCCAGAAAACTCCTGCAAAGTTAGTTCATAGCACCTGCAAAGCTGTGAGAGAAGGGCTGGTGGGCCAAGGGCACAGCACTTCAGACAGCAATACACCTGTGTTTTCCAGAGTGGGAAAGAGTACTGTACATGGAGAAGGTACATGCTGGGATTATGGTTATAAAAAGCCTTTATAATAGTGGTCCTTTCTACTCTGGAAGAAAAAAGTGTAATTTTTTTAAACATCTCAAATAACAGCTCAGAAGAGCTGTTAGGTAGCATCCCAACTCCAAACCTGGTATATGCTGTTGCTTTAGACGTGAAACTGAGACAACTTTTTATTTTCTTTGGAAGCTTTCTGCAGTTAATTGGAAAAATTTTAGACTGACCCCAACCTGGCACCCTCCTAAAAGTGACCTGTCTCTATTCACAGTAGTTTATATTTGCTTTTAAGTAGGTAGGGTTTTTTTAGAGTCGAGAAGACAAGACTCTTTTTCTGTGTCAAGGAGGTCAGAGTTACTCAGCCGTAAAGCATTAATGGTTAATGAAGTGATTTATCAAGTCTTGGCCTGAAAAGTAAATCTTAAAGAACAAAACCCAGTGAGTGGATTGTGATATCTGATAAGCAGTGACCTTGTAATGAGAAAGGCTGCCCTGTGAGTATTAAATACCAGAGATGTTTGGATTTAAATTCATGCCTTTGAGAATCCTCTGGCCTTGCTGCAGGTGCCCTGAGTTAACTTTAGTGAGTGATGCACACTAACATTTGTACTAATTTATAAAATCAAAGCTGGAGTTAACTTTCTCATGTTTTCATGAGACTTAGCAAAGCATGTTTCATACCATAACTTCTGTGTTGAGGATTTTACCTCTAATAAATCAAAAAGCTGTTAATCCCAGTCAAGCGAATCTTCAGCATCTGTGTATTATTTTTGCAGTTAGGTTGTTCTCAAAGCAGCAGAAAGCCTTGGTTTATGCTAGGAAGCAGTTTGGGTTTGAGGGGACTTAGGGAGAGCAGAGTGTCTGTTGACATGGATCTGGACACAGGATTAAGTTTCAGGTTTATATATCACAAATTACTTATATTGCTATTTATGACTGAAAAAGAAATCTCCTACCACACAATTATGCCCTCACTGAAATTATAATGGATTTTAAAGATAAGGAATGCATCTCCTCTAAGATTTGACCCAAGCCAGAGCAGAGAAGGAAGATGTAATTCAGTGAGTAATCTTTGGAGTTGGGTATTTGTTTTTTGAATAATACAGGGCACATCCACTTTGACAGGTGCTGCTGCATGTCCTCACCCTTGGCTTTACCTTTGGGAGCTTTGAAGTGTCTGAAGCACATCGAATTAATCATATAGGTGGAAAAGCAACATTCCTATAAAATCAGCAAATGCTGCTTTATTAAGCAGTAATTGTGCTGGTTTTCAAATCTAATTCCTTGGAATAATAGCAGTTGAACAGGTCTTTCTAACATCAGCAATCAAAAGAAGGTTGTCATGTGAATCCGAGTAACTGAGGAAAACTCTAATGCAGGGTAAAACCTTGTGAATTTGTTCCATTCTAGTGGTCGATTTTAATGCTGTCCAAATTTACTGTTCTCTCAAGCTACGATGTTTTTACAGATGACCCCAAAAAGAGTGGAGTGGTGAAGGCTAAACTGAATTTTCCTGAATGAATAAAAACCAAAACATGTGGGTTTTTTCTTAGCCCACCTGTGTTCTGTTCATTTTCACTGATTTACTACTTTGAAAAGCAGCTGCCAAACTGAAGGAGATGATTTTCAGTGTCATTAGATAAATACTGTTAAAAATAAGAGAATTAATACAGGTTAGATACTTGTAACTAGTTGCAATCTGGAACCTCCCCAAAAAAGTTATATTTTTGCTCAGCAGAGTGGAGTTTGGTTTGATAAGTGGGAGCTGTATGGGGACACTTCTCAACACAGGGTCAAGTTTCAGTCTCCACTATCTGCAGCTGTGATTTGTTACTGGGAAATAACACATCATTTTGTTTCACATTCTTTGGCCGTGTTCTTTGGTTTAACTAGATGGTGCCATTAAATATAAAATTACTTACCATGATATTCAATGGCAGGAACTGTATGCCTGGTACAGTTTTAAATGGCCAATACCGTGGTAAATGCTTTCTAGTAAATCAGAAGGATCTGTTTGAAAAGGTGATACTCTACCTACATGAAAGAGCTGTGGGAAGGCACAGGCTACTGAAAGAGATGTGTTCAGAATGCTGCTGAACAGGCTTTGAGAGGGGTTTGGGTAGCAAAGTCTTTAAATCAGCAGTTTATAGTAGCCAGGAGAAGGAAAAAGGGCAAAAGCAAAGATACCCTGAGTGTAAGAGCATTTTAGAAAAAAAACCTGAAGTTTAGTTGCCCAGACAGCTCACAGAAATGTGAAAAATGTACAGACCAGGTATAGAAATAATTCTGAGGCTTGCTTGAGGTGTAAATTTAAACCTGTTTTGATATTTGTTATGAAGTCTTAGCCTATTTATCACCATTGCTTTTCTGCTGGAAATTCATTCTAATAAACAGTTGACTGCCCTGAATATTTTTTAATTCCTTAAATGTGGGGGGAGGAAGAATCTTAATTTCTGCTGAGCTGAAACCAAGTCTTTCTCTCTCAGCTCTGTTCCGTAGTGCCATCAGTTTTAGCTTCAGACCTGCCAGAACACAGAGGGTGAGACCTAAAGTAAGATTCTGAACATGGGGGTTCAGGGCTTGGCCCCTACTCTGTTTCAGTGGATCTGCCCTTTGCCTCAGATTGCTGTGTTTAAAAGTACAAATAATGTCCCTAGTCAGTGATACTGTAAGTTTTAAAACCCATAAATAGTTACAGCTTACTTAATAGCTGCCCACGGAAGTTCCTTGCATTAAACAATGCAGGGTAGCAATGCAAAGACTGCTTTAGTTCATTTGGCTAAAATAAGCAGTAATTTTAGTAATTTTTTTAAGTGACCTGAAGAGTCACTTCATCCAAAATGCTGACACCAAGGTGCCTGCAGTGAATTCCAGAAAGCAGTTCCTAGTGTCTCCGAGCAGGCACTGCTCTGCATTGCAAATTCTGCTGATTTTTTGGTACTACGAGCATGAAAACTAAAAAGTTTATATATTTCGTGTGTTTTAGGGAGTGAGCTAAGGAATCCAGATCCATGCAGATGTACAGTACTGAGGGCCCCCTCGTGATCATGAAACTGAGACAAAAGAAATGTGTAATTGTCAAAAAAAAACCCCATCAGAAATAGGCAAATACTTGCACCTGAACCCTTGCATTCAGAGCAAAGTAATAAAGCTTTATTTAACACCTGGCTGCCCAGGAATTCAGTGACTTGTGTAAATTCTGTGTCCTTGGCTGTCTCCACTGCATTTTAAGCATTTAACATAGACTGTGGAATCCAATAACATTTAATCCCCAGGCTCTGGGTTTGCATGCTTGTTTAATCTGAGAAATGAAGGCTGGTTACGATGATGATGATTGATACCTTCAAGTGTTTAAAAGCCATGAATCAATCCTTCTAACTGTATCAGACCCATTTGGGGGGTACAGGGATTTCCTTCCCAGTGTCAGTGTCTAGCATTCCTTAGTGTTCTCAGGCTCCATCTGTAACCAGGATCCCAGGAATATTTTTGTTCCTAATGAAGTGGAAGTCGTTGGTAATTACATGTTTCCAAGAGGTGAAACTTCTCAAAAGCTTCAAATATTTGCCTTGGATTAAAATTGCTTACCCTGGTAATACTGATTCCTCTAAAGTTTCTGAGGGGTTTAGGAATTCTCTAATCGCAGGATACGGGCAAGACGTCAGAGGCAGAAGAAATACTACCCCTCCCTCTCAGGTCTGTCTGTTTGTGTAGGCATTCTGTTCTCTGTGCTTAGATACAAGTGCCAGCGAGACTGTTACAAACAAATATAAGGCCATGGTAATTTTTAGTGGCTCAGTGTTGTGTCCTCTGTGTGTAAAGGCGCAGGCCACAGCTGCCATACAGAGGAATAGAAAATACAGTCAAGCCAGATCTCTGCCTCTGAGGATTATGTTAAATTGCAGTACTTTATTACCTTCACCAGGTCACAGCCACCTAATCCCATGGACTGGAGCTTTGACGAATAATTTACAGGCTGGAGTCTGTCAGTGTTCAGCTGTCCTCTCATGTTTCAGTTCAGTAATCGGAACCTTGTTAAATTATCGCTTCTCAGTGTTTTGTGTTGTATTTCTCAGGCAGAATGTGCACTTGGCAGTTCATGCTGAGAACTTCAAATCAGAAATTGTCAGTGTGAAGGAGATGCGGGATATCTGGTCATGGATCCCAGAGCGATTTGCACTGTGCCAGCCCCTCCTGCTTTTCACCACCTTGGAACATGGCTGTAGTCTGAGCAGGTAAGGAAAACTTTCCTCTCTCTTCTCTACTGTAGGGCAGAAAGGAGCAAGTGGTGAACTATTTGCTGGATTGACAAAAAGGCTGTGCTTAGTCAGGACTTGATCTGAAGAATATCATTAACGATGGAATGTAAATGTGACAAATTCCTGTTGCCTACAGCACATGAGTGGGATATTTTCTATGCCAGGGTATTTCCTATGCCAGAATATTTTAAACTGTTCAAGATCAATTGGAAAAGTCAAACTTGGATCAGTTCATAGATTCTGCAGGTCTGAGTCTGGTTCCTTAAGGGTTTGAATGGTTTAACTCAGTGGCTGCTCTGCAGGCACTTTTGATAGCTAACCACATTCATACTGTTCCAAGGAAGAAGAAACTGGAAACTGGAAATTACCTATGAATCTGATTGGGTTTTTTTTTTTAAAGTGAGATAAACTAGATATGAGTTGTCCTTGCACCTGGAACACTATAACCCTATAGTCCCTAATAATGACTTTGCCATCAGCAGGTACTGAGGTACTGAGGCAGGGAGTGACCTGCTCTCCCAGCCTTACGTGCCTTTGAGGAAGAACAAAAGCAATCAAAGAGAATGCATCTCCATTAATTTCCTTGAGGACCTAAAGCCCTTCAAACATGGTCATCAGTCCTAGGCTGTTTTACAATCCTTTAGGTTGTTTCCATTCAAAATGCTGTAAAAGGCTGCAGTTGATCTAGGTAAGCTTCTAGTTATTCTTTGGAGACATAAACTGTGCAGGGGACTGAGTAGAGAGCAGCTGCTTGGTAGCATTTGCTTACACTCAGCTGTATTATTTACATGGACTGTATAAAGTATTTGCAGGAATATTCTTAGTCTTCAGGTGGTTTTTTGCCATGGCACCAGTTGGAGAAGGAGGCTGTGCCTGACATTGAGGAGGAAAGGAGCTGCACTTGGTGGCAGTGAGTGCTCACTTTGTTGTGCTCTGCACTTCAGGTTCTATTCCCACAGTGAGGGACACGAACCAACTCTGCTCCTCATCAAGACAACAGCAAAAGAGGTGAGTGAGGTGAAGGACAAGTGATTAAATTGGAGTTTGGGCAGTACATAATGCTGTGTTGCAACACACAGCTGTTCGTAATAAAATGAATAAGTAAGGTTTGGCTTTGTTTTTTTGAGACTCCATGCTTTAAATTATTTTATTTGTTGGTTATAGGACTATGCATTCTTGGGCAGACCTTGCAAACCAGGTCTTGGTTAACTGCTTTTTCTCTTGCAAGTAGTGTGGGGTGATGGACTAGAGTAGCTCATTTGGCTCTTGAACAGACTCTGAAATGCAGAATCAGAGGGACAGAGTGGGAATTGTGCTAAAGTTATGATTCATAGAATACATTTTCATTTTCTCAAGGATATGAGAAGAGAAAGTAGCAGAATTTAAATAGTATGAATAATGTTGGACTACATGATGTGAAAACAAAAGCCTTAGTTCATCTTGTTCTTGATTGGGAAAAAAATAAGCCAAGAAAGCGCAGAGAACCTGAGGAGGAGTGCACACATCCCTTTTTTCTTCTCCTGTGTGTGACAATATTGGACAGCATAATGTGAAAACAGCAACATGCTTGTTTAAAAAATTAATACATAAAACAAGAAGCCTTCCCAGAACCTTCTCAGGAGGGCACACAGGAACTTTCTGTAATGGTGTTGTTGCCTGTGCCACTGTAGATGGCTTTTAAATATTCTGTATGTAACATTAAGCTGTTACTGCAGCCTGTGGGCTTTATTCCTGCCTATACAGAATCACACACAGAATCACTAAGTTGGAAGAGACCTTTAAGATCTTCGAGTCCAACCCATGCCTTAACTAAACCATGGCACCCAGTGCCACACCCAGTCTTTTTTTAAACACATCCAGGGATGGTGACTCCACCACCTCCCCGGGCAGAACATTCCAGAACTTTATCACTCTTTCCATAAAAAACTTTTTCCTAATATCCAATATATATTTCCTTTGGTGCAGCTTGAGACTGTGACCTCTGGTTCTGTCAGCTGCTGCCTGGAGAAAGAGACCAACCCCACCTGACTACAACCTGCTTTCAGGGAGTTGTAGAGAGTGATAAGGTCGCCTCTGAGTCTCCTTTTCTCCAGGCTGAACAGCCCCACAGGGTTTGTGTTCCAAGCCCCTCATCAGCCTCGTTGCCTCCTCTGGGATTCTGGTTTTTATAGGAGGGTTTGTTTCTTACCCCTCAAAAAAACATATATTAGCCGAAAAAAAAAAACCTAGGAGAAAAATACAGGGTTTTTTTCATGCTTATGGGTTTGGAGGGTTTTTGCTAAGGGTTGTTCATCCTTTATTCATATGTCTGTTAGAATAGACATATTAAAATATGTCTATTCTAGAATGAGGAAAATTTGCCTTCTGATTTTTTGCCTCTCATACCCATCAGGCATATCACATCAAATGGACTTCTGAGTCATTTAGATTTAATTCTAAATCTGAATTTATATTTAAATCTAAAACCAGATTTATCTATATAAAACAAATCTGATCTTCAGTCATTTTGTCCTAGGCGCTCTGCTTGTAATGCTTGTGGAGGCCAAACAGCAAATGTACCTTAGAACAATTCTGTATAATCATAGTTGTTTTTTCTGATTTCTGGGGGAAAAAAGCACAGATGCTTTCATCCCACTTTTGCAGCTTTATTCTTTCCTCTGTGTGCAGATGGCTGTGATGTGTATTGCTGGTAGCAAAAATTTCTAGTGCAAACACAAGACTCCAGAGACCAGCTCAGCCCTCAAAGGGTGCTTCTCTTTATTGGAGATTAGTGGCCCCCATGTCGTTTGGGTGGATGCTCTAAATATCTGAGCTAGTTCAGCATTTGCTTAGCTAAGCTGGCTTTAACCTATAGTTTGAAATGTAAGAAAGCCACCAAGGCCACTGTTTGACCAAAAAGTGTCCAGGCAGAGCTGCTCAGAGTGTAACTTGGGACAGCACTGCTGCTTTGGTTGCCAAAGTGAGGGAGTAGGAGTCAGGCTGTACAGGCCTGGAGTGATCTATATTTTGGTACCTGAGGTTGTGTTAGAAAATTGTGTTTAGAAAATTTCTCTTTTAATGCATCAGGGTATGAAATAATTTATGGACTCTTAGGACTTAGAGGTAACCAACCACTGGTGGATTAAAGCAGCTTAAATCTGTCTTTAGATATAAGTACTTGGGCTGCTTTAATCCACTGGTGTAGAAACTCTGAAACTCAAGCTGAAGTAAAGCCTGCAGCTTTGGTCTCTGAAATGTCAGTATCAGGGGGTTTAGCACGCTGTCCTTCAGCGGGAAGCCTGACTGTGCTGTCTGTGCCAGGTGTGCGGGGCTTACCTGTCCACTGACTGGAGCGAGCGCCGGCGAGGGGGGAACAAGCTGAGTTTCTTTGGAACTGGGGAGTGCTTTGTGTTTAGGGTGAGTAAAATTTTGTTGTTGCTGCCCAGTAGCAAGACAGAACGACTGTACTGGTTAGCTATCACCTCCCTTCCCCTTTAAGAGGCTGGATTACATGCCTTTCTAATTTATAAAGTTTATTGAACCCTTAATGGGGAGGGAAAATGTTACTTTTAACTTTTGTGGTGACTCTTTTTCTCCCCTTGCACAGAACATTTTCTTAAAAGATCATAGAATCATCAAGGTTGAAAAAGACCTTTAGGATCACCAACCCAGAAATGCTATCATGTTCACTAGTAAACTATGTCCTCAAGTGCCTCATCCACACATTTTTTGAACACTTCTAAGGATGGTTTTGTGGTTTGACACTGGCCAAATGCCAGGCACCCATGAAAGCTGCTCACTCACCCTCTCCTCCTACAGCTGGGCAGAGGAGAGAAAATTTAACAAAGGCTTCATGAGTTAAGGACTGGGAAAAAACACTCCAAAGGCAAAACAGGCTCAACTTAGAGATACAGAGTGAATTTATTGCTAACAAGATCAGAGCAGGAAAAACAGAAGTAAATTAAGCCCTTAAAAATACCTTTTTCCCCCAAACCCTCCCTCCTTCCCACCCACAGTGCAGGGAGACAGGGCCTGGAGGGTTTGCTCAGTTGGTCACCCGAGGTTTTCTTCCCCTGCTCGGGGAGAGGGGTCCTTCCCCTGCAGTGCTGTGGGGTCCCTCCACAGCAGACAGTTCTCTGTGAACTTCTGCAGTGTGCTTCCAAGCTCACAAGCAGCAGCTCCCTGCAACTGCTGCAACATGAGCCCCTCCCATGGGCAAACAGCCCTCCCCANCATGGCCAAACAGCCCTCCCCAGACTGCTGCAGCGAGGGTCACTCTTCCACGGGGTGCAGTCCTCCAAGGACAGGCTGCTCCAGCCTGGAAGCAAGGATCCCCTCTCCACGGGTCTCCAGGGGGCTCACAGCTTCCTCCAGCACCCACCCGCCCTGGATGGGCACCTCCCACACAGCCTGGGGGTGATCTCTGCATCCCCATGGATCCCCACAGCCTGGGGGTGATCTCTGCATCCCCATGGATCCCCACAGCCTGGGGGTGATCTCTGCATCCCCATGGATCCCCACAGCCTGGGGGTGATCTCTGCATCCCCATGGATCCCCACAGCCTGGGGGTGATCTCTGCATCCCCATGGATCCCCACAGCCTGGGGGTGATCTCTGCATCCCCATGGATCCCCACAGCCTGGGGGTGATCTCTGCATCCCCATGGATCCCCACAGCCTGGGGGTGATCTCTGCATCCCCATGGATCCCCACAGCCTGGGGGTGATCTCTGCATCCCCATGGATCCCCACAGCCTGGGGGTGATCTCTGCATCCCCATGGATCCCCACAGCCTGGGGGTGATCTCTGCATCCCCATGGATCCCCACAGCCTGGGGGTGATCTCTGCATCCCCATGGATCCCCACAGCCTGGGGGTGATCTCTGCATCCCCATGGATCCCCACAGCCTGGGGGTGATCTCTGCATCCCCATGGATCCCCACAGCCTGGGGGTGATCTCTGCATCCCCATGGATCCCCACAGGCTGGGGGTGGATCTCTCCATCCTCTGTGGATCCCCACAGGCTGTAGGGGATCCAGCCAACCAGGCCGTGCAAAACTGACACAGATGGTCACTCTACCCCTTCCCTGGGCAGCCTGTGCCAGTGCCTGACAACCATTTCAGTGCAGAAATTTTCACAATATCCAATCTAAACCTTCCTAGGCACAACTTGAGGCCATTTCCTCTTGTCTGTCTCTTGTTAACTGGGAGCAGAGCCTTACCCCACCTGGCTCCACCCTCCTTTTATGCAGTTGTAGAGAAAGATGATCTAGAGATGAGAGATGTAATAAGGTAACTCAGAAGTTATTGCATCATTTCTTCATCCACCTAAAAAG
The DNA here is from genome assembly GCA_013397555.1 of Urocynchramus pylzowi. Classification (NCBI taxonomy): domain Eukaryota; kingdom Metazoa; phylum Chordata; class Aves; order Passeriformes; family Fringillidae; genus Urocynchramus; species Urocynchramus pylzowi. The sequence continues at coordinate 161,123 of VZRH01001843.1, forward strand.
CAAAGGAATAATGGATAACATCTGGCCTAAAAGAAAGGTTGAGCCAAGCTTTACTGCTGACTGTGCAGGTGGAGACTGAGGTGCTGGAATGTTCTTTTCTGAGCAGAACTCTGTGTAGTGTGTGTACACTGACGTCAGCTCTGCCCTTCTCTGCCTCTCTGCAGCTGCAGCCAGAAGTGGAACGCTACGAGTGGGTGATCATAAAACACCCAGAACTGGCCTCGACTGGATCAGAGACAGAAAACCATGCCCAAGCAGCTTCCAGCAGCCTTTCCTCCAGCAGCATCCCCTCAGACCCTGCAGATCGCCTGTCTCCCTTCTTAGCAGCTAGGCACTTCAACTTGCCTTCCAAAACAGCCTCCATGTTCATGGCTGGCAGCAGCGAGTGCATCATTGTGGGTGAGTCCGTGGGAGAATTCGAGCACAGATCCTACCCCATCTCTTCCTGTCCACCTCAGGTACATGGTAAATACACCTGACCCCTTTATCTATTTCAGTATCACCACAGGTAGAGATAAAACTGCCCAAAGCCTGACATCATTTCTCAACCAAAATTTCCTGTGGGAAAACCTGCATACAAGCATTTTAGAGAAGAGAGTAACTCATGCTTTAAGTGTAGCCATTCCTTCATACTGCCTAATTCACGATGAGAAGTAGTTCTCAAAAAGGAGCTTACTTTGCATCAAGCCTTTGAAACACAGAGTAAGCTGTAAAACATGTTAATTCTCCAAGAACTTTATTGGATCTGTGGTGCTGCTGACTTTGGCAAAAATCTGCTTAGTAAGGTTGTCACTTAAATGGGATTTATGAGGAGCAGATCTAAAATCATAGTTGTCAATTTCCCAAACGTCTTTACTTGACACTTGTTAGGAGAGCAACTGGCCTATAATTTCCTCTGTAATGTCAAATGTTGGCTGATTTCCCACTTGGCAGCATGTGCTCTAATCATAAAATCATGGAATTGTTTAGGTTGGAAAAGCCCTCTAAGACCATCGAGTCCAGCCATTGCCCCAGCACTGCCAAGGCCACCACTAACCCGTGTCCCCAGGTGCCACATCTACATGGTTTTTGAACACTTCCAGAGAGGGTGACTCCACCACTGCCCTGGGTAGCCTGTTCCAATCCTGACCACCCTTTCAGTGCAGAAATTTTCCCAATATCCAATGTAAATCTTCCCTGGTGGTTGAGGGGTTTTCCTCTTGTCCTGTCACTTGGTCCTTGGGAGCAGAGCCCGACCCCCATCAGGGAGGTGTGGAGTGCAGTGTGTCCCACCAGCTCTTTCTACCAGCTGTAGGTAAGGGAGTCCCTTATATTTACCATATACTGCACTGTGGGTGGTAATAAGAGAGATGCAGGCTTGGGTAGTTGATACATAGAGTGAGCTCCAGCTGTGGACCACAATTGCCACCCTTCTGATTCTTCAGATGGCTTTAGTAACTGTTCTTTGATGCTTGCCCAATAAGCAATAGGGAATCTTCCTTTTTGTTCTCCTAACACATTTCTGTCTAACTTTATTTCACTTCTCTGCATTTTCTGACTGAAAACTCTGTGAACCTTAATATAGACCCACAGATAACCAAAATATTTTTAACTCTTACATGGTTTATAATGAAGACTATGCCAGTGCTGTTACTTACTGATCTTGTTCTTCTCCCAGCTTTGATTTTTGACTGCTAACAGAATTATTTGGTTTTCCTTTACTGGCGAAAAATTTGCAGTTGTAGCTTCCAATATCCTCCAGCACTGAAATACAAATCTTAAACACAGGTGGTTTTTGTTCTTGCTTAGTTGCATTACTTTTCTTTATTATTATTGAAAGAATTCATCCAGTTCTGATATTATCATTCAAAACCTATACATCTGATCCTATACTGTTACATCTGAAGACAGCAAGCAGACGTTGCTGAGGGCTTCCAGTTGTTCCCCATGGGAAGAGCACTGAAGCCTTTGTACAGATGTTTCCCATGCCAAGAAATGCAGAGATATCCTCACCCTGTCTTTGTCTCTTCCCAGGAGGTGGTGATGGCCAGGCTCTGTACCTTGATGCAGATCTGAACCACGGGAGAACCAGCCACTGCAACACTTTCAATAACCAGCCACTGTGTTCTGAAAGCTTCCAGATCTCCATCCTGGAGGTGTGGGGCTTCAGGGACACCATGAATGGTTGATGTGACTATCATTAATCAGCTAGTTTTTCAGTTGTCCAAGGTAATTCTGGTACAGGAGCTGAGTTAGAACATCCTTTCTGCTGGGCTCAGTGCTGTGAGTCATTCCTGAGTGGTGCACTTGGATGCAGGCCTAGTTGTTTACTCTTATTTTATTTAAGACAGGTCAAAGTGAAGTAATGTACCTGGTTAGCTGTTTGTCCCTTTACCTCCAGAGATCTGTATCCAGGGACTGTTGGTAAAAATGAAAATGTGATGAGTTCAGAGCCGTGCTAGATGGATACAGGTCCGAATCATGGGATAGGTTTGAGTCCACAGTTCCTCAGAGGCACAGCCCTGGCTGAGCTGTGCTGCAGAGCTCTGAGCCACTGGCACCAGTACCTGGCCTGAGCCAGGAATATCAAATGTCTCCTCACGTGGAACACTGGTGACCTCAGAGCTGACATAGAACAGTAGTTCATAAAATCACTGCCCTCCTATGGCAGACGTTGTACAGACAAATCAGTACCATTAAGTTATGAAGCTCTTCATTCACACCACAACCATGACTGCTGATCTTCTTGTACCAAAACCTTTGACATGTTCCAGTTGCATATGTTAGAGCAGTCTGCCTCTGAGAAGGCATCCAGACTGTACAGTGATATCTCCAAGTCTTGATTTTGTTTACATTCCTATTCCATATCAGTATGATGACTTCGGAGTGACTCCCTGTGTCAGGCAGCTGAAAGCCAGAGAGTATCTGCAGTGCTCAGAAATGTTCCTTTCCTCATCTTTCCTGGGAGCTGAAACAAAGCTTTAAATATGAAAATAACTGTGCTGATATTCCTGTGTGTTTGGGGAATTAGACCTGGTGAATGGGAACTCAGTCCTCTCCCCTCAAGTAAAGAAAGGAATGCAGGAGGCAAATCTGGGAATGAATGGGTTTCCCAGGAGAACTAGAGGCAGCACTGTTTCTCCAGATGTCTTCCCAGTGATGAGATCCCTCCTGAGAAGCTAACAGTTTTCTTCCTGTATATTCTGGTAGGGTTTGGGTGATGAAAAGAGGCTTTGCTCATTCTTGAGCATTCCTACATTCTCTGCAGGCATGCCCTGTGGCATGCAATGTCTGGAGGCAATTCCCCAGAGTCTTTATCCAAAAATTGCACTATCTGTTGTGGAAATTCTCCCACATGAAGCACAAATACATGAACATCAGTGAGTAGTCCAGACCATACAACAGGATGCTCAGAGCTTCAGTGAGTAACTCACTAGTAAGATTTAATATAATAGGGAAAACGAAGGGAAAGAGAAATTGCTGATTTTCTAAACAGTTCAATCTAAAAAATTGCTGTAGAGTGAGATTGATACTTAAGCTTGAAGTTCATTAAAAGAAAAAAATTTAAATGAATAATGTTAAAAGCTAGGCTGGAGAGGGTCACGTTCATGTTCAGAGGTCTGAGGTGAGTTTTTGGTCATGTTGGCTTGTCCAGCTTGGACAGTACCTCATGGCTTGGGAAAGAGTTGCCTCTTGCAGAGTATGTGAATGAACTTGGCAAAAACAAGATTTGCTTTTTAAGGTGCCATTTTGAATTTTTGTCAAAATAACTCTTTGAAAAGTTAGCCTATGTGCAGAACAGTTTAAGATGTCTTTTGCACCATTTGTATTTGCAATTGGATTCTCTACCCTGTCTGAGAGTCAGCATTGGGCCTCCCTTTCTCCTTCCCACACAGCCAGTTCTGCCCAGTTGTCTTTTCACAGGTTTACCATAAGCTTGATTGAACTGCAAAAGGTCATTCAGTTATACTGATATATTTTGATGTGGAAGAACTCAGTCATATCTGGCTTTTTGCAAATACTGGCTGATGCTGCCTTCTATTTTTCTAAGCCACCCATGTCTCTTTGCCCTTGCAGGTATCCCACAAGCTTCCTCAGACAAAAGAGATCACTCAAAAAGTATAGGTTCTACTTAGTGTAGGTGGGATTTCCGTTTGGTTTGCGTCTCCTCTTTTGAGCTTGTCTGAGAAAGAGCCCTTGGGAACAAAAAACAGCTCAAAAACACAATAGTATTCATTTCCAGCTTGTCAGAAATTCCCTGGAGCTGTGTGTTGGTAGGATTTGTGGGAGTGTAACGTTCTACTCCAAATGAATAACTTTTATCTGCAAAAATTTGGCTGCATCTGGCAGAGTGATGGGATTTCCTCGCTCCCATCCCTGCTGGGTGCAACTGTGTCAATACCTTGTCTTAAGCCATGTCTAAGAAACATTCCTCAGAAACATGTTCCTTTCCCTGTTCTGTTCTTGGTGCACAGCGATTTGGGTGTTTAGAATCTGAAATAACTCCTGGCTCCTCAGAATCTCATCATAGGATATCAGTGTGAGAATCTAGGGAGCCAGGCACGGGACTGGTTTGGCTTGATGAAGTACTGCCCTGCCACAGCCACCCTGTGGGACTGATCCGTGTGGTTCGAACTGGAACAGCCTGGATGAGCCAGAAGCTGCCATAATCCAGGGAGAGCAGTTCTACAGTGCTGCAGCAACTTCACACAGTCCTTGTGTTCAGTAAAAATGGGTGTTCCTTGTCACGTGCAAGTCCTCATCCATCATTCCTGTTGTGGTTGTGAGGCACCTTAGAAGAACAGCATTTTGACTTGGTTATCTTTCCAGCAGCAGCATTTTTCCTGTCTGTGTAGTTAATGGTTGTTGCTAACCAACTGTATATCTAAGTTCAACCCCTTTGTTTTATGCAAAACTCTTGAGATGGAGGCCACAGGCTGGTTTTGAAGACAGTGACTACAGTGGACACCTTATCAGAAAATGGAGTTATCTCACGTACTCCAGCCATGAAGTGCTTTAGTCAGTTGTTACTTGCAGCTCTGAACACCAGTTGGAGTAGGCTGTAATCCTGTTTGTGATCCTGCTGGCAGCAGCAAGAGTGCCAGAGTTACGGGATGGGCTTGGGCTGGGAGCTGCGGGCATTGGTCACCTCAGTTCTGTGAGAGCATCTGTGCTGTCCTGAAAAGCTGCTTTTTGCTTTGTCATATTCCTTAAGGCAGAAAATATTAGAAACTCCTGACATCAGAAACCTGACTTCACTGTAAATGGCAACCAAGCTGTTTGCAGGCCATGGGAACTGTATCCAGCTGCAGCCAGGCTGGACAGACTTCACTGCACCTGAGCTGTCTTTCCTGCAGCTCCTGCACTGTGGCACACTCCTTTTTTTGATGCAGCACGTTAATTAACCTCCTGTTAATAGAGACAAATCAGCCAAGGGAAGGGAAAAATTCTCATTTCCTCTCTGATGACATATCTGAAGTCAAAATGGAGTGGGGGCCAGTACTGTTCTTTGAAGAGCTAAACCATGCCAATAGAGATCTGTGGTGAGCCACAGAGGGTTGATATGTGCAGATCCATGAACTGCTCTTCACGTGTGTGTATTGAAATTGTGTACCTTTGTCCTTGGAAATTCATCCTCATTTTTGGTGGAGCATAATCTCCTCTGCCCATGGGGGCACTGAAGCCACAGTCAGGAGCTGACCCAGAGCCGGGCACTGCGAGAGCCCGGCGCCTGCGAGTGGCACCGGGTCAGGCTGCTGGGTACAGCCCAGGCCTGGGCACCTGGCTGTTCTGCAGCCCTCTGTCACGGATTTCAGACTATTCATAGTCAGAATGAATGTGTGTGCACTATTTGGAGTGATGTTTTCTTCAGATGAGTGGTGATGTGCTGCTGAGTTGGTTTTCTACCCTGTCTCGGAATCACTGCCCTACGTCAATGGTATTTTTGTCACTGTGCAGAATCTTGGGTATTAAAGGTATTTGATTGTGGAGGCTGCTGGCTTTGTCCTTTATTCTTGTCTTTTCCTTCCTGTAGGGCTCATAGCAAAAGGCACCCTGAATCTGAGAGAAACCCTGGAGCATGTGTTCTCTGGCAGAGCTCTCAGGGCGGGGAGGTGGTTACATGGTTCCTGATCACTTCAAATCTCACAAGACTTGCCCTGAGATCAGGGGTCAGACTGACTCTGAAGTCTCTAGATAGCGAGTTCTGACATGAGCCTCTTCCCTTTGCAGGGCCAGGGAGCATGGTTTGCCCCAGCCCAGCCTAGGTTTGGAATGGTGGTTAGGGGTGTCTTCTGGCCACCAGCACCTGAAAGTTGCAATCATGCAGTGACCAAGGATGTAAATGAAAAAAGTGGAATTCCACAAAATGTCGGGGTTTAAACAAGCTGCTGTCAGGTCAAAGGGATTTGGGTATTTCCTCTCAAAATAGTTCCACCCCTCTATATCCAGCTCATACACAAATCTGGCTGCCTTGTGCTGCTGTACATTTCCAAGAGCAGAGCTGGGGTTTAAGGCAATGCAGTGTGGAAAAGGGATTGCTGAGCTGGCAGAAACAATTCCCAGATGAGTAATTCTCCAGCCAGCTCTGCACTGCCAGGAGGTTTGTGGCACAGGAAGCCCGTGGCCACTAGAGGTTCCTCTCAGCCTGGTCCTGTGCCTCCAGCACCAGTAAATCTATCCTTGCAATCTAAAAGGGCTTTCTTCACATGGTTTCCAAAGGTGACCTGAGCCTTAAATACCATAAATCAGAATTTTACAAATCCCTTGAAGTCTGTAAACTTAATCATGAAGGTGCTTAGTAGCAGGAAGGTGTAAGTGAGGGATTGTAAGGAGCTGAGCAGTGCAGGCAGCTGTTTTGGGACCTTGCAGCTGCTGCAAACCCAGTGACTGAGACCTGAGAGGGGAACGTGCTTGATTGCATCAGGCAGCAGAAGCTTGGTGTCCTGCCTAGAAAGCACGGTGGTGGGAGGGTCCTGGATGATGTCTCAGGGCTGGTAGCAGCTACAGGAGCCTGAGCTGGAAAAGGAAGGCTGTGCTGTGTCTTGCTGTGCTGCTGCAGTGTGAGAAGAGCCTGATGTTTGCCAGTTGTGCTTTTTTTTCTGGATTTTCTGTACAGGCTTTTATGTAAATGTCTCAGAGACACCTGCTTCCTTGAGAGATGTTGTATAACCAGCTGTGGCACAACATTGCCTCTGGCAGCAAATTATGGGGTTTTCTGCCTTTTCAAGCCCCTGACTACCCTTCAAGCCCCAGCTCTGCCCTGCTGTCGCCCTTCCCAACCCCTTTGGGCTGCAGAGCCTGTGCCTGAGCCTCTGGGAGGGTCGTGGCTCACTCCTTGTCTGTCCTCTGGTGGCATAGGCTGCTGCTGACTGATTTCAGGCCACACTAACAGCTCTTGGGTGGAGCTGGGTACAGACTTGAGCTGGGAAAAGTGGAGCCTGTTTGTTCTGCTTTGCAAACCTGCAGCTGGCTGCTGCTGGGCAAGGGTAGATAAGGCACCAGGACTGCTGGCGCTGTCCTGAGCCCAGGGATGCACCTCCCTTTGCTGACACAGCTTCAGTCCATGGCCCCAGGTTGAGTCACCTCCCTTTCCGTGGTTAAATGTGCTCCAGAGTTATGGCTGTGCCCTCCACGTGCCATTGACCAAAGGGTTTCTGGCTGGGCTTGTCCTCCTGGTCCCTCAGCCAGAGATGAAGGAGGCAGGTCTGGAGTCCCATGGGGGAAGTGCAAGCCCAGCCAGCCAGTGACCAGTACCTCATCCTCCCAGCCTGCGTGATGCTGGACCCTGTGTCCCGTAAATGACTGGGACTACACGGATTTTTCACCCTGAGCATTCCAGAGCAGCGCTGGCGTTGGCTGCACCAGCTCAGCAGCCCAGCTGGCTGCAGCCAGCACTCTCCCACTGGCAGTGGCTGGGGCACAGTGTGTTCTCTTCCTTGAACATCTTCCTCGTGCTCAAATCCTCCTCCTTAAACTTCTCTGGGTTTATGTGAAGACCCAGAGTGACTTTTGCTTATGTGACTTTTGCTTCCTCACTCTCTGAAGCTCTTGGCTGTGCCACAGGGAGCCAACCCCTCTCCTAGAACGTTTTTCTTTTCCTTTTGCATCCTTACCTGCTGCAGGGGTCTGGGTACACCATGCTTGGCCCTCTCAGCTTGATGGTGCTCTGAATTCAAGCCCAGGAAAGAGCACAACTCAAACCAGGTTGGCTGCTCACTGTGAATCCTGCAGAGCAACAACTTGTCGAGTTGTATTCAAGGGAGGTTTAGGGCTAAAAGTGCACAAACTGTCACTGGTGAGCTGGGTCTAGGTGTACATCCAGGCCAGTATCTTATCCATGGACTTCCTGCATGGCAAAGCACACCTGCCTGAGGATAGCCCTGCCAGCTCCAGCAGCACAAAGCCAGTGGCTGTGCAGCTCTGCTGAGCTGGGATGCCCTGCAGGCCGGGTTCTGGCAGCCAGCTGGCACAAGGGGTACACTCATCAGTCCTTGGCACCCCCAGAGCTTTGCCACAAGCAGCTGTGGCTGTACTGCAGCGCCCTGCAGCCACCCCTGCCCCTCAGCTGGACAGCAGGGCAGCAGTGCAGCTCGGCTCCCTCGCTGCCTGCACGGCCAAAATGCTGCAGGGCTTCCCCTCAGACCAAGTCACTGGGGAAAGAGGCAGCAATGTCTCAGAGATCTGAATTTCCCCAGGTTGAGCTGCCTGTTTCACAGGACCAGGCAGTGAACACAGATCTGAATTTCTCCAATTTGGCTGCCTGTTTCACAGGACCAGGCAGTGAACACAGATCTGAATTTCTCCAATTTGGCTGCCTGTTTCACAGGACCAGGCAGTGAACACAGATCTGAATTTCCCCAGGTTTGGCTGCCTGTTTCACAGAACCAGGCAGTGAACTCCAGCACTGCTTCCCACAGGGAAGGGCTGTGGTGGGGCTGGAGCCCTGCTAGGGAGCAGAATCCCCCTCAGCTACCCACCCTTCAGACAAAGCCAGAGGAGAATGGATTTCAGCAGTTCCACAGCTCACAGAAATATTTGTGGATGCGCCTGTAAGGATCTGCCTAACAAATGGCCATAACCTCTCTCTCAAGTTCATCAGGCTTTTCTTGCACTCCAGAACACCAGCCACAGCTCCTGCAGGATACTGTGCTCTTGTGGGGTGAAGTATTTCCCAGAGTCATGGCTTTCCTTGCAGCCCACCATGGGTTGTGCCCCAGGGTTGACTCCAGCTCAGAAACTGAACTCAGCAGTTCAGCTGAGATCAACTTAAGGACTGCAGAGCCACAGCTCCCAGAATTCCTCAGGGTGTGGGTCTCCTCAGGATGGCTTTCTTCCCTAATGAGCAATAACAGACTCATGAACAGATTTTTGAAATTGCAGAAGTGGAAACCACAGGAGGAATAACTGAGTCACTGAGGAAATCTTATTAATGTGTTCGACAGACCCTTGGGGTGGAGGCAGGGGCAAGTTAGGGCTTTCAAAGGAAGTGTGAGAGCACCTCTCCAGACCAGCTGCCTGCCTTGTGCTCAACCCTCCGACAGTGCTGGAGACACCTCCAGCTCAGACCAGTCTCCTGGGGAGCATTTCTAGCCCGTATTTAGGAGGGAAATGTGCTACTCCTCTGTTTGGTGGGAGCAGATGTTCGCTCCAGCCTACTCCCCGGGTCAGAGCAAACTCCAGCTGGGTCAGATCCAGTCCCAGCTCCTGGGCTGTCCTGAGAGCTGTTTGCGGAGAAGAGGGCCCAGAGCTGCCCAAAGGAGGAAGGGCAGGCTCTTGTCCCATAAACCAGCACAAACACAGGCCAGGCAGGAGCTTTTGGCCTGATTTGCTCACGACCTTTGCCGTGGTCCGTCCCTCAGCCGGCCAGAGCCTGCTTGCCAGCACTGGATCTGTGTTTCCTTGTATACACAACAAGGGTACACTCCAGTCAGCTCCAGCCCTGCCTTTACGCTGGTTTTCTCAGGCAGGGGATGTTTTTAGGGGTTTAATGTTTAATCTGCACCCTACTGAAGAGAAGAACTTGTAGAGGTTACAAGAGCCTGGGAGATGGCTGCTCAAGGTCCTCATCCTTCCCAGGCTCTGTGTGCCTCCAGCCTGGGAGGTTTTCAGAAGGGCAGTGATGTGAAAGCCAGGGCTGTGAATCCGTGTGAAAGGCCACTTGCCAGGGATGATGAAAGGCACATGATGAACATACCCCTCCAGGCAGGAGAGCTGCACTGCAAGCATATGGAAGAGGGAAGTTTTGAATTTCTAGGCAGTTTTCTGCAGAAACAGACTGCTCTGGGCAGGAGCAGCCATGAGCTCTTGTGGCCCCAGGCACTGCCTCAGCAATGCTGGTTCCCCTGGTCACACCAAGGCTGTGGGCCCAGCTCTGTTCCTCCTTATGCATGGGATCAGGGTCTCCCTTTTCCCAAGGCTGCAGAAATGGGGATTGTCCAACAGGTCCCACGTGATGCCTGGAGCCAGCCACTGTCCCCTGTGGAGCAGCCCTGCCCTGGCCCCAAACAACCCTGGTGTTCTCCAAAGGTCCTTGTCTTGGGCCCATCCTCCCTACAGCTGGTCCCTCACGTCACCAAAACAACCACGGATGGATCTGTCGTGAAAGCCCTTGGGGGCCAAGAATCCCTGTATCCCAATCCTAAATGTTCCCTACTGCCCTTCCTGCAGGCTGTGCCATCCCCAGGGCTGCCTGGTGAGATCCAGCACATCGAGCTGCTGCCTCCCACCCAGCAGCCCCAGCCAGGAGCTCCAAGCCTGCAGCTCCCAGTGAGATGCAGAGATCTCCATCCAAGGGCTGCTGCAGCACTTGGAAGTTTTCCTGCAAGCATAGAAATGGGGAAGGAGGGCTGGACCACGAGGATGAGAAGTGCCCAGGGAACAAGCAGTAGCTGGGGTGAGCCAGTGCCTCAGCAGATATTACTAATACACACGAACAGGCGTTCTGAAATAACGAGCTATTCCTGAGCTCAGCTCCCCCATGTGATCCTGACTTGTGTCAGCTGATGGGAAACAATCTCCGTGTGGAAGAAACAGCTGTTCCTTGAAAAGGCCTGGGTCTGTGCAGGCATCCCTGGCCTCCGGGCTCAGCCAGCCTGGAGCCAGCTGTGTGTGAGGGATGGCTGAGGACAGAGCCTTGTGTGTCCTGGAGGGGAGATGGAGGAGGGACCAAACTGAGATTTGCTTGAGGGGTTTGGCTGGGTGGAGGCTCCCCGTCCTGATCTGGGGCTGCAGTCTAAACACAGTCCCTCCGTGCTGAAGGGACGTGCCCTCCCATTCCCAGCTTACACCAAGAGTGTCCAGCTGCTTCCTCACTCCAGGGAGAGGAGAGTGCTTGGAAGGGAGAGCCCAGTGCAGGACCAGGCTGGGAGGACATCGTGCAGCTGCACTCATCCCAGCTGTCTCCAGTTTCCATCAGGGACTAAAGGTGCTGGTGTTTCCCAAAAGGAGTCACAAAGCTGGTTTTATGCCCACTGTAAAACCTCTTGTTTTTTTAAACCCTCAAAGCAGTGCTGGAAAACACAGTGCTTGATTGTCCCTTTTATTGTTCCCTGGGCGTCGTGCCATGTCTGTCCTTACCTCTGGCTTTCTGAACAATGCCTGAACTTTCTGAACTAAAAAATATAAAATCAGCTTCTTTTAATCTGTTCAACATATGCTGCCCTTTAATTTCTGTGCTGTACTTAGGGGATGTGATAGAAAGAGGAACCAATTGTTTTCATATCTCCCCCACATCTTTCCACTGAGTCTCCTCTCCCTCTTCCCCTTTTCTGAGCCAACATCCCTGTATGATCTTTTGTCATCTGCAAATGCTCTTGCCCTTTTCATCTGCAGCCACTGAACTTTGCCATCTTGGCTGTGTCTTCTCCAAAACTCAGTGATTAGTGCAGCCATGGCTCTGCCCCAGCAAGGAGCCCAAACTGAAGCTGTCCCTGCAGCAGGCAATGCCTGCAGAGCCTGTGACAGCTGCCTGTGGTCAACAGTGGCCAGTGGCACCTGACCTGTAGCAGCCCTGGGGTAGCAGCAGGCCCAGGGCAGTGACCATCCCCTGTGCTGGCACTGCTGAGCCTCCTCCAGTGCTGGGGTCAGTTCTGGGCCCCTCATGAAAGGCAGACACCGAGGGGCTGGAGCGTGTCCAGGGAAGGGAACAGAGCTGGGAAGGGGCTGGAGCACCAGGAGGGGCTGAGGGAGCTGGGAAAGGGCTCAGCCTGGAAAAAAGGAGGCTCAGGGGGGACCTTGTGGCTCTGCACAGCTCCTGACAGGAGGGGACAGCCAGGGGGAACAGGGCTGCTCCCAGGAACAGGGGCAGGAGGAGAGGGAACGGCCTCAAGATGTGCTAGGGGAGGTTCAGATTGGGTATTAGGGAAATTTCCTCATGGAAAGCGTGGTTTGGCACTGGCACAGGCTGCCCAGGTAGTGATGGAATCACTGCTCCTGGAGGCGTTCAGGAAAGAGGCTCAGAGTATTTGGGGACATGGTTTAGTGGTGGCCTTGGCCGAGCTAGAGTAATGCCTGAATTCAAGGATCTCCGCTGTCTTTTCCAACCTAAACAATTTCATGATAGGTGGGCAGCCTAAAAAGCACTAGAAGACAGAGGGCTGGGCTTTGGAAACCCTGGGGTCATTATGCAGATCCTCTGCTTTGGTGGCATTGAGGTGAGCAGGTCCATGGCACACAGTAATTTCTCCTATCAAATATCATTTGGGTATATCTTTCTATATATTAATTAATATTATATATAATAATATAATATATATTATACAATATATATAATAATATTATATTATTATATCTCTATTTCAGCCCCAAGGGCAGCACATCTCCTGCCAGCACTGGTGGTCATGGGCTGAGGCCTGGGATGCACCTATGACACAAGTGTAAGTGGCCAGCAGGAACCTGCAGGTAACCAGCTGCCTCCCACTCAACTGAAAACTTGAAAACTTGAACTGGAGCCTCTGGGGGTCTCTGAATTTCCCTGTGATGTGTTCTCTTTGCTAGGACAGGTCTGAACAAGGCCATCTTTGACTAGGCATGGTGGAGCTTCCTTCGAAGGAGGTGTTGGATGCAACACCCGTGGTGGATGATGAGGGTGGGCAGAGGAAATCCCAGTCAGCCTCTGGCACACAGGAGAGAGGTGAAACAGCCTCACACTGCGGTCTCACAATGTGTCCAGCCTCCACTTCTCCTGGCTGCAGCAGCCAGAGACATTCAGGGCTCAGTCCCCTTTGCAGTGGGACAAATCCCAGCCCTGGGGCCGGGCTGGTGGCCAAATCTGCGGGTTTTTCTTCTCCACCCTCCAAGGCAGCTCTAAAATTCCACTTGTTTCTTTTGACTCCATCTCCTGGGGCTGGGTATGTGCCTGGCTGCAGGCACCAGCACTTTGGCCTCCAGAGGCTTAGAGGAGAAGGCAGCACGAGAAGCCAGAGACGGGGCAGACCCTGGGAGCTCAGACCAGTACCCAGACTCAGGATGTGAATTTTGGGGTTGGGTGAGCATTTCTTCCAACCCAAGAGGAACAGAAACTCCCTCTCTCTGCCGCAGCTTTTTCTGCTTTCTGGTAGTCTTGCTCCTTCCCAGCTTGCTGGTTCCAGAGGAGGAGCCCATGCTTTTGGAAAACAGGCGCTGGTCCCCGCAGCCGCGGGGCGGCTCCGACGGGCAGGTGTCACCTCGTCCCCATGATTAGCCAACTGTCCTCTCGCCACCGGCGGGACGTTTCACAGAGGGGGGTGGAGGAGAGGAACTGCCCGCAAGGGAGACGCCAAACCCAGGAAACACAAAAATTACGCTTAAAATAAAAAGATCTCGTGTCTTTTTGCTCGGCGGCAACTCCAGGGGCAGCCAGGGCTCGATTTTCCCCAGCAAACCGAGCAGGGAAAAAACACCCTGAGAGGGGAATAACCATAACAAAGGAAACACATTCCTTCTGCCTTTCAGTTTGTCTTTCCTCAAAGAAAGTGATAACTGAGTGCTGGTTGAGTTGGCTCACCCGCGACATTTTAGGTTGAGTGGTCCTGGGCAGGGACGTGGCCAGGAAAGGCCCCGGCTGCCACATCCTTTGTCCGATGGCGGGGCAGGGAGGTGTCCGTGGGATGTTCTGCCCCAGTGTGAACTCACAGGGGCTGCCAGGGGTCAGGGCACAGCCCCCGTGGTCCCCCTGACCAGGCAGAGTGAGACTGGGGCACTGCTAGCACCCACTGCCAGAAATACATCTGCAGAAAAACTGATCGCCCCAGCCCGTGAACAGAGCAATTGCTGGGGACAATCTGACCCTGTTTTCGCTGATTTCTTTACCCAGTCAAAAATATCCTTCTCTAAGTGTATTAGTCCAGCCCAACAGAGAATGTGTGCAGGAGGAGAGCGGGAGGTGGGGGTAACCCTGCAGAGGAATCCGTGAGCTGCAGAGGACAGGGGCTGCAGGGGCTCCCAGACAGCTGCCACGGAGCTGCCGCCGGCTCCAACCCCTCACCTCCAGCTCTTGAGGGTCCAGAGGCACGGGAAGCCGGAGGGGAGGCCGGCAGGCAGGGCAGGGCAGCGTGCCAGAGGTGCTGCTCCATCAGAGTGCAGGAGCCAAGGCACAGCTGTGTGGGAATACCTGGGAATACCTGGGAAGTGCCACAGGGATCGGATGCAATTTGCTCAGTGAGGACTCTGATGCCTGCTGAGGCGGGCAGGGAGGGAGGCAGGGAGGGAGAAGAGACTCCTGCCCTGGTGCATCTCGCAGCAGCTTCTTCAGCACCTCGTGCTCAGCAGCTCTGCAGGAAGGTTTTTGTTTTTCCCACAGTTTCAGTGACACCGGGGCAGCAGGAGAATATCCACAGGCAGGAGAGTCCCAGTGGCATTCCAGGCTGGCTCCAGGCTCTCTTTGTGGGTTGATGTCTGCCATGGCTGTGGGAAGATAACAAATACTGCCTGCACTCACAAGCCTCAGGCAGGAAAAACCCATGGCTGGAAGGCTTCAGGGCCAGGCTAGCCTGAGCCCTGGGTTTGTACTTCTCTGGGTGTCTCTGCAGGGAGCCCTGGAGCACAGCCCACACGTGGCTCCCAGCCACCAAACATCCCTCCAGACTGTGCCCATCTCACCCAGCATCCCTCCACACTGCACACCCATCTCACCCAGCATTGTGCCTCCAAAATTGCCTCTCCAGGATATGTCAGCTGTTCCAGACCCCCATTTGCAAACCAGCTTCCCAAAAACGGGTGGGATGTGGTGGGAGGTTGGTGTGCTGGCTCTCAGTGTCTGCTTCCAGGAGCTCTGAGATGCAGTGTAGGGACACACTCTGTGCTGGGAAAACCACATGGGCTCATCCTAGAAATACAAACCTGTGATGGGGGACTGAAAATCCACTACAGCCCTGCAGGTGCAGCCAGTGGGTTGCTGAGGGGTGCCAGGGGGGAAGGGGGAATCCCATGCAGAGCCCACCCAATGCCCAAGAAATTCCTGCCTTTTCCATGGGTGAAGGTGAAACCAGACAGTGATGCCACAATGGAGAGAATCTCCCAACCCAACAGCAGGAGCCACATGACTTCCACCAGTAACTATGGTAACCCAGAGCAAATAAATGCTATTTTCAAACCAAGGGCAGAACCTCCTTGTGGGAAGCCCTGGCTGATCCCCCCTGCCAGCTGAGTGCTGGGAGCCAGCATGGATGCCCTGTGGAAGGAAGGATGAAGACCAGCCCCACACAGTGTGCAGTCCTGGATTGGGCATTTCAGGAAAAGGATGGCAGAAAAAGCCCAGCTTCTCTCCACACCATTCCCAGGAGCTGAAGAAACTGTAGGAACATGGATATTTTCCCAGCTACATTCACACAGAAGCATGAGGTGGAAAAGAGGAAGATCAGAGGGTTTACATAGGACAGGAAAGTCCTGGACAGAGAGATGAGAAGGGAAAGAGATTAGATCAGGGTAGATGGGGATGGGATGGGATGGGATGGATTAGGATAGGATCAGAGGCCCCTGATTGCCTCATCAGGAAGTCCAGCACTGGGGAAATCCCAGGTAAGAGGTAACAGCTCAGGGTGGGCATCAATTAATTAAGATCCAAACAGAGCCAGAGAAACCCCTTTTGCAAATGGCCCAAAGTCCTGCCTGGGGCAAGGAGGGAGGAGGAGCCCATGTGGTTGGGATGTGTCCCCAGGGCCCTGTGGTTTTGTGAGACACTGCAGGAGACACTGAGTGAGGGAATGCTCCTCAGGGTTTGCTCCGTGGATGCCAGTGCAGGTGCTGCCCTGGAGTCCCACACGTAGCATGGAGCAGACAGTGTCCGGCTCCTGCTCACTGGAAGCAGCTGACAGAAGCTGAAGCCCTCTGAAATTGCTCTCCAGGGTGTTTGGTCCATGCACAGACAAGGCCCAGGGCAGCAGGAGAGTCACCTGCCGTGAGGCCACTCAGAAAATGCCCCCAAAAGATGGAGGCACCTCTCGCCCGCACCTGCTGGGAAGCCCACTTCATCCCTCTCCTCCTTCCTTGGCATGGGAACAGGCAACCCAAAATGCCTCTGGGGCTGGGTGTGGTGCCATGCCATGCCATGCCATGCCATGCCATGCCATGCCATGCCATGCCAGGCTGCGTGGTGGATCCAGCTGGAAAGGAACAGGCAGCCCTGCAGGTGCCACCCCCGGTCCCCCGGCGAGCGCGGGCGCCTTGGTGCCAGCCTGGCGCCTGGCCAGGGGGTGACTGCTGGTTGCTGTGGGAACAGGAATTCACCAGGGCTCTGCTGCACCAGGCTCTGGCCCTTTGCCTTCCATGCTGTGTCGCCTCCCAGTTTGCACTGAATCTTGTCCCTCCTTGCGTTGCCCTTTCCCTGAGGAAGGAATACCCCTGCATGCCCACAGGGCAGAGCAGAACTGGCACGGGAGCCTTGGTGTCCCCGCTGAGGGGGGCAGGGGGCAGTGACATCCTGGGGAGGGCTGGCTGTGTGCAGCACCACGGGGCCAGGACAGTCAGGTTTGACCGGAGCCCCCAGCCGAGCGTGGCGCGGCTCCGGGCCTGCGGTGCCGCCGGTGGTGGTGGCAGTGCCACCGTGCTTTCCCTGCCGTGGGCACTGCTGAGGGAGGGCCCTCAGTTACTCTGGGCACCTGCTGCAACACACCAGGCAGGACAGGAGCCCCGAGAGGTCACACGGGCTGTTGTCACTAGTGTCCCGTCAGTCCTTGCCCTCCTCCGGCCCTCGTGGGCTCTGTTATCCCTGTGTCCACTCCCTCCCCTGGGCCACCTGTGTGGCTTCGTGGGCATCTCAGGAGGATGCTTGGCACACGGTCCCTCCCTTGGCCTGGCCACTCCAGGGGGTGTGGAGAGCGTGAGGAGGGGTGGGCAGTGCCGGGTGGGTGAAAGGAGGTGGAGGATCCCCTTTCCAGCACCCAGGCCTTGCCCTGTGCCCACCCTTCAGAGTGCTGGCACCAGGGTGTGCAGGGGAACCACGCTGACTCCACCGTGACCCCATGGCTCCACCTGGGTGGGAGGAGGCTGAATAAATACATGCCGCAGGGAATGCAATGTTTTGAAAGGAAATTTCGTTGCCAAGAGCTTAAAACAATATCATTGCTGTGAATCAGCAATTTCAGGTGAAACCCAAACAATTTATTTGTGCTGTGGTGCTGGAGAACTGAGACCCAGAGGCATGGAGTGAGTCCCGAGTGGAGAGCATGGCAGGAGGAGAAGGAAGGAGGAGAGGGCTCGGCTCGGGGTGCTGGGGCACAATCAGGGTCCAGGAGAGCGGAGCAGCCCCTGCGGAGACTCGGCACCCCAGGGCCGCACCTCGTGAGCTCCCGCTGCAGCTGCAGGGAGGCTCTTTGGAGGCCGGGATGGAGGAGGAGGAGGAGGAGGAGGCAGCACGGGGTGTGCAGGTACCGAGCCGCTCCACCCGGGCTGCCCGGAGAGGCACGGGCAGCAGAGGGTGCAGGCACAGGGGGAAGAGCGACCTTCGGGGCCCTGAACATCCACCCTGGGCCTGGGCCCCTGCTCTGAGTATTGTTGCTGGTGTTGCTGTTGGGGTTTGAAGCTCTTGTCCAACAACACGACAGCACGGATGAATTCCGTGGGGCAGACGATGATCTGGGCCCGTCCCTGGCAGCCGGGGTGCTCGTGCCGCTCCGCCGGGGTCTGCACCTCGCAAGGTCCCCTCACTGCAGCCAGGCCGGGCACAGGCCGGGACAGGTGCCCGCTCCGGGTGAGGGCTGGTGGCAGCGTGGCCAGACCCGCCCAGTTGGGCACCAGGAGGGCTCAGACCTGGGCACCAGGAGGGCACAGACCTGGGCACCAGGAGGGCTCAGACCTGGCCACCAGGAGGGCACAGACCTGGCCACCAGGAGGGCACAGACCTGGGCACCAGGGCGGGACGAGGCACCACGGGCCAGGCCCCATCTCCCCGCACCAGCCCAATCTGGTCAACAAACTGCTGATGCTGCCAGGGGCCTGAGGGGCGAGAAATGCACTCCGTGGCCAACTGCTCTGGACCCTAGAGACAGGGATTGTCCTGTGAGAGTTAATTTGAGCTGCTGGAAACACTGCTAGCGGTGACAGCCACCACCGCAGAGCGATGGCATCGATGACCACACTGACAAGGAACATGTCCCAGGGTGGAAAAGCAGCAATGGGGGGCGTGGTGCTGCTGGTGGCACTGATGATGGTTGTGGTGCTGGTGGCAGTGACGATGGTTGTGGTGCTGCTGGTGGCACTGATGATGGTTGTGGTGCTGCTGGTGGCAGTGATGATGGTTGCGGTGCTGGTGGCAGTGATGATGGTTGTGGTGCTGGTGGTGGCAGTGATGATGGTTGTGGTGCTGCTGGTGGCAGTGATGATGGTTGTGGTGCTGCTGGTGGCAGTGATGATGGTTGCGGTGCTGGTGGCAATGATGGTTGTGGTGCTGGTGGTGGCAGTGATGATGGTTGTGCTGGTGCTGGTGGTAGTGATGATGATTGTGGTGCTGGTGGCAGTGGTGATGGCAGTGCTGGTGGTGACAGTGGCAGTGTGCTCCACACACGGGGCACACAGCCCCTGCACCCACCCCTGCCAGGGCTCAGGACGGGGTCTGCTGGCTCTGACCCCCCGCCCACTGCTCCCCTCTGTGCCTCCAGCCTCTGCTGGGTGTCCCCATGAACAGCTGGTGACAGTCTGCCACCAGACAGCCTCCCTCTCAGCCCCAGCTGCCAGTCCCCAGCCCGTGCAGCCACTCTGCCCACAGAAGTGCCAGGCCCTTGTGCTCTAGCTGCAGCAAGGAATGTGCCAAAGTAAATCCTGTGCTCCGCTTCCCTGAGGGCTCTAACAAGGCTGGGGTGGCCAGAAAAGAGGCAACACGGGGGAAAAGGCAGGCGGCCCTCGAGTAATGAGGAGACCTGGTGTTTTGGGACATGGAAAGCTCAGCCAGATTTGTGGCAGCAGGAAGCGTTGACGACCCCCAGATCCCGGGTAACAGATTGATGGCATGAGTCACCCTTCCAGGACGGGCTGCAGGAGCATCCCCGGGATGTCTGGGGGCCTGGCTCGGGGGGGCCTGCGGGTGGCAGAGCCGATGGAGGGGTGACACCTTGGCTCAGACCCTGCCCGGGGAGGAGGACGGGCCGGAGGCTGGTTGTGACAGCCCAGGCAGCAGGATGGATGGATGGCATGGGGGTAGCACAAGGCAAGGCACAGGGCAGGTGGCACCTGGCACAGGGCAGGTGGCACCTGGCACACAGGATGTGCTGCGGAGGGCGTGGCAGCGGGGTCACGGCACAGGGGACACAGGACATGGCACGGGCAGCACGGCGACGGGACACATGGCGGGGGACACGGCACCGGACACGGGGACAGGACAGGGGGACAGGACAAATGGGACACGGACACAGGGACAGGACACACGGCACACAGACACGGGGACAGGACACATGGGGACACAGGAACAGGACACATGGCACACGGACACGGGGACAGGACACACAGCACACGGACACGGGGACAGGACACACGGGGACACGGACACAGGGACAGGACACACGG
>VZRH01001843.1:182906-198368 GCA_013397555.1 Urocynchramus pylzowi
TGGCCCCGGTGACCGGGCCGGGCTCTCCCCGCGGGCCGGGCTGGCCACGGAGTCCCCGGGGCTCTGCCTGCCCTGGGCTCCGCGGCGGCGGCGCCTCTCCCGCTGTGCATCGGACGTGCTTGGCGTCTAAAGCATTCCCCGGATAACGCAGGGCCGGTTTTTAACGGGATTAAACATAAAGGTGCGGTCGTTCGGCGGGCAGTCCGCCCTAGAGACGTTAGTGCCGCTGGCGGCGGTGGGCGGCCCTGAGCTGCCCGGGACCGGCGGTGCCGGGGCTCGGGGGCAGCCCCGCTCCTGGCCCTCCCTCTGCGTCTGCAGGCAGCGAGCTGGAGCGGTGTAAACTGGGTCATCCTGCGGCACTGCTCTGCCCATGGAGGAGCACAGGCGTAGGGACCGTAAACGCTGGTTTACACCAGGAGCACCATCCTTCAATGCGTTGTCTCTCAGAGCCGTGGTAAAGCTCCTCCAGAAGGTGACTGCTGTGCCTGCACAGCGTTTGCTGGTCTCTGATGGGTGCACACTTGCTGTTCCCTTTGGGATCTAACATGGGGAAGGCTTCAGCTGTTTTTGGTTTTTTTTTTTCCCAAATGCAGATGTCACAGTAATTAGGAATAAAAGAATTAGGTGCCAATCTGGCCTTCCCTTTTGAAGGCTTAGCCCATGTCTCCACAGATGTGAACATACTCACTGGTCTTTGGCTCCCCTCTAGTACTGAATTGGTTGTAGCTCAAGCTGTGTAAGTGCTGTTACATTGCTTGGGATCTCATTGTGTTAATATGGCCTCTGGAATGGTGGCTGGGTCTGCAGGATGGATTTGGGAAGCTGCTCTTGATTGATGTGTGTGGGAGATGAAATCATGCAATGAGCCAAGTGGACAGTGAATTAAAACTAGTGTTCGAGAGGAAGCTGTCTAGCCATGCTGCTGTGGGCACCACGACCTGGTTCCCCAGCAGCCATGTTTGTGAACTTTGAATTTTTGATAAAACAAAAGCTTGGTTAGGTGTGTTTAGTCTTGCTCAGTTTGTACCTGGTGGTGGGATGCAGATGTCCATGCTGAGGGCAGTCAATGGCCTGCCACATTGGATTTCAGACATTGTACTCACACTTGACAGGTAAAAATTTTCCTGAAAACTCACTGGTTGAAATGATGTAGGATCCAGAGTTGGGACTGCTGACCTACCTGCCTCTTGGCTGCTGAAGTTTATTCCTCCATTATCTAAGACCTAGTTGCTTGTCAACAGTTCACTGCATTTTGCAAAATGGTCCTAAATAGTGAGCTTTCCTTCCAAGGAAGGAGTTGCTGGTTTCCTGTTGCAGAATGGATTTTGGAAGCAGAAGAACATGGCTGGATGGCTTTAGACACCACGCTTGTGACGTGTGAGTGTGCCACAGCTGAAACATCAGTGAGGGGTGTGGGCTTGAGTCAGCGCTTTAACTGGAATTTGGGTTGGTGCTGCCGTGTCTGAACCAGCAGAGAGGCCTTTCCTAGAAGCTGCAGCGTGACAGCATGGTGCTGTGGGATTGCAAGGGGAAGGTTGGAGTAGGGGAATGCAAAGTCAGTGCATAAGCTGTGCTGGTGAAGGTTTGGTATCTGTCGTGTTGCAGCCAGTTTGTGAGAGGTCCTTGATGCAAAATCTGTAGTCCTGGATCCAGTGAGCTCAGAGGTCTGTCCCAACCTCAAGGATGTTGCAGTACCAGCAGGTCTGAGCCATGCAGGTACTCTTGCCAGGGCCAGGGGTGTGTTCAGGTGCTGGACAACAGGTTATAGGTACTGCTGATGGGAAATTGTTTTAGATGTGGCTGTTCACTGAAGCAGTTCGTATTTTTAAGGCTATATGGCAGAGATGTCAACAGAGGATAAACTAAAACTTGCAGTGTTGTGTAGCTTTTGTAACAGGCATGTTGCATCGCAGCATGTTCTGATGGTAGTTGTTAAAAAAAATCCTGATTTTGAAGTAAGGAGCTAAATCTGGACAAGCAGTTAAAACTCTAAAATTGTCCTGGATCAGTGTTAATTGGTGCAGTGAATCATGTCTGACTCATGCTATATCTAAAGATCACATTCTTGTGGAGCTTGTAGTTCCAAGACATGTTTCTAGTAAACATGTTCAGGTTCTGTACTGTCCAGGCCAGTTTGATGTGAAAACAAGCGACTTGGAGCAGCCCTGTGTGCTGTGTGAGCATTACTTGCTGATGGTAAATAGATAGCAGAACTTGTTCTGGTCAGCAAGAGACAAGAGCAGGCTGCCGTGACCTTGGCCATCTTTGAGCCTCTCTGGTTATTTGCAGATTACAACTTGTTCTCATTGCTGCAGTTCCTTATTTCCCATGTGTGAAATGTGGTGGGTCAGGTGCTGTTGAGTGATTAAATTGTTGCAGCTTTTTCATGTGATTTGAGCACACCAGAATGGACAAGTGTGGTGTTGGGCAGAGCTGTCTGGTTCTGTGTGTGCTGGTGCTCTGTGCAAAGCTGTCACAAGTGTGCCCACTGTGCCCTCCATGGTGAGAGGAGCTGTCCTTAGGCCTGAACTCCAGCTGGGCATTCGGTGCCTTCAATACCTGCTGCACTGCCAAGCAGCTGGAAGATTCCTCATGAAGAGAGCTTTAGCCACCAGTGTTAAATTAGTCCTGTCTCTTCTAGTTTTTGCTGCAGTGAAATAGTACTTTTGTTTTAAACTAGGGCTTTAGATCTCATGGCAGTTGGTTGGCTTTTGAGGGACCTCCATGGTGAAATAGCTGGCTCAGAACATGTCATTTGATGCAGCTGACAGCCCTGCACAGTCTGGTTCTGGAAGGCATCATGACTATAAACAGCTTGCATCCTCAAGGCAAATGGCACCTGTGCTTCCCAGAATACTGTCTGAGAGGTGGGGAGGTGGAACAGGAGAGCTGCTTGCAGGTGAAAATGAAATGGTGGCGTGCAGCTCAAGGTAATTTTCTGCTCCAAATGAGGGTGCTTGTGATGTGGGCAGGTGTGTGAGCTACCAGACTGTCTGCAGTAGAGATTAGCTTAAGCTTTTGTCCTTTACAGCAGGTAAAGCAGTGGATGGCTAAGACCTAAGTGCTGTAACAGAAGTGAGGTAGGCGATGTTTCTACAGCTTGAGAATGAGGGAAGGCATCTCAACAAGGGCATCGTTTCCTCTCAGTAAATGCCAGTCTTGGGAACATCTGAAAATGAGATGGATCATCAGTATAAACCATTGGCTCTGCAGAACATGGCTTGAGCAGTTATGCTGCAGTTTGTACTGTGGCTTCCTGATGGATTCCTGTGTCACCTGGGAGTCACTGCACGGCCTGTGGTGGGAACACTGGGAGCAGCAGTGGCCATGAATGGCAGCTGCATCAGGGCCTCTTGGAAGCTTTTTTCCTTCCTAGAACTGGCCTCTTCCATCTCCAGAGCCTGGCCGGTTGCACACAGATGTTGCCAGGTGAACAGCATCCCAGCCTGACCAGGCTGTGGGTCCTCCTCTGAGCAGTGGTGTACAGCAGTGTGTGCTTCTGCAGCGAGGCATAGCTGGCTGCACTCGCTGCCTTCAGACTGAATCCTGTGAGCACGAGGCCTTGGGTCGGGCTGCTCTGGCTGCAGGCAGGGGACGTGGGCTGTCCCGTGCCACAGCAGAGCTGTGGGTGCTGCTGAGTGCTCTGGGCTCCCCTGATTCCTACTGGTTGGGAGGGGGTCTTGCTAAGTGGTGTAGCACACTGCTCTGCCAGTACCTGGAATACACTGGTCACCTGGTTTGTGAAACAGGTGGTCTTTAAGGTGTTGGGAGGGAGCCTCTATGATGATAAAGATATGTAACAAGTGGCTGGATGGACTTGTCCTCCTTGCAGAAGGACAAGCCTATGCTCCATGGTGTAAGTGCTTTGCCATACTTACAGAATCAAAGAGCTCTGTGTGCTGTGTCAGATAATCCAGAGTGCCAGTTGAAGCAGCTCTTGGACAGTTGACTGGCAGATCCTTTATTTTCCTTGAACTGCTGCTATTACAGCAGTGTCTCAAGGAGCTGGTGGCTTTTTAAGTTCTTAGATGTACTGACCCAAGACTAAAAGGCCTGCCAGTCTTGGGGAATTTTTGATAATGCTGTAGGCTGACAGTGCCAGGCCTGGTGGAAATACCCACACCCTTTCATTACATTATGGAAGAACAAAAAGTTATTCCTAATCCTGAAGCAGGTGACTCACTAAAGGGTTCAGAGCTTCCTGCAGAGCAGCTTTGCTGTTTACTCCTCGGGTTTTCATTGGGGAACAGGCTTCAGCCAGGGTGCTGGGGATTTGCATAGGCTCCAGTAGAGTTCCCCTAAGGAAGCTTGTCTGTTCTGTGCAGATGCACCTGTGCAGAGCAGCAGGATTTTTCCTGAAGTATCCATTACTGTAACCTGAGGTGGAGCTGTTGAATATGGTGGGGTTGGAGGGGGCAGGGCCAACCTGTGGGAAGCAGCCTGTTTCTTTGGAAATGTCCAGGTTTCTGGTATGGCAAAGCAAGGACTGTACTTGACCTGGATGTCACCTCTAACATTTCTCCAGCCTTTTAAGAACAGCCTGCTCAGGGATGAATAGATGTTGGTGAATTGGTGCCTGTGTGCTTCCAGGGAAGCCTGCCTACTGCAGAGGGCAGCCCATTTGATAATGATTAGTTTTAAAAGGCTCCAGATGTAAGTGCTCATCCCAAATGGTCCTTCGTGCTTGCTGTGATGGTAACCAGTGGTATCCTGATTGGAAATCTGACTTTTATTACTAGCTCACTTCTCATGCAGGCGAGTTCTGCATGTTAGTGCTCTGGAAATCTCTCATGTGCAGTGTGGAAATCTGCTTCACCATGGTGAGACATGGGAGGAATCCCTGGCTTGGAATGGACCAAATGCTGCTGGAGTGTATGTGGCTGGTTCTGAGCCTGTTCTGGGCTGAGCCTGTCTGAATGTATCAACTGGTAAAACTGGATCTGTGCTACTGGATCTCCTGACTTGGAAGGCTCCTCACAGCCTCTTTCTGTATCAAGGGAGTGACTTGCATCTGATTTAACTGCAAGGTTATTCTTCTTGGTGTGTGACCTGACTGAGCACAGTCACCTGCTGGAGCTGGAAAAAGGTTGGTTCTGATGCTGGGACTGCCCTTGATCTGAAGAGCAGGATGCTGGCAGAGCCCTGTGGAAAGCTGTGGCAGGGGCAAGACTATGACCAGTCTTCAGTCCTTGACACTGCAGCCTATCTGGCAAGTGACTGTCTAGTTTATACTTGGTCCTGGAGCTGCACAGCCTCACTCCCTCTGCTATCACTTTTAAAGGGACAGATATGGTGAGGTGCCAGGCAGCATCTCCTCAGCCCCCAGGAGCAGTACATAAATGAACTCTGGGCTGTGAGTTCAAGGAGTAAATCAAGTATTTCACAAGGGGGTTAACCTTTGAAACAGGCTTATTGGGAGTATGCAGTCTTGAGTGGTGTGCACTGCAACTTCTGTGTATTGTAACACCATTGAACTTCCAAATGGCACAATTCCTGGTTAGAGACCAGCATGGATTCTGGCTCTGGTGAACTAGATAGGTGGAGTGCTTCTCCACCTGCCAGGTAAATGTTTTGACGTGTCTCCCTCTTTAAAAGTAGTGTTTGGAGCTTGCTTGGCCTGTATGTTAGAGGTGAGGGAGCTGGATGAGCTGACACAGAAACCCAGAGTTCTGGTGTGTAGCAGAGGTACAGCTCTTGCCCCATTTCCAGTGTCTGCCACAGAGATCTCCTCAAACCCTGCTCACCGAGATTTTGGAAAAGACATCCTTCAATCAATCAGGGATATTTAAATGTAGTGTATGTGCTTCAGTTGTTTTGAGCTGCTGCAAGGCAGAGGTGAAGGTGTGCAGGAACATGGTCCAGGGTGTTCATAGCCCAGAACTGAGTGGCTGTGCCACTAGAGGCTGGGTCATGGTGGGGAGCAGGTATTGTCTTTCCCACCTTGCCTGTAATACTGAGATAATGTCAAAGATGCAAGGACAACTTGCCAGGCTAGTGAAGCTGCCTTGTAAGGTGCTGGAGATGTCCCTTGGTTAGGGTGGTGGTAAAGGCTTCCTTGGGAGCAGATGTGCCAAGCTCTGAAGCTCTGTGTGGTCACCAGTGGGAGTTCAGTAGAGTTTCAGTGACATCTAAGACTGTCATGTGAAGACTGGTAAACACAGGCTTTCTTTTGAACTGTGTCTAAAACAAGTTCAAGGCATAAGATCTGGCCTCTTCTGGGATTTTAACTGGGAACTGACAAACTTGTGCTGCACTGCCTCTCCACAAAAGCTTGAGCAAGCTGACTTTCTTGTAAGTGGGGTTACAAAATCACCTTCTCTAATCCATCACTGCATTAATTGCAACACCCTTGAGTAGCTTCATGCTTGGAGGAAGTGATGACTGATATAACTTTAAATAGTGAACTTCCCTCATAAGCCTCTGCGTTTTTTGAGAGTTTTGTAAAAGATGGCAGACAGGAGAAGTGGTTTCTGCTAAATTCTATACCCAGGAGAGGCAGTGGAACCAGGATTCAATTCAGGCTTAGTTCCAGCCCTTATAAGGTGCTTCATCCAACAAAAAGGTTTCCTGGTTCAAGTCAGTGATTTCTTTCTAGACTTCCTAAGGGCTAGACCCTAAACAAAGCCATCACTGAAATGGCTGCTTAAGTCCATGTGCTGGTTTCCAGGTTCATCTTACACTTGTGGATAGAACCTGCTCCTGGCTCAAGCTTCCTGAGGTGGGTTCTGAATAGCCCAAAATAGCCCTCTACATCACTTGGTGCCTGTCAAGGTTCAAGGGCTTTGCTAGCACAGAACAAATTGGTAGTTAATGAGACTTTCCCTTCAGGTTTTTGTAACTAAAACTGAACTTCCTTCTGAGAACAAACCTTGTGTTAGTGCAGTGGTGCTGCTTGTATGAATGGTGTGGAGTTCTAGTGCCATGCCAGGAGGGTGACCACTCCAAATGTGGGCTTTATGGGAGTGCTGAGTGAGCAGGGAAGCATGTATCCAAATCCCTCCAAATCCCTCCCAGCAGCTCTTCAGGACAAGGTGCACTATCTCACGCTTTAGTAGCGGTGTAAGGCAGTGACAGATCTCTGTGGAACAAGCAGGTCTCCCTTGGAGAAACCTTCATTTTCGTGGGTGGAGCAAACTTAACTGTTAGGTCTCAGAACAGTACAAAGACTTTGAATGCCCACGATTTAAGTACATTCCGGCAGGGTTTTAGAACAGATGCAAGAATGTTTTCTTTCCAAATGGGACTGACCTCTGAGGACAATCTAGATGGTGTCAGGAAAGGAGGCTGCCTGCCCTTCCATATGCCTGTCTCTGCTGCTTCAGGGACTTATCCCTGGCTGGCAGTTGACATGCATGTCATCTCTGGGTAATGGTGAATACAGTAGGAAGCTGTGGAGTTCCCAAAGTACTCCCCAGGAAGGCTGAAAGGAAAGGTGTCTTTTCAAGTACTGCAGAATCAAAGAATGAGGTATTTGAGGAAGCTTCTGTGAGACTAATACAAAGTTTTCAAGGCAGAAGTTACTTAGGGGTAGTGCTTTGGACTCTTCCAGCAGGTCTCAGGTACAGGTGATAAGCCCATCATTCTGTGCAGGTCTCTGCATGGTCAAGTGCTGACAGAGATGATGAGTAAACCTTAGGTGTAAGGTGGTTGTGGTCCTCTATAACCTACAAGCCAAACTGTACTTTGTGGTTCCTGTGGTTGAATTGACAAGTGTTTGGACTGGAATCCTTCATAGGTGAGGTCACACTCTGCATGTGCCAGAACCTTTCTCCAGTGAATGACGTGGAGCAGTAATATTTGAGTTGGTTTCTATCTCAGTGTGACCTATGAGCAGGCAGTGGCACATTTAACTCCAGGGCCAAAGCATAGGCAAATGGGTTTTGTGGGAGAGCAGGCCCCATGAAGGAGATCTGTGCATGTGAACTCAGTGTGGGTGGCCCAGCTCTCAGCTGTGTTCTGCTGGGGTAGACAGCTGTGCTTTGTTGAGCCTTGCAGGGTGGACTCTGGGAGGGTACAAACACTGGAGTTCCCCTTGGGGCTTTGGGTTTTGGCCCCTAAGCAGGGATGGATGGCCGCTGGGGGTGTGCCCTGCTGTGAAGCTGGCCTGGGAAGATGTTCTGCTATCAGTAGTGTTTGAACAGCACCTCTTACTCATCTTTGGAATAGGACTCTGGGTAGGTCACTTCCTCATCCCTTAGGGGAGCATTCCTGGCTGTCACGTGACCGGGGTAGTTTTGCACAATCCTTCCTTGTGCTGACTCAGCTGTTCTAACTGCAGCCTAGTGAAAGAAATGGTATTTGGGGATATGTGTAATGCTTTTTTTTCCTCTTCCAGCCTTGGGAGCTGCATATGGAACAGCAAAGAGTGGCACAGGTATTGCAGCCATGTCTGTCATGAGGCCTGAGCTGATCATGAAGTCCATCATCCCTGTGGTCATGGCGGGTATTATAGCGATCTACGGCCTTGTAGTGGCAGTGCTCATTGCCAATGCCCTCTCACCTGAAATCACGCTATTCAAGTAAGTTGCTGCATCTGGCTGTTCTGTTTCAGACTGTCCTGTCACTGTTTGATGCTCTGTGTGTGGGTGGTTTTGGCTCAAGGCCCCTGGAAGGGCTGGCAGTGCTAAATGCTGTTTGACTAGGCTTAGGAGCATGGGCTGTGTTCCAGCTGTCCTGCCGGATGCCTCAGCCCCAGTGGAGCTGGCTGTACTGGCTGTCACAGATCAGTCAGGCATCCCACTGCTTGTGTGCTGGGGCTGTGGCTTGAAAGAAGCCATGTGCAGGCAGCACTGGGACAGGAGGCAAAGCTCGTGTCATGATGCCAGACTCTAGACCTGGATGTCTGGTGTTTGCAAAACAGGTGTTTCCAAAACTGTCTAAATAGATCTGCTGTTGCCTGGGAGATTCAAGTGAATAATTAATACTGCTTTTGCTTTGGTAAGTCAATCCTTGTGCTGTACATCAGGCCTCTAGCAGCTACAGTCTGAAACTTAGTCTGCTCTTGGCTTCTGAGAACAGCTGGAACTGGTGTGATTGAGCCCTCTTGGAATTAAACATTGCTGCTGAAGTGTGACAGGTATCTGTGTTGCTGTACCTATGAGCAGTGTGCTTGGCCTAACAGGGCATGGTCTAAAACAGCAGGTGCAAATGGTCCTTTGCAATTACCAGGTGAGCAGACACTGATAGGGACTGCTCCACAGGACTGCTCTCCTTCTTGGAAAACCAGACCGTTCCTGCCCAGCTCCTGCAGTGCAAGACACCTATGGCTGTATATAAGGTTGCTCAAGGGTGGACACGAGCAGCTACTAACAGGCTGCACAGCCCCGTGGGACAGGCATTGCAGCAAGTGCTAGTAAGTGCTGTTCTGACAGCACACTGAGCCTGCTGGTGGCCCGATGAACCCATAGCTCGGTTTGGTGTGTGAGCCACTCGTGAGCATCAGGGGAAGATCCTTGACTATCAGAGCTGGGAGTGTCAGTAAGCATTGCTTTGGGACACATTGGGCTTGTTGAAAGAGATAGGGGCTTAAGGCTGGGTGTCCTGTTCCTTGCACTGAAACTCTTCCCATCTGTGTCCCACAGGAGCTTCCTTCAGCTGGGCGCTGGCTTGAGCGTGGGTCTGAGCGGTCTGGCTGCCGGCTTCGCCATTGGCATCGTGGGCGACGCAGGCGTCCGGGGCACGGCGCAGCAGCCCAGGTTATTTGTGGGGATGATCCTCATCTTGATCTTCGCTGAAGTCTTGGGTCTCTATGGCCTCATCGTTGCCCTTATCCTCTCCACGAAGTAAATGTTGCGGTATGATGTAAAGAGATGTAACAAATCTACATTTAACAAAAACAAAAAGCTCCAGAATGAAAATGGTTTCTCCGATGTGTACAGTTGTCCCAATTTGGTAGTTGATCTCTTGTAAATGCGCAATATATGTTAGTGACTCGTCTGTCCTGTGTGTACTTCAATATTAACTTGGATGGGTTGCTCCAGGCCTGCTGCATGGCTTGGGGTGGCCCGTGTGCAATTTTCCACCCATTGCTGTTAGTATTTTATGTATAAATATGAACTAGAAATGTAATTTTTTCTCTTCACTGGATGTTTATTTATAAAAGACTTGACATGTTCATACATCTATGGAGCAAGGATTTTCAATTTCCCATGCTATATATATTAATCTTATATATAGGTAGATTACACTGTGGGGTAAATTGTAAGTGCAGAGAATTCCTTGGATGTAATTTTGATTCTAAAGATTGCTGTAGTGTCCTGGTATTGGAGTATGAGAATTTTGTGTTTTATTACAGCAATTGTCCGAAACACTCCTGTGTTTCAATAGTAACTGCGTATGCTCCGGCATCAGTCGTGCACCCAGTGTTGGGTTACAAACTTCTACCATGTTTCCAAATAAAACTTCCTCACTACATTGCTGTAATGAGTCCCTGGCTCTGATTTCCAGCTGTTGCTGCTCCTTTGGGAAGAGGGTGAGGTCTCTCGAGGCAGGCAGGTTCCTGAAGTGACTGGGCAGCATGCCAGAGCAATGCTGCCAGCTCTGCCACACCTTCTCCTGGGCCGTGGCAGTGTGGGTCCCAGCTGCTGCCATGGGCCATATTCGTGGTGAGCAGGGATGCAGGGCTGTGCTCACCCTGATCACATCTGGCTCTGTAACCAGGGGTCAGGGAGCTGCAGCCTGTGACCAGGAGAGGAGCTGCCTTGTCAGGAACTGAGCAGCCTGTCCTTGTGCTGGCCCTGCAGAAGCTGAGCTGCTTGGAAGCTGTACTATGAATAGTAATTGCCTCTGAAGTACCTCAACAGTAGTCTCATCAACAAAATGGCTTCAGTCAAGAACTTGTATTTTTATCTTTTAAATCACAGGCCCATTTGAGCTGGGAGATTCTGGTGCTGCAGCTCTGAGTGCTGGAGCAGCCTCCTCTGGCCTGAGGATTTGAGTACTGCCAAGCTTATATGGGAAATATGTGTTGGACCCTTTCAGTGTGGTAAAGCCAAATTGTTACTACTCGGACACTGGTGCTAGCAGTGCCTTTGGCATCAAACCAAGCTGATGTATTTGGAGGGATGTTTCACCTGCTTGGGAGTGAAAATGCATGTGTGTGTTTCACCAAGGTACCTGTCCAGTGAGTGGTGCTAGTACCATGAAGAGCTGTGGCCAGAACATAAGGAATTCACTGAAGCTGGCTGGAGCTTCTAACCTGGCAAGGGCGTTGCCCAGGCCTGCTGCCAGTGTGTGCACCTTCTGGGTGTTCAGGAGGCTAGCTATGAGCCAGTTGTCCTCTCAGGGTCAGCAATAATTATTAGCAAAGGAATGGGCTTGTTTTTTGGCTGTTTGCTAGAACACTGATCTCTATGCAGTCACCTCTCAGTGGGCTGAGCTGGTTTTGCTCGGGCAGTGCTTTGCCTTGTGGCAGTGTGAGATGGTGGTGGGGCTGTACAGAGGTGTAAGCTGGCTGAAGGGAAATCCTGCATGCCTGCTGAAGCAGTGGCCGGCAGGAGAAATTCCTCATCTGAAGGGTTTTGGTCATTCTTTTCATCAGCAAAAGTAGTAGACTAAACCTCTGAATTGGGCTTTCCCCAGGGGTCATAAATGTTTATGGAATCTGTAGGTTAATAGTGTCTCACACTGGCTGCAGAGGGGGCCTTCCTGGTGCAGTGTGACAGCTTGCAGCTGGGGGGTGAATGCCAAACCCAGGCTCTGGAGAGGATGCTGCATCCAGCTTGCAGTTCTGGTGAGGAGTTGAATTTGGCAAGTCAAATTGTGTGGAAGGATAGGAGAGTGGCCTGTCTGGGGCTGCAAATATGTTTAACGTTTGGTTCTACCTTCAGTAAGGGGACCCTGCTGCCAGTCTTGCAGTGAAGAGAGCAGCTAAGTGCTCTCATCTCCAAGGGCAATAAGGGATGGAAAGGCCCCCTGTTCCAAGCACCCCTAAGGTCCCTTGTCGGTTGGTGACATCATGCAGAGACAGTTAATGGGTACTTGCAGAACCAGTGCAGGGAAAATCCCTTCAATGGCATTTTGCTTCATGCCCTAGAACATGAAGCCTTTGTCATCAATATATAAACCCGTGCAAGAACAGAGCTGGGGTGAGCGTGGACTGGGGAGAGGGATCACTTTGTGCCAAGTACCTGCAAATACACCCAGAGTCAAATGAACAGTCTGTAGTGCTGCCTCAGCCATGACAGTGATGCTCTGAATCCTCTGTGATGACTCCCAGCTGAAAAGTCCCATTTCAAGTCCTTTGCTGGCACTATTGCATCAGCACATTTCTCAAGTGATTCGGGGCATTAAGAATGTGAGGGACCTTTGGGGTTTTTGAAATTCTTTTACTGCCAGGAGCAGGGCAGCTCAGAGGGCAGTCCCAGCTGGCAGGGACTGACTCGTGTTGGGTTTGGAAGAGGGGAAGGGGGTGGCTGTGCCAGCTCAGCCATGGTGCTTTTGTGTTCCGTGCGTGGCTGGGAGCGCTGCAGTGAGTCAGCCCTGCAGAGAGGAGAGGAGAGGAGAGGAGAGGAGAGGAGTGGGGCCTCTGCAGCAGCAGCACCACAGGGACAGGGCCATCCGAAGTCAGCCAGGCTTGGGGAGGTTCAGGACCAGATGCCAGAGCTGCCAGCACAGACAATGCCTCCACAGAGCCTGCTGACCTTGTTCTTTGTTAACCCTTTCACACTGGTTTTTGTTTGTTTTTTTCCAAAGGCTGCAATTTTTTTTTTCACTGCTGTTAGAGAAGCATTTTTCAGTACCAGCATTTTATCTGTGATTGCTCAGAGATTGTCTTTCCTGGGGAGATCTGACTTACAGAGAAGCATAATAACCTGGAAAAGTAAATAAGCTTTGGGGAAATAAAAACCTTGTTATGAGAAACTGATCCCATAAACCAAGACTCTGTTTTCAATTACAGAGTAACTGCAGAGCTAATGACTACAGCTCTCAGTAAACCTTGCTTCCTTCCCAGGCTGGCCACGGGATACTGATTGTAGGGCATTCTGCTGTTTCCAGCTGGCTGTACTGTCCAAACCATCACACTGTGCTCAGGTGAGAGTTACTTGTCTCATGCACAGGACTTGCAACCTCTGGCCTTAGTTTTACAGCTATTAACCATCTTTTTCTCTTGACATGATTAAATTAAATCCAGAGCACATCTTCGCAATACCACTTGCCCTGGAGTGGGAATTTTCTGTTTCAGGGTCAAAGGATTTTGTCCCAAAATGTTTCTCCATTTTTGTTCCTGTTAAAGCTAATAAAAGCTGTTATTTTTTCTTCAGTGAGCTCCTGAGAGCCACAGCTTTGCAACTTATATCAGTGGTTTTCAGCCAAACTGGTTCTTGTGTCACAACACAAAAGCACACAGGGAAAAATCCTGCCCTGACCTTACAGTATTTAGGGACCAAGGCTTTTGGCACCCACAAGGTACCCACAAGGTACCTACAGAGCCCTGACAGCTCTCTTGGACCTGAGAGAGCACAAGCTGGGCAGGATGCAGCTCCTGGAGAACTGATGGCTTGTCTTTGCCATTTTCCTTTTCCTGAGGGACAGGCTGCCCTCACCACAGGATCAGGTTTGGCTCTTCAGGATTCATCAGGGAGATACCAGGGACTGTGTAAGTTCCAGGGCCTTCTCTGGCACTTTGAACTGTCCTGTCTGTGCTGTTCCACCTCTGCTTTCTTCCTTTGCCTTTGGCAGAGGGAAAAAGGGTGACTTGAGTGGCAGAGAGTGAATTCAGCCACCTTCTCCTAATGACTGTCTTCATGAGGTAGGCTAAGGACAAATCTTGGGAAATCATGTATATTCCCAAGACTGGCAGTTTGTTCTAAGCAGCCTCCATGGCTCCTGTGTGCCTTGGGGCAATTTCTTACACATCTTTGTGAATGCCTGTGAAAATCAGAAGCCAAGGCCATATTTCAAGAGCCCCTCATGCAGCAGCAGTGCTGGACCCAGCCCCGCTACTGCAGCTGCTGCAGGTGCTCCCCAGCTCCTCCCAAGTGCACAGGTACAACTGCTCTTGCTGCCAGGCAGTGAACCTAATTTGGGAATGGAGCCAGGTTAAAAATAACTCAACCTGAAGGAAAAAACCACACGTTTGCTAAAGAAAATGCAAGCAAAACTACAGCCTGTGATTCCTTCCGCCTGTTACTGGGGCAGTGGAGAGAAAGAATATGGAATTATTATTAGAGGAGTGTGCAGTATTGGCGATGCAAGACTGGGCTAATTTATTGCTGAGAAATAAAAGGAGAACATCCAAAGGATTAAGACTTTATCAGAACGTGCCATAAGCTGGGCTGGAGTTCCTGTCACAGCCCTGTCAGCTTGTGTGTTCCTGGGGAAGGGACCTGTTTTGGCCACAGGCAGTTTGGGTGCTATACATGCCTTCTGACATCCAAATTCAGCAGCTTGCATGGGTCCTTTTTTCTTCACAGACAGATAAGCAGGGCTGAGAACTGTTTTTAGAATTCATCTTCTCAACTTCTAATTTTGGGGTCTCCTCAGCTCCACCTGAGGAGAAGCTAAAGTACGAAGCTAAAAATCATTCCCAGCAATACAGTGCTCCGTGTCACAGATGTGCATGATTTCATGAGGAAAACCTTACAGTTCATCCAGTCCCACCCCTGCCATGGCAGGGACACTTCCCACGGTCCCAGGCTGCTCCAGGCCCCGTCCAGCCTGGCCTTGGGCACTGCCAGGGATCCAGGGGCAGCCACAGCTGCTCTGGGCACCCTGTGCCAGGGCCTGCCCACCCTCCCAGGGAGTTACTTTCCAGTATTCCATCTAATCCTGCCTTCTGTCAGTGGGAAGCCATTCCCCTTGTCCTGCCCCTCCAGGCCCCTGTCTACAGTTCCTCCCCAGCTCTCCTGGAGCCTCCTTGGGCCCTGGAAGGGGCTCCCTGGAGCCTTCTCTTTTCAGGAGAACCCCCCAGCTCTCTCAGCCTGGCTCCAGAGCAGAGGGGTTCAGCTTTTGGAGCATCTCTGGCTTGAAACCATTCTTAGCCTCAAATTCCCAAAACAGTGCTGCACATTGTTTTCCCTGCCTCAACCAGCATCATTCCCATCTCTTCCTTTCAGGCCCCTTTCCCAGCATCCCGCTGACAATAGGAGCAGCTTGCAGCATGGACAAGCACTGACATCATGGAATGATGAGTATGGCTCAAAACCTAATAAAAATCCAATTCCGGGCCAGACAGGGATATTACATTCATACACAATTACACTCCCCATCACTTTTCTTTCCTAGGAGAGATTCATCAGCAGTGCCAGAGCCCACCTCAGCTGTGTGGAACCATGCCTTGCCAGCTTCCCTTGGGGGCACAGGGGCTCGTGGGCCCAGGGTGTCACAACGGGGGTCTTGGGGTGGAGGTGTCAGGATGGGGTCTCAGGATGGGTGGGGGTCTCACGATGGGTGGGGGTCTCACGATGGGGTGTCAGCAGGGGTTTCACGATGGGGGTTCGGGATGGGGTTCAGGGTGGGAGC
>VZRH01001844.1:8873-26872 GCA_013397555.1 Urocynchramus pylzowi
AGGTGGGCGGTGCGGCCGGGCCGCTTCCTCCGGCGGCGGCGCGGGAGCCCGGCATGGAGCAGGTAAGGCCCGGCCGAGCCCCCCTCGCCGCACCGGGCCCGGGCTCCGGCCGACCTCCCGCAGGTTCTCCTTAAAGGCTTTCCCAGCTCTGGTGCCTTTCCCAATCCCTGCTCATCTCCTTATCCTGAACATCCTTTTCGTTCCCAGTGTTTTTGTGTGCCTTGTCCCCGGGCGGGCTGCAAACCGTAACTTCCACCTGCTTCTCAAGAGGCAGCCAGCGTAGAAGTACAGCATGTGGGGCTTCAGGGGCTTGTGTTTAGGCTAAAGATAAATTCTGTGTGTCACCAGAGCTGTGCTAAAGGGAAATTTCCTGCTGTGGAGACATTATGCCACAGCCTAACCTTCAGGAAAAATGAGAAATCTTCCATTTGGGGCTTTTAAAAAGGGACAGGTGGAGAAAAAGATGGAAAAAAACAAAAAAACAAACCTGTGGGAAGTCCTAGCTGTCCGGGAGTGGTGGGGTTTCCTGCTAGTAAGAGCTGTAATTTTTGTAGTGCAGAGGGCTCATTTGGTGCTCTCCACATTGATTTCTGGTATAAATGAACTGTTACACGGCACACCTCCAGTGTAAAGCCAGGTCTGATCTCCTGTGAGGGGGCAGGAGGCCTCAGAAAACTCAGTTTTGGAATCAGTTTTGGAGGTGAGAGATTTGTGCTTCTAATCATTCTGCCTTCCCCACACGATGTCCAAGGCTCGCCAAGGTGTGTTCCAGGAGGAGCTGGAGTGGTGCGTTTCACAGCTGGAGGCAGATCTCCATCTCACTCCACACCCCAAACTAGGTATGTTCCTCACACCTCCCGTTTTCTGGCCTTGGGTGGGATTTAGCAGATGTGGGTGTTTTTCTGTTTCTTCTCTCCTTTATGATCCCTGTTCTTGTGTTATTTGGGATTTGTTCTAAACACAGGACAACATTGGGCTTTAAGGATTGTGTTTCTGGAAGCAGTTTAGTGCTTTTTTTCTCCCTGTTTTCTGTATTCTTTGTCATGGTTTTTTTTTTTTTTTCCCCCAATAGAATGACTCGTTTGGTTCTGCTACAGCTCTGCCTTTGTTTTTCATCTTAAGGAAATAGTGTGCCAGCGTGTCTGGCCCTCAAACACCAGTAGGTTTATTTTTGTGAAGCTTTTTCCAGGGAAAAATTACATAAGATAAGAAGATAAAATTCTATAAGGTCCTAGTTTGGTCTCGTTAGTCCAATTTGTAGAGCTGCAGACTCCCAGGTGAGGGAGGGAAGCAGCTCCCTGGAGCCTTCTCTACCTCTTGTTTTGTAACTGGCTTGATTGCAGCTAGCCAAACCCCTGAAATAAGAGTTCATGTGGTCAGGATGACACCCAGATGCTGTAAAGGTACATCTCACTTCTGTCCCTCCATGGTCGGGGTGCATCAGGCCCAGCATTGCTGGCTGGGACTGGAGGGGATTGTCCTGACTGGGGCAGCCTCACCTCCAGTGCTGGGGACACTTTGGGGCACCACAGTATCAGAGGGGGCTGTAACTTTAGAGAGTGACCAGGGGGAGGGATATGGGGATGGGGAAGGGTCTCAAGGGGAAGCCACAGGAGGAGCAGCTGAGGGCACTTGGTTTGTTCAGCTGGAGGAGAGCAGGTGGAGCACAGAGCCCACCGGGGCTGCAGCTCCTCCTGAGGGGCAGCTCGGATCTCTGCTGTCTGTGACCAGGGACAGGACCTGGGGGAATGGCTGGAGCTGTGTTAGGGGGTGGTTGTGAGGCTGGATGTTAGGGAAAGCTTCTTTCCCGAGAGGATGGTCGGGTGCTGCAGCTGGGAGAGGTGGGATGTTCCCGTTCCACAGTACTACTCTCAAGTTGTTCTGTGGCTTAAAATAAGTGGGACAAACACTACAAGACTATATTTAGGGTTTCCAAATTGAGGTCTTGGGGACCACTGTCACAGAACAACTCTGTTTTTTAGAGAATTTGTTCTAACACAAAAGTTTTGGATTCTTCTTGTGGTCAGGCTCGTTTGTAAGCAAGAGCAAGAGTCCTGCTTTTCAGGGTATGCCCTCTACTTTGATTTTTTCCAGAGAAGAGACATTGAGTTAGGTTCTGGGGTTTGTCTTCACCTTGAGGGAAAGATTGCTAAGCCCTCTGTAGCTTCTGTGCCCTCAGCAGTGCACTTACTGCAGTGTGAGAGTCCGACTGTAAGTAATAAGCAGTTAAGACTTTTTTTTCCCCTCTGTAGGAACATCTCACAGTATTTGAGCTTCTGGAAGCACTTGGAGTTCCCTTTCAATTGAATGCTAGTTATGGATTAGTCAGAGGTGGTATGAACACAGAGAAGAGTCAGTCATCAGCATCCCACAGTGTGGATTTTAGGGCCCACCGTAAAGTGTTTCTTGTCTCTCTTGGTGTTTTCTGAGTGCAGCAGAAGAGACCCAACACATTTTCAAGGTCCTGCACTCCCCTGAGACTCCTCTTGCAGAGAAGGAACAAGTGATGAACAATGAGTTTGGGGATTGTCATCCCAAGATGGATGAGGGTCAGAAGAGCATGGAGAAAGGTGAGCTTGAGCTGTCCCTCGAGGGATGGTGGGATTTGGTTCTTTTCTTTCTTAGGTTGCAGCATTAATTGAGTCACCTCTGTGGGCAGTGCCTTAGAGTGAAAGCTACAGTGGCACCCTCATGGTAGCAAACTGGTGCATTAAGAACACCAGTATTGAAAAAATATTCTTTGTCTTTTCTAGGCATGACCCCTGATGTTGTGGAAGTACAGCCAAGCCAGGGGCAGGCTGCAGATGGTGTGAAACAGCCTGACCCACCCCCTGAGGCAAAGCCAGACTTGTTCACATCATCTGGCAGCAGCTTCCGATTTGATTTTACACTTTGCAAGACCGACCCAGAAGCTGACCCTGGTGACAGTGGTGCTGAGCAGGTACAAAACCATGTCAGAGCCACCAAGCAGGAGAACTGGAATGGTCCCTTGAGCTTTGCTGCCTCTGGACAAGAACCCAAGTTTGCTTTCAACTTTGCCATCCCAGATGAAGACTGTCCTCATCTTCAGTTACTTCCAGCGAGCCAACATACAGAGCACACAGCAGATTCTTCACTGCCTGCTGAATCAGCAGCTCTGCCACAGGCTGCAGCCTTGCAGAAGCCTGAGGTGACTCAAGTGACAGGGAACGCACCCAAAGAGGATGGAAGCCATGTCACATCAAAGATCCCCCAAACAGAGACAGCCCCTGCAGATGAGAAAATGACAGAGAAATCAACAGGAGGGGGAGCTGCCCAGAAGAAGAAAAAGAAGAAACAAAAAGCACCTGTCTGTAAAAACAA
This sequence comes from Urocynchramus pylzowi, assembly GCA_013397555.1. NCBI lineage: Eukaryota > Metazoa > Chordata > Aves > Passeriformes > Fringillidae > Urocynchramus > Urocynchramus pylzowi. Next base: position 12,216 of record VZRH01001844.1, read on the forward strand.
AACAGAAGAAACTGAGACCAGCAGGAAGGCAAAGGTAGAAGCTAACAGCTGTCAAAATACAGATACTTCCCATCAGGATGAGAAGACCTCTCAGGTAATTAAAAACTGATGGGATCCCATTATTTATAAACGCTTGAGCTAAAGAGACACTTTATCTCTTTGCACAGATGAACAGTTAACATACTGCCCTGAGATGGAAGCTGAATGACCACATTTGCTGCTTACATGCTCCAGCAGCTGTTTGCTTTCTCTGCTACACAGCTGAGGAACCTGACCAGAACAAAGGAAGTTAATGGTCCTTCAGATCTGTGCTGAAAGATTCATGTGTAGGCTTGTGACAGCTAATCCTGGGGAGCTGGATGCCGTGTTTTCTTAAGAAAATAGAAATAGGAAATGGAGGTAACTGTCTTCAGTTGGTGCCAAGCTGGTGCCTGTGGGTGCTGAGCCAGGCCCTGCAGCTCTGCTGTGTGTGTTGCAGGATGAATTGCTTTCGTAGTACAAGGAGCAAAACTGGTGTAGCCAAGGACCTGAGGCAGAGCTCAAGGGTGCTTCTGAGAAGGTTCCTCTGTAGGGCATGGCCCAGAAATCAACTGAAATTGCAAGTTATGTGTAAACACATCGTTAAGGCACACCCTGAGGTTTTCTGTTCTGCTAAGGTCCAAGTCTTCATTTTATTTTACTTTCCAGCACTGGTGTAGGTTTTACTGACAAACAGTGCCACCTGATCCATACTGTAACACAAGATTGCACAAAACCTTCCTTTTCTTAACATTTTACAAGGCAATTGCACTGAGTGTTCACCTGCCTCTGGAACATTTCATCCAAAGGTCTGCTTCACCTGCAGTCCTACCAATAAACACTGCTGAGCACCAGAGACATAGGAAGAGTTGAAGGTCAGGGGTAAAGCCCTTCCAGTCCTTTGGAAGGACACTGTTGTAGGTAAAAGGAGACAGTTTGAGGGCATTTGTATTTACATGCACATAATAGTTAAGAATTGCTTCAGTCCCAGGGTGCAGCCCTGTTTCCCTGTCCCACTGCTGAGTTAGCCAGCTGGCTTTGCTCAGGGGCCCTTGGCTTCCTTCATCTCCATGGGCTTCATCTTCCATGTCCCTCATGCATTTCTGGTTGAGCAAGCACAGAGGAGCTGAGAAGAAAGACTCAGCTTCTGATTTTGTCCATTGTTTGCTTTTTTTGATTTTGTGCAGGTTTGAGAATAAGGGTTTTTTGTTGTTAATGTTTGTTTCCCCCATCTGTAAGTTTCTTTGAAAGCTGAACAGCTTTCCAGAAAACAGCACCTTCTGAATGGCAGCCACACATTAAATCCATCTAATAGAGACAGTGAGTTGCAACTGAACATTTGCAGAGTGCTTTTTGTTTATCTGATAAAAAACACTAGAGGGACAATGTCATGAAGTCTATTAAGTGATCACCAGAACATAGTATTTGGGATAGTCCTGACTTTATGGAGTTCCCTTTCATCCTGTGTAGCAACTGCTGCTATAATTTTTGGGTGATTTACTTCCTCTTGCTCACTGTGCCTCATGTTGATAGCAGTCAGATGAGCAGCTGTGGAAAGAGGTGGACTGGTGTGTGAACCAGCTGGAGCTCGGCTTGAAGACACAGAAACCCACTCCAAAGCAGAGTAAGCATTGAAGTAAAGAAGAGCTCTCTCCTGGGGGCAGCATTGGCAGGAATGCAGGGGCAGAGCCAGCAGGGAGCCTTAACCTGTGTGTTGTTTCTCCTTTGCTGCAGCTGAGGAGGCCCTCAGGGCAATCAGGACACTGCGCAGTGACAAGGCTCCACTGGTGAAGAAGCGTCAGCTCATGAGAGCCATGTTTGGAGACTACAGGAAGAAGATGCAGGAGGAGCTGTGCAGAGAGATGAAGCTTATGGAAACAGGTAGAACTTTGCATGGTGAGGAGGAGAAGAAAGGGGTTCAATCCTGCCCTATATTTGCAGACTGAGGCCTCACTGTATGAGATGACTGAATGTCTCTTATTTTTTCTCCCCTCTTTAAGCTGCAAAATCTGCCAGGATCGTGGAGTTGAAGGGAAGCATCCTCAGGAAGAATGGCCAGTTCATCCGGAAGTCCTTGGGAGCTTGTAGGAAAAGCCAAGGTTCAGCAGAAGCCCCTTCAGAGTCACACAGGACACTTAACACAGGCTTATTCAATTTCACAACTCCCCAAGAATTTCACTTTAATTTCTTCTAGAAAAGTCACTTTGACTAAAACTGTGCCAGATCTCCTGTAAACTGAAGAATGGTGGAAAGGTGCTATGCAGTAGGAGATGTCATATGTGAATCTCTGGATCTTCTTCCAGGGTGCCTTATCTAGAAGTTTAAACCAGATCTGCCTACTGTGCACTGTTGTTTCTTGGCAGAGCTTAACATGACGTGTGGGCTCACTGGTGAAGGTCTGGGGCCAAGTGTGGGCTCAGCAGCCAGAGCAGGAGCAGTCCATCAAAACCTGTCTCCAGGGATTCCTGGCCAGCCCCCATCCCTTCTCCATGGATGGGAGAGTTCTGAAAACCAGTTCTGTCACCCCCAAAAATATGCCATTAATGTCACACAGTGGTGCTAAGTAGGAGGGACTCTGCTTCCAGCACAGTGAGCAGGGCTGGGACCAGGGTCAGGTGACATCTCCACAGGAGAGGGCACATGTGGGCAGGCCCTTCTGTTGGACCTGTTGCTCACACAGCCAGGAAGCCCCGAGGCCCAGTTGCTGGGAGCAGCTACTGGCACCCAGGCTGGAACTGTCCAGAGCTGGGATGTCACAAGGGCTGTAGCAGGGGAAAAAGAATGGGAGGCTGAGACAGCCCAACCTCTTGTTGCCCAGAGAAGCTGTGGCTTCTCTGAAAGTGTTCCAGGTCAGGTTGGGTGGGGCTTGGAGCAGCCTAGGATAGTGGAAGATGTTCCTGTCCATGGCAGGGGATTGGACTAGATGGCCTTTAAAGGTTCTTTGCAACTCAACCCAACCCAATCTGGCCCAATCCAACCCATTCTGTGACTCTGACTGTGTGACTTCCTAGGGTCCCCCCCATGTCTCTTCTGTGCCTTTGTTCCCTCAGCTTCCTTCCAGGGCTGGGAAATTTCCCTGTTTGTTATGGGCTCTCTCCTGCTCCTGTTACTGTTTGCTGGCCTGGCTTTTTGTCTCATCAAAAGGTGAGAAACCACTGTTGTATCTGCTGTGCGTCCCCCACCCTCCTTCCCCAGGGCCTCCTCTCTAACTGCTGCACAGAGACCTGCTCCTTCACTCACCTGAACACCCACACTGCCTTCAGACCCTTCAACGTGCTGCTCCTCATTCTTGCAGCAAAGGCCCTTCCTGTTCACAAAGCCTCTTTGTTTCTGACAGAGCAGACTGCAGGTTCTGCAGGAGGTTGAGGTAACACCCGTAAATCCTGGATGATGCTGGGAATGTCAGCAGGTGCAGTGTAAGGGCCATCAGTGGTACTGACAATATGCTGTGTGGGAGAGCAGAAAGCTGAAGGCATGTGGCACACAACAGATGATGCTGTGGCCACAGGGAAGAGCTCTTCCTTGGAGCAGGATGGAAATGAGACACCTTAGGATTACCTTGGTGGGAAACACCTTCCAGGTTATAACATGACACCACATTAAATAATAACTTCCTGTTTCCTAATGTGGTCAGGAGGCAAACAGCAGCTGAACACTCGGGCTGTATGTCTGTCTGAAATAAATGTTACAGTGGATGAGTTATTTAACCATCCCAGGTGATTTATTTTTAGTAATTTTTGCTGGGTTTTTTTTAGATAAAGGGCTGATGTGCAAGAATTAGAAATTAGGAAAGTTCTTAGAATACATTTGGGGAATAGAAAACCCAGTGTGTATATATTTTTTTTTTTTTTTTTTTTTTTTTAATTTAAGATATAGCCCAAGTCAGATTTAGGAAAGCTCTTTCAGAAACCAGCGTGGTTTTAAGTACATGTGCCAGGGAATAGCAGCTGTTCTGCTCCTCTTTTTCTCTGAAACGTTAACAGAGACATTAGGAACTGTGCCTGCTGAGTGCTGGTCATCCAGCCTCTTCTTTTCAAACCTGAGGTGCAGTTTAGCTGCCTTGTGCAAAAGAGCAGAGCAACTGATCGTGTGTTTTTCTTCATCTGTTGCTTTTCAGACATCCCCAAAATCACACCAACATGGAAATGAATGATGGCAGGCAGATGGCAGCAGACTTGTAGTTCTCCTGGGCACAGCTGGTCTGAGGGCCCGGGCCAGCAGTGTGTCTCAGGGGAGCAGAGCAGGTGTCCAGCTCCCCCGGCACTGGGGCTGCTGCACAGACCTGCCACATGCATCTACACCTGTGCATGCGTGTGTCTGCGGACAAGCACCTCAGTTGGTTCCTACCCTTCTTAATTTTGACCTTGGACTCAAAGAGACCTCAGAAACAGGCTGGGGACTTCTCATAGGCACAGGTTGTGCCAGGTGTGGTGCCCACAGACAGAAGCCTGCTGGCTGATGTGGAGGAAGGACACGTGCTCTGCCTCCTCTCGGGATTCACTGCTGGGTGCTGAGCCAAGGCTACTCCCATCAGAGCTGTCCTGCTGGCAGGCAAGGCCAGTCTCGTCCTTCTGGACTCCACTGCTCAGTGAGGGCCCATCAGCCTCCCCTGTGCCCTTCTGCTCCAGGCAGGGGCGTTCTCAGCATCATGACCTGCTCTGCTAGAGCAGCTCTGCACCACCAGCAGCCTGCTCTGGGGAGAGCCCTTGTAACTGGGGATCACAACCAGGAGGGTGTCCTGCCCAGGAAGATCAGTTAGAGGAGAGCTGAACACCCAGTTAATCAGCTCCTGCCCAGGTGCAACTCTTACTGGTATGGTCCTGCCCATATCTTGCCAGACAGTGGGCAGCAGCAGTACCAGGCTCCAGATCTGCTTGGTTTGTGGGGTGAGGAGGGTGGAATCTGCTCAGTAAAAGATTGTTTCCTACAAGTGTGATCTATCCCTAATGGTGCAGCAGCTGATACCAGGCTCCAACAACATCGTGTGTGGAGCGCTGGTCTCACCTCGTGGGTTTCTGCACCCTGTGCAGTTCCATGCATGGTAAGAGTGACCCAGACAGATCCAGCCTGCTCACTGGCCAGGTGAGGGGTAGGCAATATGCAGATACTGATCCCACACTGATTCTGAACTGTGGCGTGGACAGATTTTTACTGAACAAGGTTCTGTGGAGGGGAGGGCAGGATTGATCATCATGGCATTGACCCTCATGAGAAGGAAGCCTCTTGTATTCTTGGAGTCCCACCTCCCTGCTGTGTCCACATTAGCTGCACCTTCTCCTTGCAGGCAGCTGCCTTCTGCTGAGGTCCATGGGCCCCGGGCAGCTGCAGTGCCAGCCAGGATCAGCAGCACGGGAGGAGCAAGGCCTCAGCCTTCCAGCCTCTTGTGCCAGGCAGCCCCTTCCAGTCAGCCGGGCTGGGAACACGAAGCTGCAGGGACCTTATCTGCTGGGTGCTGCACGCAGTCCTTGGGCGGCCTCTGAGAGCTGGTTCTGCCTCCCGGCCCCATGACTCAGTGCTGCTGGGGCACACAGGCCTTGGGCAGCTCAGATCAGCTCCATCTTGAACTGGCTGAAGTTTGGCATGGTGGGCGAGGGCTCGGCCATGCTGCTGAAGGGGCCACAGGGCTGGGTGGCCGGCACAGCGCCGTGGCTCACGGTGGAGCTGAGCTGCTGCAGTGTCATCAGCACCTCCTGCTGCAGCCGCTGCTGGTGCTCCTGCTGGCGTTCCAGGCGGCACTGCCGCTCCAGCACCGCATGCAGGGCCTGGCTCAGCTTCTGCACCTCCCTCTGCACAGCATCCAGCTTCTCGGCCAGGCCAGGGCAGCCGGGAGCAGCGGGGGGCACTGGTGTGCTCCAAGCAAGGCTGTGATTTCCTGGACCCACAGAGTTTGGCAAGGCAGTCTGAGTGCTGGCATCTTTGACCTGGAATAGTGGGAGGCAGGAGAGAAGGGAATGTGAAATATTATCAGCTGCCCGTTCAATGGCATTTAACAAGAGATTTATTCTGCACTTAGCTACAAGGCTCAGAGAAGAGCTCTCAGAGAAAGGCATCACTTTGCTGCAGAGCTCTAGACCTCACCCTGAGCTGCGCTTCAGCCCCACCCAGCCCCTAAGCTGCTGCTCCATCGGAGCCCCTGGTGCACCATGTTGTTAGCCCATGCTGATCCATCCTGGGTGAGTGCCACTGAACGGCAGTGGGGCTGCCCATGCTGATGCCAGGCTTGTGTTTGCTCTCTGCAGGGACAGAAAAAACAACATACCCTGGATTTTGCTTTATAGCCTTGGGTGGCTGGAAGAACCTCCTGAGATGGGACTGACACCAAGCCTTAAAAAGAGGTTTGTGAGCTGCCAGCTGGAGGCCAAGCCTGGCGTGACTGGCATCTCCATGGCCAGCAGCGAGTGCTGGCTGGAGGCAGGTGGGCACATGGCCTCAGCCCCTCCCAGAGGGGCTTCCCAGATATATTTGCCAAGTGCCAAGGTTAGCATTGCTGGGGAGTGCAGCTAGCAGAGGCTGGGGGCACTCTGGGAGCCTTTCACCCCCAGAAGCCTGCCCCACCACATGGTGTAGATGCAGCAGGGTTCTGTGCAGGGCTGACCAGATGGCAGCAGCTCCTGGCTGGAGCACATGGACTCTCCCATCCTGCCATCCTACCTTTTTCTGCAGGAGGACAGCCCTGTCCACTGTCTTCTTTTTCACCATCAGGGCTGAGTTCTGGGTGGGGGGTGTGACCAGCTGCCCTCGGCTGGGCAGTGGCTGGGGCAGGGGGGCAAGGCCCCCCAGAGCAGTCCCTGGAGCCAGGGCTGTGCCTGTGGAGCTATCATCACCTGCAACAACAGAGAGAGAAACGCCTCAAAAGGAGGCCCTTTGGGGGGTCTCCAGTGGGGAATGGAGCCCTTTCATGAGCCCAGCAGTGCCAGGAAGTGGCCATGGTAAACCCCAGTGGGGCCAGCCTTACCATTCCCAGGGGCCAGCCCCACAGCCAAAGTGTCCCCAGGCTGCCCACCGTCCTTGCAGAGTGAGGCCACACTGACAATCTGGATGCCTTCCTTGGTGTCCTGGCTGCCCGTGGGATCCCCGGTGGGCAGGGCAGGGTGCCGGGAGCCCAGCAGCCTGGGGGGCTCAGCCTCCTGCCCCTGCAGCGGGGGCCAGGGCTGGTCCCCATCCCAGCCAGCTGCCGCTGACCCCGGCTCCACACTCTTCCTCTTGAGGAAGAGGTACACGGCCTGCGGCGTCACCCGGATGTCATCCAGCTCCAGCACCTTCTTGATCTTGCGGAAGCTGAGCCCAGCCCTGCGCAGCTCCACGATCCTCCTCTTGGCGTGGTCGTCCAGCCGGCCCATCGCTGCCGGGTCTCCTCCTGTCCCGGCACCTACATCCCCGGAGCGCGCCCGGCTGGGGATGCTGGCACCCCCAGGCAGCTCTGTGCCCGTGCTCAGGCTCAGCAGTGCCTTGCTGCCAGCCTGCTGGCCCTCGCTCTGCGCCCGTGCGGTGCCATCCCCCGCAGCGACACGGTTCCCAGGTGGCAAGGCTCAAGGAGGTGGCTTTTCCCACTGGAGTGAATAAGGACAGCCCCAAGCCTGTCCCGTGCTCGCGTGGAGCTCCTTTAGAGACAGGGCTCCAGCTTGGTCCCCCAGTCTGCCAAGGGCACAGAGGATGGTGACGGGTTTGGCTCTGCCCAGTGTCCCAAGCTGGCCACCAATCCCACCCTGCCAGCAGCACGGTGAGGAATCAGAAGCTGTCAGGGTGTCCAGCAGCAACTCAGTGTCTTGGGAAGCCTGGAGAGAGTCCTGGCAAGTGACAGTTCATTGCTCGAGGCTGGCAGGACCCTGCTGTGTTTCCCTGGTGGCCCAGAAGGTCATGGCAAGCAGAACTGTAGAAACCCCGTGTGGGAACTGCTGGTGCTGCAGAGCCTGCCCTTGGTCTGGAGACAACACCGTCCTGTACCTTTGGGAGAAGCAAATGCAACCACTGATACACTCGTAAAGAAGGCACAACTATAAATATAATGCCTGCACTTCCTGTGCTGCCCCTCTCACACCAGGCACGTGCCTGTGCCACACAGGGATAGACCAATATATGTCTATACATGCATATCTATGTGTCTACACAACTATGGTGGACAGTATTTTCCACTTTCTACCAAATTCCTTAATCTGCACGCATTTCTTGGACCCTCAGTGCTGCAGCTGCTCCCTAAAGGACATACTTTTAGGTTTCACTTCACTAAAATAAATATCTTCCAAGAATTCCCAGAAGGCAGCAAAACACTTCCGATTAGAGACTACCTCAAGTGGCTGCTGCCAAGCAGATGTGACATAGGAACCTTCTCCAAACCACACTTCCCAAGGTACATGTGGATCTTATAAAAGACAATAATGTGTTATGTTGGCCAAGAAGGCACAGAGACTATTGGACATCAGCCTCAGGGAGAAATAGAGTCAATTTGATAGAGGAGTTTTGCCCCTCTGCATCTTACTTGTTCCATGGCAAAATAAAGAGACATTAGCTCCAGAGATGTAGGCTCCACTGTGATCCAGCTCTGTCTGTGTCTAGAGGCCACCCCATGCCCTGCTTGTGTGCATTGGGGACCTTGTGGGTAAGAGCTGGGGCAGTGGATATTGGAAAACAGACATCCTTGGATGCAGACAGTACAACTGCAGAGCAAGAGCAAAAGGTCAGAAATTCTCAGCCTTCCCCACATCAAAGGAAGATGCTCCAACGAGACCACCACCTTAAAGCTGCAGGTATGAGGAGCTTGAGCCCTGGCAATACTCTGCCCTCCTCCCACAGTGTCTCCAGACACGGCCAGAGGACACTGGAGTATCTGAGCAGCTGGTGACAGAAACACAAAATTTACATAAATGCCAGGAAAGCCAACAGCCACAGCTGCAACCTACACCCAGCCTCCACAGGGAAGATGAGGAGACCACCTGGAGGAGCACCAACTCCACACTGCACCTCCTCCAGCCTCCTCTCCACTGAAGCTGTTGCTCTCTGTGTGCCATCCCCATGTCCCAAATCCCTCCTTCATCACATGCTCATCCCCTTCAGCCCTTCCCCAGCCCACAACTGAGATCCCACTGCCCTGCCCTGCTTTCCTGGGCTTGGGGAAAGTTCACAGGAGGCACAGACCATCCCTGCCCAGCCATGCTGGCTCCCCTCTGGAGGGATAACCTCAGAAGATTTTATCAAGTTGTACTTCAGGCATCAGAATGGCAGAGAGAAAGGGTTGGGTCTGGCCAGGATTTGAAGTGAGCTGTTTAGAGCCCACAGCTCAGTCTGCTCTATCACCTGCTCTGACAACTGCTTCATTTGTTTAGGCTGTGCTTTCAGAGCAGTTGAGGAGCTACCCCTGCCTGGCCACACTTTAAAAATCAGATCCTCACATGGAAAACACAAAAATTTATGGTTCTACCTTAAGATTTGCAGAATGTGAACACTGAAGAAAGTTGGATCTCCAAAGGGTTTCTTTAACAGTTTTGGGGGTTGCAAAAAAAAAAAAAATTGTGAGTGCAATGGTACACATAGTTTGCTCTTGCCTCAGACAATGCTACTACAGCCTGGAGCTGATTGGGAAATAGGGTAGAGAGATATGGTGGGAAGATAAAGAGGAGAGTGTTGGGATGTTTAGGAGCACAGGGCAACAACACTGTGTTAGTCTTGTTGGTACTGTTACCTCACCTTTGAGGGGAGAAAGGGAACAGTATCGAGAACACTGGAAAATCCTCCCTTATTGGTGAAAGGGTCCCAGGCCATACACCACAGAGCAGACACACTGTATAAAATCACACTTTGATAGCCTTGAACAAAAGGCTTTGCACTGGATCAACTCTCCCACAGCCCAAAAGCCAGAGGTCACCCTCAGCATTTTTACCTGGTCTGACAAACTCAGCATGGTTGTGATGCTGGGTCTGGAAAAGGTCGGGTATGTATTAAGAAATTATTTGGAGCATGCAAACATGATATTAAGAACTGTGGAACCACAGCTTGAAGGAACAAGATGCTTTCCCAGAGCACCTGGAGGCCTGTGGGAGAGGAGCAGGCTAGATTTCACATTCTGGCTCCAAAATCTATCTTTGCCCTCACACTGAACAAATTAATCAAGGTGAACTTTAGTATTCAGACAAGAACAATAAATGCCAAGTATCTCACTGTCCTGCCTTTACCTGTGCCTCTCTGAAAAGCATTATGTACTTTGAGTCACTGCTCTCCACAGACACAGCCCTTCCAGCAGCGAGAGCTGCACTGGCTTCGCCACAAGCACACCTTGAATTTCTAGTCTTTCACATGCCTGAAGAGGAAACAAATAAATCACTGCAAAGCGTAACATGGTATTTATTTCCTTGTGGTGAAACCAGGACGTTTGACTAAGTTTAGCGTTGAGCAGGTATATTCCTACAGCATCGGGACAGAAGAGTGTTGCAGGAAAACGAGCATCAAGGCACAGTTTTTAAGCTAAAAGCCGTGAAATATACAAATGTATGCACTGACACATCCAGGGGCAGAAAGTCATGAAGTCCTAAACCTGTAATTGGCCTAGCTACCAGTGAGCACTGCAAGAATAGCCTTAGACCTCAAGAGAGGGCCAGATGTTCAGAAACTATGGCAGATGGCTTAACAGACCTATAAATATTTCAACTAAATTGCTAAATTCACACCCTTCTGCAGATTAGAGAGAAATCCCAAAATCTCCTACTTTTGTTGTTCCAAATCTAGGTAGCTACTCAACAATGCAGCCATTGGAAATTCAACTCCCTGCGATGACAACTAAGGCTGTTTCTACGCATTTGGATGAAAAGTTTCCAAGTCCTCAGAAGACAAATGCCCCACCCTGCAATTCCTCTAAGGAAGCCACGCAGACTGTACCCCCTGGAGCCACACACGCGTCTACCCCTACTCTCATAGAAGTGTAGGGGCGACAGACTGAACAGGGAGGCAGACCAAGGACCTCCCAGCACAGGGAAAACACCAGCATCCATCCAGAGGCTGTGGGCTGAGCCAGTGCTGCGGTGCGATCCCCACAAATGCTAAGCAGTGCCTGCTACAGGGTGCTTACACCTCACCGTGATCAAGGAACGCCAGTGTTGCTGTGGGCAGAATGACCCACTGAATGATCACCTGGATCCCCGGGGCCTCAAGGAGAGCTCTCTGCAGTCGCCACCACAACCCACAGCCAATTAAGAGGAAGGACAAATGAAGCGCCAGTGCAGGTCGGCGCAGCACACGGGACAAGCGGCCTCGGCCTCAGGCAGCGTTCAGAGACCACCAGCCCCAGCCCCCGTGGCACCGCAGCAGAGCAGCTCACCTGCGCAGGCGGCTGGCAACAGCCTGTCCTCAGCAGAAGCCTGGGAGTGCAGGAGGCAAGGGACACGAAAGCACTGAACTAAGAGCCAAAAGCAGCACTCACGCAGCTCTGCTATTTCATCTCCTGCTCGTCCACCAACACATGGGCGGTTATCTAAAGGAATCTGCGCTTCGCTGGAGAATTGCTGGGCAGGCTTCTAAATTCAAGAAGCGGCTGGAGGACAGCGCTTCAGATGGGGCACGCCGCTCCCAGCTCCGACACGGACCCTCGGCAGCGCCCGGGCTCCGCACGGCCGCGGGCCCCGAGCCCTGTCCTGCTGCACCCTCCTGTGCCCGCACCGCTGCCGGGAGCTGCTCTCATCCTTCCCCACGCCGCTCCCAGCACCCAAACCAGCTCAATGCACAGAAGCAAATGGGCACAGCACCCACGTACAGGGACTCCCGACGGCTGCCGGGGTCCTCTCAGGCGACGGCACCAACTCGCTGCCGCGATCTCCGGTGGCCGGGCCCGGCCAGGTGCCGGCGCAGCCCAGCTCCACCGCAGCCAACTTCCAGGGAAGCGGCTGTCTGAAACCCTGCCGGGGTCTTTGTTGGGTTGTGGCAGAGCCAGCAGGGGCTGCCGGGAGGTCACCCGGGCGGGCAGCGATGTGCAGGAAGGGCGGAGCGCTGCCCGTAACCCTTTCGGGGCAGCCGCGCTGCGGGGCCGCCGGGAGCGCGTCCCCTCCGGGCACGGAGCCGTCCGGCCCGGCCCGGGGCACGGCCCGGGCGTGCCTGGTCACATCCGTGCCAGAGGATGGAGGGGAAGCGTCCCCACAGCCCCCCCCGGCCTGCAAGCACCAGCTCGACCCTGCGGGGTGGCGGCTGCTGGCAGCGGGCAGGGCCGCAGCGGGGCCATTGGCTCTGAAACTGAAGCACACACGGGCTTTGAGCTGTTCTCATCTCTGCCAGTGCCCCCAAGTGAGATGTTAAAATGTCTCTCCTCGTTCAGGCTCGGCTAAAGGCTCAGTCCAGCCAGCTGCTGGCACCCCTGGGTGCGGGTCGCAGCCCCCGCAGGCTGCCACCGCCGTCCCGGGGCTGGCCTGCGGCTCGCAGCTCTGCAGGGACCCGCTGCAGCTAGCAGCTGGCAGCAAACCTTTTTTACAGCACTATTACTTTTCTGCTGGGTCAGTGACATTACCTGCCCACCCCTGGAGAGATGAGCGCTGTTCCAAGAGTGAGGGTGTGCAGGACTTTGGGATCAGTTAGCCTTTACGGCTTTGCCATAATTGAGAGAGGAAAAAATGTCAAACACTGTGAGTGCAGACGAGTGGGCGTTGGGCTCTGCTCCCAGTGGACACAGGACAGGGTAAGGGAAAACGGCCTCAGGTTGCACCAGGGGTGGTTTCGTTTGGAGATGTTATAAATACATATTATGTTGTTGGCTTTTCACAAATATTAAGATGAATGCTATATGTACAACGTTAAAATAACTTGGCTTTTGTTTCTGCTATTAACAAAAACTTAGACATGGTAGTAGTGGTAGCTGATAGTTCTGAGTGAACTGTCTGTTTGGTCAGGATAACATCCAGTGGACATGTCACGAGCTACCAGCATGTGCTGTCTGAAGGCAGCATGGACCAGGGCCCAGACTGGAAGAGGTGAAGAGAACGGACCGAAACCTCAGCCAAGGAACACGCGTGCTCTGAAAAGGCAGACCCAAGGAGGGGCCACGCAAAACAGTGTAGAATAGGTAAACTAGTTTATGGGGAAATATGAATATGCATACGAGTCTGTGAATGTGCAACAGGCTGATGTAATGGAAAAGCTGTTTAAGGGGTATCTCCGAAGATAACAGTGTGCTCTTGGCTGAATGCCAAGCACCCAGCCGTTTTTAATCCTTTGCTTTACTTCTGTCACCTACTCTCTTTTTATTAAACCGTTAAAATTTTACCAGGAAAGTGAACTTCATTTTTCAGAGATATTAGGGATATACTCCTTGCAGAATGGGTGGTCAGGCACTAGAAAAGGCTGCCCAGGACAGTGGTAGAATCACCATCTCTGGAAGTGTTCAAAAAAATACGTAGATGTGGCATCTGGGGACGTGGTTTAGTGGTGGCCTTGGCAGCACGGTGGGAATGGCATTTGAATTAGACTCAATGATCTTAGAGGGCTTTTCCAGCCTAAATGATTCCATGACTCTAAGCTCATCATGACAGTCTACTAATAGTCCTCATTTGACACAATGCAGTTTCTCATTGAACCCATGTGAACTTTTAGTAGACTACAAAATCAACTGTGAGAGAAACCTGCCCTTTAACAAGATGTTGTAGAGAGAAGAACAACTTCCTTTTTCCTTTCTTTGGGGTTTTGTTTGTTTTCTTCATTTTCTGAACCTGTTCCATGCTAGGTTTTATGTAATACCCCTTGGTTTTGCAGCAGAACAAAAAATAAGCCCGTTTTTCTTCTTGCCACACGTGAATTTGCAGACACCTGCCCTGGTCTTGCTCATGTCCTCTGATGGAAGTAGACAGGACACATCCTTCCACTGCATTCAAGAGGTGAAGTTTGTGTCATTAGGAATTTAACAGACCTGCTGTGCCATACACCTAAGCTGATCGGCACACCTGCTTCTCACAAAGATCTGTCACTGTTCAGGCCCTGCATTAGGGATGGGGTCAAAATAAACTTCTGGCTTTGTTCCTCTGAAGTCAAAAGTCGGGTGGCCAGTGTGGTGAGAAGGTCAGAGGCTCAGCGCCTGCAGTGGCAAATTTCCTATTAAGTTCACAGCAAACACATTTGGCAGGGAGAAAGAGGCTATCTGTCCCGCATGACGTGAAATGCTACTGTATGGTGCTCCACTCTTAAGTCTTTCACTCTCCCCTTCCCCGTTTTCTGGCAGTTGAGAGGGCAAATCTCCTCACAGTAGTGCCGTCCCTGGACCGCCAGCCCCTCAAATCAGCCTGTGTGCTGTGAACCCGCACCTGGGACAGGGCGGGCCAGAATTCACGGCCGGGGGCTGCAGCCTGCTGGGCCTTCAAGCTCTTAAAACCCAGAGCGGAGCCCCAGCGGCTGCTGCTGTCATTAACATGCAGGACAGGGTTTGTAGGACCGGGTTTGTAGGACAGGGTTTGGCAGGACAGGGTTTGCAGGACCGGGTTTGCAGGACAGGGTTTGGCAGGACCGGGTTTGCAGGACAGGGTTTGGCAGGACAGGGTTTGGCAGGACCGGGTTTGGCAGGACCGGGTTTGGCAGGACAGGGTTTGGCAGGACCGGGTTTAGCAGGACCCTCATCCCAGCGCTGGCACCGGCCTCAGCCCGCTCCGCTCGCCCTCAGCCCTCAGCCCTCAGCCCTCAAC
>VZRH01001844.1:35733-71342 GCA_013397555.1 Urocynchramus pylzowi
TGCCTTTGAGCTGGGCTGGGGGCGCAGAGGGACGGAGCCGTGTGTGTGGGCGCGGGCAGCCCTTGGTCCGAGTGCTCTCGGAGCCCACACCGTGCCCTGCGTCCCGCAGACACACAGCTCTCTCAGTCGTGATTGTTTCAGGTCCTGAATGTTTGGAGCCGAGGAAGCTGCCGACAAAATCACGCTTTTTTGGTTGTTTATTTTTTAATCCAGTGTAACAGAGCAGAGGCATTTCAGTAGTGATACCACAACATAAAAGCAGTAGCATGCAAATCTTATTTTTACCGTTTAAAAGAGGCAGAAACTTACAGTTATTTTCTTCCAGCTCCGGCCTTGACCCGCGGGAGGTAGTTGGGGTCCTGGAGCAGTTCCTGCAGCAGGGCCGGGTGTCAGCATTACTGTGGGAGGTCTGTCAGCCACAGGCACAGGCGGGCGGCCTGGAACTGCAGGGCGCACTGCTCAGCAAGATCGTCTGTTTGCCCGAGCACGTGAGCAATAAACTCCGGGGGAAAAACCCACCAGTGTTCTTCCCACAGAACTACTTCCCTCTCCTGGGCGATGCAGTTCTCCAGGTGCTAGAGAAGATCTCTGACTCTCTGCGGGGTAAGGCTGCAAGGATGGCTGTACTGTAAGGTCGCATTTTCTGAGGAAGTGTTTTGAGCGTGGGCCTCATGGCTGCTGCTTGAAATACAGTTGATAACTGAGGCCTTTTGGAATCCACCAAAAGCCTCAATCTTCCAAGCAGTTAAACAGCATCACCTGTTGCTAAAGCTTTGTTGTGTCACTTGGTGTGTGCTGAAGGAATTGTTTGGGAGATATGAGTGGTACTGAATCAACCAGTGGCATTGCTGCCCGTGGCATCCCGTTAAAGTGGGACTGAGTTGCTGTAGCCTTCTGCCTGTCACTGTAACTAACACTGAATGCTGGTTTATGCCTGAAGGCAGGTAGTGGAGGGAGGAAGAGATAATGCTTGAAGAGAAAAGGTCAATGTGTTTTCAGAATTCAGCACTTGTGGAAGTCTCTGCACCTCCTCCTGAAGGTTGGTTGGAGGATGCTGGTGCCATGCTTACTTAAGCTCATGTCTGTTTTAACCCAGGTGGCTTGGACTGCTCCATCTCTTTTGTTTCTCACGTCCTGGGGAAGGTGTGCGCTCATGGATGGCAAAGTGAGTGCTTTACTATGCTCTTTTGGGGAGGGGGAGAGTGTTTTAGTGTATTAGCATGGGAGGATGACTGTGATGATCAGTGGAAGAAGGGGGCACCAGCGATTTGATGTGGAGCTGTTCAGAGCTGAGCTGTGCAGGCTGCTCTCTGCTCTCTGAGGCTGCTCAGCTGTGTCTGGTAGACATGTCTTGTGGGAGCAGCTGTTGGCCTGGCACTGCTTACAACTTCAGAGCTACTGAATGCAGTAGTTAACAGGGCTGGGGAAGAAGAAGAAGGAAGATTTTCTGGCTCTTTACTGTGATGAGGAATTCCAGAGTTCCTTAGGGTGGTTCTTACCAGTCAGTTCTCCATTTCTTGTTTGAGCATGATCTAAGAAGAGTAACAGAGCTGGGGAAGGATCTGAAGCATAAGTCTGAGGAGGAGCAGCTGGGGGGGTCTCAGCATGGAGAAAGGAAGTCTTAAGGGGGACCTTCTCACTCCACAACTCCTGACAGGAGGGTGCTGCTCCTAGGGAACAAGGGACAGGACAAGAAGAAATGGCCTCAGGCTGTGCTGGGGAGATTTAGATTAGATATTAAGGAAAAGTTCTTTGCAAAAAGCGTGGTCAGGAACTGGAACAGGCTGCCCATGTAGTGGTGGAGTCACTAAATCCGTGGAGGGATTTGAAAGCCATGTGGATGTGGCATTTGGGGACATGGTTTAGTGTTGGCCTTGGCAGTGTTGGGTTATAGTTGGACTCAATGGTCTTAGAGAGCTTTTCCGACCTAAATGATTCCATGATTCTAGTTGTATTTCTACTGCAGGAAAAATTTACAACTTCAAACTGTACATTGCATTTTTTTTCATGTTGTGAAGATCTTGAAATTCTCAGGTTAGTTCTTAAATGCTGTTGTACCAGTCCTGCCCATCTGGGGCACTTACTGTTTTCTCTTGTGCTTCAGAGGAAATTCTGGGAGTTCTGGTGCCCCGCCTGACAGACCTCACCAAGTCAGACTGCATCTGGCAGAGGATCTGCTGGCAGCTGGTGGAATGCGTGCCAGACCGCTGGATGGAAGCTGTGGTCCTTGGTTTTGTGCAGAGAGCACCCGGGTAAAAACTCTGCTTTCTCCCTGATCCACAGCAAAGGCAGGAATTGTCACAAATACTTGCAGAATCAGTCTCTGAAAGGTGCTGTGTTTGTGTAGGTGGTTTTTTACACTGCCATTTCCTAAAAGACTCAAGGGATAAAGTAGTTGATTGGGGAGAACCTACACCATTTCTTAAGTATCTCCATCATGACATGCAGTGGAAAAACAAGTAAAACAAGTGAAAGCATTCTTTGCCATTACTGGCTCACTGTCTGAGTTTAGAAGTATTCTAGAGACTTAGTTGCAAATAGCTGCTCTCAGGTTTTCCCATGATTAGGAGCAACATGACGGCAGTAACATGGATTCCTGATGTTTTATTGTTGTCTTGTTAGGGCGGATGTCTTGTCCAGATTGCTGGGTAACCTGGTTGTGAAGAACAAGAAGGCTCAGTTTGTGGTGACACAGAAGATGCTGCTCTTGCAATATGGCCACACGGTGAGGCCTCTGTGGAGAGCAGCAGTGGAGTAGTGCCAGCTTTTCCCTGGTGCCAGTGTGGTTTTTAGCTGAGCTCTTACTCTGCCTGAGTAAGGTTTAACTCTTCATTCCAAAATGAGTCCTCAGTCTCCCCACATTTGTGCAGCTGTAACAGAGTGGGAGTGGTGAACAGTAGCTTTGAAGTCATGGGATTCATGTGCTCTATCAGGGCTAATGGTGATTAGTGAAATTACTGTACTCCTCTGGAACCAAGTGATTATTTGCGCAAAGTTTCAGAATTCTGGGGAGCTGAAGGTATTAAATTATTTTAGAATCTGAAAGAGGAAACAGCCAGGATTGACCCTTGGGGATAAGAATTAGAATTAAAGACATGAGACAAGGACTGTTGGGTTTTTTCCTGTGCACCTAAGTTTGACATGGGATGTTAGGAATTGTACTGTGGCTTGTGATGCTATTGTGAGAGATGTTCTTTAGAGTTCATGAGTTCTATGTTTGCCTTGAACTGTGCTGGCTTTGTTGGTAAAACACTGTGCTGTATTTCTGTCATGGTTTTCCATGTATTTCATCAGCAACTGCATATGTGTGCTTGCTTTTTTTAAAAATTTGTTTACTTTTCTGTCTCTGAATGTTGTCAACCAGTCCCTTAGAATGAAGTTCAGTGTAGTAAATAAAAGCAGCCACTTGTGATTGCTGGCTGACAGCTTTGTGAGCAGTTGCAGCAGGAGCTGTGGTTTTCCTTGCAGACGGCAGTGCTGCAGAGCCTCCTTGGCTACCTGTCCCTGGACAGCGTCCGGCGCTCCCTGCTGCTCAGAGTAAGGCTCACCACCGAGTCACTGCTGAGGGGTCTGATGGGGCACCCTCTGCTCTCTGTGTGTCTGGGCTGCACACTTCGGGTTCTTCCCTCAGACTTCCTGCTTGCTGTTCACGAGAGTGAGGGAAGCCCAGCTATATCACAAGTGAGCTGTGATAAATGAGTCAAAGCTTTCTGCACTGCTGGCATTAATTTTTCATATTTCATTGGTAAATTGTCTTCCAAATAGCAAAACTAGTGAGGCTTGGGTTCTGACAGATGTCCCACGTCCTCTGTCCTTCTCAGCTTCCTCAGTAACCCTGTTTATGTGGCTGGGCACATGGCAACAAGGGATCAAATTGGTGGACAGTTGTCTGTTTACCAAATGGTTGATGTTTCAGAATCTCTCTCATGCACATTTTCCTCAGTGGGGATGGCAGATGTTCTGCCTCTCCAAGTCAGCAGTGTGATGAAACTTTTATGAAATCTGTATATCTGGAAATCCCTACCATTTTGTCAATTTTTTTCCCCCACTGTTTACATGTTCTAAAATGATCTGGAAGGACTGGCATTTATCTAAAATTGGACTAAACACAGATAAATATCATACTGTTTTCTGATAATAGTACATATTGCTTTGCATATAATATTTATAGAGGACAAATAAACATCACTTTTAAATTTAAAAACCCATTATATTTAACAATATCTTAAATGAAAGTGCAGTTCTTGGGTGGTCAAACACAGTATGTTTTGGGCCCTGAAATACAAAATTTGGGGTTTTTTCCCCTCTTTGTTGGGAGAGTAAAAATGTGCTTCAAAAATTACCTCTGTATAGAAAAGATCCATTTCAGGCCAACCTGAGTTCTCTGGTGTAGGTGCTGCAGGAGCTGTTGGAGACCTGGAGCAGCAGCAGTGCTGTGAAACACTCCCCACCTGAGCAGCAGCTGTACATTAGCAAGGCCATCCTCATCTGCCTCTCCCACCTGAAGGAGCCTGAAATTGCGAGCTGCAGACAAGGTGAGGCTATGTGAGAAGCAGGGCTCAGATTTGTTTAGCAGAGTGTCTTACTGTGTGTAGAAAAATATCTTGTTTTGATCTGTGGATAAGCAGAATTGTCCCATATTCACCTTGGCAAATGGGGTAACCTGCCAGAGTCCTCTTTAGCATTGATATGATAGAATTCCAAGGGCATAACTTGAGGTTATGGAAGTGAAGAAGGTCTATCTTTGCCTTAAGGTTCTTACCTGAGTTGTGGTTTAAAAACCCTGAAGTTTTGTCACAGGAAAACAAGGACTGACCCTGGGACTAGTGAGAGGAGTGGTGTGATCTGTAGTTTATAGGCTTAACCTTGGAGCACGGGTGCAGCTCCAGAGAGGTGGGGAAGGTAACTGGGGGTAAAAAGCTCTTGGCTTGGTGTCTGACAGTCCATGGGCATTCCTCAGTGTGAGGTGAGCAGGTTAGTCACTGCCATGGACCTCCAGTTCTGTGCTCACACTGTGCTTAGCACACTGGAGTCCTAGCCTAACATCTCTGTTTCTGTTGAAATATAAAAAATCTGTAAAATGTCTAGAATTACTTGTGTGTGTGTGTGTGACTTATGGAGGATGTGAAGGTTCACTTCAAGACTTGCTCATCTGTTTCATTCTAGAATTAATTGTTCTTTAAGAGAATAAGTGACTTGGTACGTATTACCAGTTCGGTAGTTTTATAGTCAGTTTTTTGTCTGACAGCTGTTGGAAAGATAAGCTTTCTGAGATGAAGGAGGTCAGTCAAACAGCAGCAAGCCTGCCTGGTGAAGCTGGCAACCAGTATTTCCTGAGGTCTGAGAAGTACTTGTGTTATCTGCCTGTTTGAGCTTATCCAAAGTTAGGCAAATATCTGTCTCTATGTAATTGTTGTAGTGGTCAGAACTTGTAATGCCCTCAAAACATAACATTTATTTAAGTGACTCTGAAATGCTCTAAAACCAAACTAAAGTTTGGCTTGACTTACCATCCTTTTTTGATTCAGTGAAAAACAAAATATTGCAATTTTAGAATATATTGTATTGTTTTGTTGACTTTGTACCCCCGTGGAAGGAAGGGGGTTTGCTGCGCTGGTGCTGAAGGGCACCACTGACACTGCAGGGAGGGAAGCCACAGTTTGGGGACCCTTTCTGTCCATTATTGTGTGGTGAGTGGGTAAAGCTGCCCTCAGGGAAGCACACAAAGCTGGGCGTTTCTGCCACTGTTTCAGAATTTCAGACATGCACTGTTTGCTGGCTGTTTGTTTCAGAGCTTCTGAGGAGCATGATGGAGGGTGTGAAATGCCACTTGGAGAGCAGTCTGCCACACCTGCGGCGTCTGGGCATGGTGGTGGCAGAGAGCATCAGCTTGCACATACACACTGAGGGGCCTGTCCTGAAGTTTGAGGTGAAGGTTTCACTGAAACTTATGACTGGTGTGCTAGGCTTAGAGGAAGTAAAAGCTTTGAACCAGATGATCCAGGGCATTATAGCACTTTTTTATCTGGAAATAAGGAGAGGCAGTCACACCTTCAAAAAGAGAGAATCTTTTTACAAAAAAACAATTGGATGTAATGGTCAAATGGCTGAGAGTTACCTAGGAGTGCAATCTACTGGCAGAGGTTAGGATAAACTTGGTAATTAAAGTTTATCTTACTGCATGAGGGAACCAGAATCTGATGCGTGGGAGTTGAGAGGGAGCTCAAACCTAAAGCAGTGGTGAGCATTCAGTCCCTGACATGGTGGGAAGACCTGTTCTGAGCTGGGATTTTCAAGACTGACACAGAGATATTTGCTCTGCTCTTTCCAGTAGAATTTATATGACTTATCTGAATAAATCACATTAATTCTTTAAAAGCCTGCCACATTCCTCCTGTCACATTGCCATTTATTAAATGTTTGAAATATGGAAATAACATTCAGACAAGGTGTCATCAGGTACTACTCTTAAATATAAGGACAGAGGTTACAGCTGCCTGCTGCTGTCAGCACAGGGATTGAAACAGGATTGGTGAGGGTTCATCTGCTTATGATTTAGTCCATGTGCCCTACAAGGGTGAAATGTTGAATGCTGGGCATATTTGCAGTAAGAGTAAGTGATAGAGTGCAACAACAGTTATTCTGAATGTCTAGTATGAAGAGGATGATGAAACAAGAGAATTGAAGTCCCTTCTGGTGCAGAATCCATCATTCTGTGTTGTCCCCAGCCTTCCAGATGATGAGTAAGTTGTTGCTACTATTCATGCTGTCTTTTTGCCCTTCTCCATGCCTTTTTTCCCATTACACACAAGAACTATGTACAGTATTCAAGTTGTTTTATGTATTCTTAAACATCATAATGCACCACCTTCTTACAATGTGATTTAGTTGCATTCATAATTCAATTGGTAGTGTGTATTAAAATTGCCTGTTGATAGCTGCTTGTGGTGAAACTGTGGTGTAGGGGTCTTGTGTGCCCTTTGGTACAATCAGATGGACATTTCTGTTTGCTTCTTGGAAATCTGGTATTTGTGTTGTATGCCCCCAGCCCATTCACCTGTGACAAAAATCTGCTGTGACTGTCACTCTAAAGACTGCCTCTTCAGTGCTCTTAACTTCCAGAGCATCTGCTGAGGCTCTTTGAAGCACTTTTTGATCAAGCACTTTATGTTATTAGCAGATGAAGCTGTCCAGCACTCCAGGGAAGTACTAAAGGTTTATTGCTCCCATTTTAGGGGCATGATCAGCATAGACAGCTGTTAGAGGCTGCTTTTGAGAATCAGAGAGATGAAAGGACAATGCCAAAGTCCACAGAAATAGGCAGAGACAGAAAAAATGTTCTCAAATATTGTATTCATCCTATGCAAGACCTAGCAATTGTTAAAAATGATTTTTTCCCATTTTGAAGAGTCATGGAATGGTTTGGGTTGGAAGAGACCTTTAAGTCCATTCCATTCCACACCCTAACATGGGCAGGGACACCTTCTGTTAAGACCAGGTTGCTCCCAGCCCTGCCCAGCCTGGCCTTGAACAGTTCCAGGAATTCAGGGGCAGCCACAGCCTCTCTGGGCAAACTGTGCCAGGGCCTCACCACCACCATAGGGAAGAGTTTCTTCCTAATATCCAGTCTAAACCTGCTCTCAGTTCCCTTTCATTCACGGTTTCAAATCTGGTGCAAGTCAATGTGATCTGGTTATTGGAGTCTTTCCTTAGCAGTCACAGGTGTTGTGCAGGGGAACACAGGAAACTAGCCAATTTAATTTTTTTTCTCCATTGTTCTTCTGTTAGAAGATTCTGCTTCTTTTCTCCCCTTACTCCATGCTCCTTTCCAGTACTTTGTTCTTTGTGTCAGCCAAGCTGGATGTGAAACTGCAGCAGGAATAAATATCTGCTGCTCTGTTTAGGCAGCAAGGGTTGGTAGGGGGGGTAGTTTCTTCCTTGTAAGAACTATTACTGTATCCATTTTAAAATTTCTTGTTCCTCCCAGCAGGAGTGAGAAAGCAGGTGCTGCACTGCCATTGGTACCAGAGAGTAATGAGAAATCCTATACAGCAGCCCCTGTGATGCCAGATGAGGAGTCAGATGCTGAGCTTGACAGGTATGGGGCAAGAAACAGGGAGGAAATGCAAAATAAATGGCAGATGTGGGGGAAGAGGATCTGTCAGTGCCTGCATTTCTTGGCAATTGTTGTGATTTCTGACCTTGGTCAGCTGAGTGGTTTGCAGCAGAGCAGGGCTTTGTGTAGGAAATTGCACTCATCAATAAATTAAGCAAGGCCTCTGTTGTGTGCGACCACTGTATTTGTTCCATTTGACTTAGCATATATTTCCTGGAAATTGTGGATGTATTTACCCATTTTAATAGTGGACCTGCTTTATTCTGTCACTATATGAAGAAATATATCTATAAATATATATATTAATATGTATGTGTGTATATGTGTGTGTGTGTGTGTATATATATATATATATGTATGTATAAATTTATAATGAAATCTCAAGAGTCAGTTTCTAGTCTCTTGGTCATCTGTATCCTGTACTTGACCAGGATATCCAGTTTCAGATCTGGTCACAGAACTGCTCTTTCCCTAGAACTCCCAAGGATCCCTCTCAGGCCAGGCTTCAGCAGTGCTGCTGAGTGATACAGGAGTCACGTGGTTGTGACAGTGTATGCACTGGTTCTTTCTCTTTGTGTGGCTGTCTGGGTAAAGCAAGAACATCTGCACCCCATAAACTAACCCCTGCCTTTGATTCTTTTACAGTGATGATGACCTCGTCCCTTATGACATGTCTGACGATAAAGAGCTCAAAGTTAAGGCTCCTGTGTATATCCGAGACTGTATTGAAGGTAGGAGATTTTGGGCTGAGTCTTTACCTGTTTCTTACTGAGCTTGGCAGAGTGAACTCTTGCATAGGTTTTTGTTTTTTTTTTAATCTAATTTGAAGCTATAGAATTTTTGAGTAGTTTCAGTTTAGTTCCTAATGCTGGTCATGCTGAGTGTCTGTACCAAGACAAAAGATTGGCAGAAGGACGTTTGGGTATATACCCAAACACAGCCATTCTGTTGATAACTTTTGCTTGTCCTCTGATTTCAGTTCTGACTGGAGCAAGATCTGAGGATGTGGACAAATGGGAAGCTACAGTCAAAGCACTTGAGAGCTTGGTTCGGAGGAATCCAGCAGCAACAAGAGAGGTGAAGCACTAGGATCTAGGTTACAGGAGGGCTGTATTGCCAGAGGGCCTGTCCCTTTGCTGTCATGAGGAGGCTAAACTTGCCAGTGGAGTAGAAGGCCTGGCTGATGTGTGACTGGGTTAAAGGTACACATTCACAAGCTTTCACCTTGGAAGTAGAAGGAAATAGTTGCCTCAAAGGTGAGGCAATAGAGCACATGGGACAGAGAAGCAGCGAAAGTGCTGTTAGCACCCTGCCATCTCCAGCACTCAAAACAAAAAATCCTACAAGTAGTGCTTGCTAGTGTGAGGAAGCTCCATGCTTTGTGCTGGGCAGGAAGAACACTAAAAAAGGAGATTATAGAGCAGCCATTTTGGATTTTGAACTGAAATTCAATTTAATTGTTATTCCCCAACAAAAATGGAGGCAAAATCAAATGCACTTTCCCAATTTGCTTGTAGAAGCATAATGTCTTGTGGAGGGAGTAATTGGATTGTACTGGTCAAGATAAAAAGCTCAGGGGAGAGGACCCTGGGACAAGGTCACTGTGTGAAGAGTGCTTGCCACTACCCACTAGTGAACACTTGAAAGTGTCTGAGACACCAGCTGAGAAAGAGAAGGGCTGTGCTACTGTACCCTTTAACCCATCTGTTACTGTGACAGTTCATTCAATGTCAGGATGCTGCTACTTCTCCAAAACAGTCCAAGTGAAATGTGGACAGAGAATTGGCAGGTGAAGCATCTGTTCAGGGTTTTGGGAAATAAGTCTGATGGCATTTGGCTTAATGTGTTTTCTCTCACTCCTAAGGAATGGACATGTTGCCTAAAGAGAATACCTCCTTGTCTTTGTTTGACCATTAGAAGTGGTCCATAATTCCTGTGAGGAAAAAATCCAACCACCATCAGGGTTTTGATTCTTTTTTTCATACTTTGAGCAGGTTAGTGTGGAGCTGGCAAAAGTATTATTGCATCTGGAGGAGAAGACCTGCATTGAAGGCTTTGTGGAGCTCCGTCAAAGAGCTCAAGTCGCTGTTTTAACCACAGACCCAATACCTGTGAGTCCCACCTACTATTTTCCTTTTTCCAGTTGAAGCACAGGCAAAAATTGAAGCAGCTGAAGTCTCCTTCTCATTTGATAGAAGGAGCTGTCTGTGTGGTAGAACAGGTAGTTCAGGTCTAACAACATTAATGCTCCTGAAGAATCTGCAAGGAATGTCTGAACCAGCGGGAAAAAGAACACCCTGTCAAACAGAGGAACTGTTTGGGGGCTGTTGGTTTGAGTGTACCTGACAAGGCAGATCAGATAAGGACTTGTTGTACTGAAGGGTTTCACATAAAGAGAAGCTGAGGCACAAAGGGCTTCTACAGAGGAAGACCTGACTGGTGACTGTAATCAGGGAATCTCAGACTGTTTTGGGTGGGAAAGGATCTTTAAAGCCCATCTTATTCCAACCCCCTGCCATGTCAGGGACACCTTCCACTGTCCCAGGTTGCTCCAAGCCCCATCCAACCTGGCCTGGAACACTTCCAGGGATCCAGGGGCAGCCACAGCTTCTCTGGGCACCCTGTGCCAGGGCCTCAGCACCATCACAGGGAAGAATTCCTTCCTACTATCTAATCTAGATCTATTCTCTGCCAGTTTAACATCTTTATCCTTCATGCTAGCCAGGCCCCAGTAAAAAGCCTCTGTCCATCTTTCCTATAATGTTCCTTAAGTACTGAAAGGCCACAGTGAGGTCTCCTAGCTGCTATGGTGGTTGTTTGGGTACCTCTGCATAGGAGGGAGAGAAGAATAATGCAGTCTCATCTGTCATTTAGATTTTTTTGGGAGAATTTTGAAGTGGAAGTGTCTGAATTTCCCATTTACACTGCGTGTTTCTTCCCTTCTCTTGGAGGCTTGCTGTTGCCTAACAGGAAGCAGAACCTGTGAAATTAAATGCTTTTAGAGTTAATGGGAAGGTTTTTTCTAGCATGGGTCTGTATTCATTTTCTGTACAGGTTGCAAAGTACTTGACCTCCCAGTTCTACTCTCTGAACTACAGTCTCCGTCAGCGCATGGACATCCTTGATGTGAGTGCTCTCACTTCCCACTTTCCTTCTGTCTGTTGCACCAGTGCTGAGGTGTAATGGGATTATAATGGGATTACCTTTTATTCCTCATGGGAGAAGGCAGAGGCATGGGAATCTCTTACATTACTATTTTTGTCTGGCATTCTGCTCTCATTCCTAACCCTGCTACACTCCATCACACAGGGATCCCTCCCCACAGAATGCAGAGCATGTGCTGGGCTTTAGCCTGGGAGAAGCCACTGTTCACTTTCACATCATCAGTCTGTTTTATCTTCCCCTTCTGAAGGACAGTGATCTGTCTGTGACTCCTTCCAGTCACTTCCTCCTGAAGGAGGAGCCACTGCTCTGTTTCAGGGCCAAGTGACCAAGTGCTTGGTCAGTGCCTCAGAGCCAGGTGGCTGTTGGAGGTCAATTTCCTGCTGTTCTTCACTCTAAAACTGTTGTGCCTTTCTGCCTTGTTGCTCCTGTCAGTTTGGATGCAGGTAACGCTTTTGTTGTTCTCTAGGAACGACCCATTTTTAACAGAATGTCTCTCTGTTTTATCTAGGTATTGGTTTTGGCAGCTCAGGAATTGTCCTGTCCCAAATTCCATGGGAAGAGCAAGCATTCTGGTGTCCAAAAGCCTTGTATCCAGCTCCTTCCAGGAAGTGACAGCTCTAAGGGCTGGAGAAGAATTGTGGATGAGAGGATCAAAAGCAAGACCCGGAGGTTTGATATGGTGAGGCCAGAGGCAAACTAATATAAAATCCACCAGAAATAGGGACACTTGGAGTTACTGGAAAGAGCAAAATACCTGTGAAAGTGGACCCAATGCAAAAGAAAGTTTGGATTTCTCCTCTCCAGCAGGGAGAGGAAGATAAACCTGAAATTCCTTACCTGGCTTTGAGGGATAATTGTTGTTCTGAGCTTGTGTGGCCACTGCAGGGAGCTGTGACTTCACCTCACAATCCCAGGGCCTCCATCAGACTAGCTGCCTCTGGACTACACTGTCTCAGCCTTCCTATTTTCCAGGGAGATAAATTGGTGCCAGTTTCCAGAATTCCCCTGTGGTTCAGCCTGGAGAGTTTGCCTTCCAAAACTCCTTTATCCCTTGCATGTTCTTGTTCCTTATGTCTAACTGAGCAGTACTGAGGCATATTGTATTGAAATGTTTAGATGTGGAGAAGATCCGAAGTGGGAAGTGAGAAATCCAGTCGGGAAACTGGTAGCCACAGGTGTACAAGCAGTAGTTGAGGATGGGCTGGCTGCAAGGAATCTGTAGTCTTGACAGTGTGCAGTGAAGGGGAGGAGCTGGATGCTGTATCTCGTGCCTAGACTTTATTTTTCTCTTGGACAGGGTCAGTCTCGTGCGGAACTGGCTTCCCACCCAAACGAGTTCAATTCTGTTGCTGGGTACTTCTTTTTCCCATTGATTCAGCACTTTGACAGGTGAGTGTCAACACCTTAGGATGTGGGATGTGGAGATGGCAGCTGCCAGAGTGAACCTTTCTGCTTGCCTCAAAGCAGCAGGCTGCAGCCCAGGAGCTGTGCAGGAGCCCAGTGACACCACACTGACACTTTGGTCCTTCACAAAGCTTGGGGAGGAGAGGGTTGTGGTCTCTTGGGCTTACCCTTTGAAGTCTTGTGGGGCAGGAGTACATGGGACCCTGCAGAAGTGAAGATCCATCAGCAGTACACAGACAAGTAATTCTGGCAGCACCACACCAGTTGTCTTGGCTGAGCCTCTACTGTGGGAGGTTCACACAAAGCACAGAGCCCAGACTGCAGTCTTGAATCAAAGTTAGCTCTGTCTCTGGTTTGGCCTATCACCTGCACTGGTCTTTGAGGCCACAGTACAGGACACAGTTTATTGTCAGTCCCTTAAGTCTTTGCAAACCTAAGAAGGCTGAGTAATCAGTTCCATGATAACCAAGATTATTGTAATACCAGTTGTAATGGTATGGCAGTGGAGGCAGCTTTTGCCTATAGGTCTTTACAGGTAAAGCCTGTTGGTAGAATGTGTGATACCTGCTGTATGAGTAGAGGATAATGCTCTGTGAGATACTGCTCTGGTAGAAAAGATGAGAGCAAGCAGCTCTGATCTCTGTTAACCTGGTAGTGCCTGTATAATGACTGTTGTTGTAGGGATTCAGGCT
This sequence comes from Urocynchramus pylzowi, assembly GCA_013397555.1. Classification (NCBI taxonomy): domain Eukaryota; kingdom Metazoa; phylum Chordata; class Aves; order Passeriformes; family Fringillidae; genus Urocynchramus; species Urocynchramus pylzowi. The sequence goes on from VZRH01001844.1 coordinate 49,111, forward strand.
TCTGGGGACAATTCCCCCTGCATAACACTCCTGACTGTTCTAAAGAGACACTGATCAGCCTTCTCACTGCTACACAACTCTGTGTCTTGTACTTGCAGGCCTTTAACAACATTTGATCTTCTGGGAGAAGATCACTTAGTCCTTGGAAGACTGGTCCACACTTTAGCAGTCCTGATGTACTTGGCTGTCAATACTGTGGTAAGGAAGGGCAGAGGGCAGGGGTGGCTTCCAGCCTGGGAACTTGAGGTGCCTTCTGGATTAGCCATGTGCTTCAGGGCCTGCTGCATTGAGAGAGGCAGCAAGTTGGAGTTGAATGGGCTGGGAAGTTGTGAAATGGGCTGGGAAGAACTGGTTGGAAAAGAGACATGGGATTCAAGCCACCCCTGCACTATCTTTTGCTTCTTGTCAACTTCTTGGGGGGATTATTTCCCTTTACTGCCAAAGTTTCCACATTTGTAAAATAAATTCATTTGTATCTGATCTTAACAAAACCTTTGTTCAAGCATTTGGACAACACTCCCTGGCTCATGATGGGATTGTTGGGGTGTCCTGTGCAGGGCAGGAGTTGGATTCGTGACCCTTGTGGGTTCCTTCCAGCTCAGGACATGCTGTGATTCTATGAGCAGTGTGTCTTGAGGCCCAGCTCTACAGGGCAGTGTGGGTGGTGTTCAGTGGTGCTGTCACAATCCTCTTTTGCAGGCAGTGACAGCAATGGGAAAGGCACTGCTGGAATTTGTCTGGGCACTGCGCTTCCACACGGACTCGTGAGTTACTGCAGTTGTATGCTCTCATTTTTAAAGATCAGCTGTGGGCCAGCCTCCAGTCATGGTTTGTCTTTGTCCAAGATGAGCATCTGGCTCAGAGTGTCAATGACTTAATGCATTTACTTTGTGCTCTCCTCCAGCTGTGTTCTTCTGACTGTGTTTAATGTCAGCCCAACATATCAACTTCGCTGGTGTCTTCCAGTGTGGTGGTACAGCCATTACCTATAGAAAGGCTGACAAATTTCCTGACTACCTGTCCATGTGATAGTTTTATCTGTGTTTACTCAGGGAGCTCAGAAAACTTTAGATTCAATTCCAGCATTCAGTCTTGGAAAGGAATTAAGACATGTAGCCAAAAGTCTGTAAACATCCAGTTTCTGTTTTGCTCTCAGATGTGTCCAGGACTCTGAATTGTGCTAGACTCTCGTGCACAGCATGACAGGGGCTCTGTATGTGGGACACACTGCAAGATTACCCCCCTAAGCAGCAGGAATGTGGCAAAAGTTGTCATGCTGTTTGAAACTGGAGAGCCCCTGAGGTGAGGAAGTCAATGCAGAGCATAAAGCTGCCTCACCAGCTCAGTCCTTGTCCACAGGTACGTGCGCCAGGGGCTTTTGTCCTGTGTCTCTTCCCTGCTCCTCAGTGTCCCCACGGAACGGATTCTGGCAGACATGACAGAAGAGCTGTTGGAGACTCAGTCCTGGCTGGGAGGTGAGACCTGCTGGGGCACAGCAGTGCTTTTCTGGTTAGTGGCGTGGTCTTTGTGCAGCTTCTCTTTGATTGTGATGGCAGCAGTGATGTCCTGGCATTGTGCATCAGAGATCTGCAGGATCAGCAGGTAGAGCACCACATGTGCTGTAGGGATGCAGCACTGGGGTACCTGAGGCATAAGCCAAGAACTGGGTGTGGCATTACAAACTGTGACTGTTTTCACAGGCCACCCAGAAAAATCCCCCAAGATAGTCTGTGCCCCCTTTCTCCATCTGGGCAGCCAACTGCCCACCTCATGAAGCTGCAGGAAGTGTTGTCACGTTGCCTGTTACACCCAGGTGGTGACTTTGGCCAGCAGGAACACACAAAGCTTGTACAGCCTGTTTACACTGTGCACTCATGAGGGGGTTGTTGTTAGAGCTAAAAACAGGAGGAAGAGGAGCGTGGCCTAGTCTCTAGTTTCCTATTGTAGACGGACAGGAAAAGCTACAAAAGACAGCAAATTACTTTAAATGCTGTACCCAGCACACCTTACATCAACACAGGCTGTGTCTGTGGGTTCTGGCAGGCTGCAGCTGCACAAATCAGTGCTCAGGTACTGCAGTGAGCTGGTGGGAAAGGAACAACTAATGCTGAAGCCTTCACTGTGTTGTGAGGGTGATTCTTCAAACCTGGTCTGGTTTCCTTCACCATTCTCACTTCTGGTGAGTTGCTTCCCACAGGGAGCAAGCAGGAAACAACACTGACCCAGCTGGCCTCTGATCCTGGCAGGTTGGGGTGCTCTGTGCCCTTTGAATAGAAGAGAGCTGCCATGTGGGGCTGAAGACTTCACTTTTCCCACGACACTGTGTGCTCTCAGGAATCTGCTTGTCTCTGCATTTAACACTGCTGTTACCAAGTGAAGCCTTTCAGGAATGTATTTCCAGCATGAGGGTTTGCATAATCTGTTTTCAGTGAGTTATTCTGGGGAGAAGGAGGAGGATGACCAAGATAGTAGCATCTTCTCATGCTTGTGGGTAGTGTAATAGCCCTGTCTTTTGATTTCGTGCTTTTGCATGAAAGCTGCATGGTTATTCCTGCATGGTTATTCCTGGTGGGAATGAGAACAGGGTAAGACAATTGTTGTGGGTATACCAGAGAAAGGAAAACTGCAGTAGGAGTTGTTCAGAAGCCTTAAAGAATTCAGCTTCACATATGGTCAGGTGCAATTTAAGTGCAATTTAAAGGGCTTCTAGAGCTGCTTCCTGAAACATACCAGCTTCTTGTGCTGTGCCTTTGCCATTCATTGTAAGGCTGTTGGGGAAACAGTTGCACAGGGAGGTACTGGGCCCTTCCTGCTGCTCCAACAGGTCAAGTCTAGCACTAGAGACCTGCTTCTGTGACTGAATCACAGATCTGAGCTCATGGACTTGGCTGTTGTTTCATGACTCTTCCAGACAAGATTTGCAAGAGGAGTCATGTATTAGCTGTGCTGTAGCTGGGAATGACAAGCTGTCCTGCATGGGAGCCTTGACTGCTATGCCTTTTAGCCACTTTGGTTTCAGCTTAAAGCATCTGTGTTTCTCCTGCCATGGCCAAAGCACAGTGGTGAACACTGGGATAGGAAATGTTGTACATGAAGTGGCGTTGTAGAAATCCACAGACCTCTTTCAGTTTGTTGCTACATCCGGACCTCTGCAAACTGCTACAGTGTGTCCTGTGACTGAATGTTGGCCCTTCAGCCTGTTGGCTGCAGCCCTGGCACTGTCTGCTTACTGGATGCTTTGGGACACACCAGCTACAGAGAGAGGCGAGAATCCACCTCGCCGAGATCCACCTCACCGAGGATCCACGAGATCCATTGCCCTTAGTTGCCATGCTGGCCTTGCTGTTGAGCAGCCTGATCCTTCCTGGGGGAGGGAGGGAATACCTAAATGCTTCTAGGAAACAGTCCCTTTGATTCCTCAGCAGCTGCCTTTGAGGGAATTCCCCACCCCTTGCAAGTGCTGTGCAGCTATGTCATGGGCAAGTGAGGTTTATGTCAGGACCAACAGGACACTCTGGTGCCTCCCATGCACTGCCAGCTCCATGCTCAGGGAACAGAAACAGCACCAGCAGCACTCTGAGCTTTTGAGCTTGCTCCAGTCTGCCTTGTAACCTTCCTTTTTGTCTTCTGCAGAGGGAGTATGGAAGCACCAGGGAGCAGCTCCCCCTGGATTATAAATAGCTGTGCTCCAGTGCCATGAGTCATGTGTTTGGGCTGACAGTGCCGGGCTCCCAGCACACTACTCGTGCGTACAGGATATCCTCACACAGGCTCCCTGCTCTTCCAGGCTCCCCTGCTCAGACATCCTGCATGCATCCTGGTTGTTACTTTGCAGGCCCATTAAGGGCCCCTGGAATAACAGCTGCTGGGAACAGCCTCACGCTGCCCTTACGTGCTGTGGGAAGTGTGGAACCCATTTATCAGAAGATTGGTCTCTGAGAGTGGAGAAAATGCTGAACCTTGGGGCCTGTCTCCTTTTTTCCCCATTGGCATCAGACCCCAAATTCAGGAAGGAGCACTGACCATTTTAGATTGCAAGAATGGCAGAGTGGAGACTTTAGACTTTGGAGAAAGTGGATTTCTAGCTGCAGACTTCATTCATGCTTGTGGCTCAGCTGTACAAAGCTTTTGTGTAGCTCAAGGTGACAAGTACAAATTCTGGCTTGGGATCCAAGGTCAGACAGTTTCTACAGCATTTCAGACCAACTGACTGTTTGTTTCTCCTGCAAGACTGGAGCACTACCCCACGTGGCAGTCAGGGCTTGGCTGAACTCATGCTGCTTTACATGATCAAGTTTGTGCATCTCTGCCTTCTGGCCTAATGCAGTTTCAGCAAGTCCTGATGTCCAGCCCAGCCGTAGGTGCAAATGCTGTTGTTTAGTTCTGTGATGGTCAGTAAAACAGTGAGAAGTGTTAAGGGCACTTTTTCCCATTCTCCAATTAACAGTGGCTACTTCTTTTGCAGATGTGATGGAGAAAGACCCTGATGGGGACTGCAGAAAGCTGGCCCTGCAAAACTTGCTGCTAATGGAGAACCTGAAAAAGAAACTTGAAGCTGTTCCTTCCTAGCTGAAGTGTAACAGAAATGACCTTTACCTTGTGCTTTTGCCAGCTGGATGTATTTGGGCACTGCTGGGGCCTCTTCAGCAGTCACCTGGCTGGAGGAGAGGAAGAAGGGGGAAGGGTGCTGAGCTGGAAACCAGCGAGCCTGACTTGACATCTGGACTTTGTAGTGGAGGCCAGTGAGCGAGCTCTGGGTATCCGGTACAGCGCGTACAGATGCAGGAAGGCAGGCGAGCTGCCATCCTCCCCCGCCCCCACCCAGCTATTTATAGCCTTGGCAGGTCTGAGCACTCCACTAAAAATACAGGGAAGATCTCACAGAGCCTTCTTGTCAGAAAAACAGGAGGGCTGGGGAGGGCCACTTGCCCCTACGGCCTGCCCTTTCCGAGGGGTCCCACGTCCTGAGCAGCTGGAGTGTGGGGGACCAGCTGTTGGTCTGCTGCTGGAAGGGTGGAAGGAGTGGCACTGCTGATGGCATACAAGCACTGGACAGCTACACTGAAGTGCTGAAAGTGTGCCAGACTTCAACAGCCTGAGCTAGAGCTGGGCTGTGGAAGGAATAAGACAGGGAATTCTTTTTGTATAATCTTAGTACAGAAGTAAGTTTCTACTGAAGAATAAATAATATTCAGATTTTGACCTTAAAATCTCCCCAAACTGTCTTCCCTGAAAGCAATTTAGAAACTTCATGTTTACCCCAAGTTTTGAAGCAAGTCACAAAACATGAAAAAGAAAAATAATTCTAAGTGTAAGGGCTAGTTGGTAAGAAATGTGAGTGACCTAGTAACTACTCCTTGGCAGGGCCCGGTGACAGGCACAGAGATGAACAGGACCTTGGTTCTTACATTGAGCTTCCCTTCTCTCAGTCCTGCTTGTGCCAGGGAAGAAATTGACCACCAGAAATCTGACTAGTACAGAGTGGCTTGATGTAACTGCAAGAAAAGGAGCTTCAAAGTAAGAAAGAAGCTTCACTTGCTCAGAGTGACCCAGCTTGAGCAGGGATTAGACTAGGGGGCATCCAGGATCCCTTCCAACCCAGGCATTCTGTGACTCTGAGGTTTACCCCAGATGTCTGTAAGGAGTTGCTCTACCCCACATGACCCTCGGATGTATTTAAACACAGAAGCTTTTGTTGGGGAAACTCTGCCTTCAGCCTGCAGGAGTGGGTAGTTTTGACTTTTAACCAAGCTCCTACCCAAATGGGACAGGGATTGTTTTCAGAAGGTCTCACTTCTAAGGAATCACAGATCTGCACCTTAGCAGATCACAGATGAACTTGAAAGGCAACTCAGTTTCCACCTCAGTTATTCAGCTCTTCTGTACTGAGAAAAAGTGAAGTTACAATATGCAGTTCCTACTGGGTTTTTCTTCCTCAAATTTATTAAAATACTAAAACCAGCTTTCTAACAGGATGTACGTGTGAATTGCTGTATGCTGTGCTTGAGAGAACATATTAACTCTAATACTGTTGCTTGTACAGTCAAGCAGGAAAAATAAATTTCTTGGTAATAACCAAAAAGCTGTGTGGCAGCAGCATGTGACTGATCTGGGCCCCCTAATGAGGATGGAATGAATGAGCTGATAATAAAGTCAGCTTTGCATTTGCTAAATGCTCATTGTCAGGGGTCCTCCACTTCATCAGCCACTTCTTCCTCCTCCCTGTTGTCCATGCTGCCAGAGTGTGCTGGGGCCAGGGCTCGGCTCATGGGAACACCAGCTCCTCGGTGCACGGCCTCCATGGTCTGTGGGGACACATAGTAGCTCAGGTTCGAGGCTGGAATTCTTTTCTGCAGCTCTTCCAGGTAGCGATAAGCCTAAAGGAATGCAGAGATCACTGTCAGAGGGAGCACTGCTGCAGGGGCCCCAGAAAGCCATTTCTTGTACTTTGCACATTAAAAGTGAAGCTCATCAGCACAGCTGGAGGAACTTGCACTTGGCACCCTGATGTTTCATTGGAGCAGCAGGCACTGGACCTGTTCAGGGGGTGTGTGGCACATCTGCCCTGAAGGAGCGATTCACTAGTTCCTCAAATATCTGCCATTTTAAGTCTTCTTCTCTGGCAAACAGTGTGGTGGCATTGCTGAGGCACACACCCAGACATACCCTCTATTCTCATTGAATTACTGGGAATGGTTAAGAATCTAAAACCATTTATGCTCTGTGTCCTGTGAGCTTTCCTTCTCTCTTCTCCCACAGAATGAAAAATAGAGGTAAAATTCCTGAGCTGTGCCTCACCCTGCTGCACATTTAGGCTCCTGCCATGGAACATCCTGTGGGAGAGCCACGCTCCACAAAGCTGCACAGGTGGACAGTATGGTTTCTGTAGGTTAGAAGAACTAAGACTTCACTTACTGTATGGAATTCCTCCACCTGTGCATAATGCTGAACCAAAAATCCCAGGACATCGCCGTGCCGGATGGCGTTGTCCAAGTCCTGTTCGGCCAGGAGCAGTTCACACTGCCTGATTGCTTCTTCAGTGTCTTCAGGGTAAACTCTAGGAAAGGGAAAAGGGAAGTGTCACAGCCCAGGGAGCACATTCAGCTTATCTAGCCAAGGACAGGGAAGAGGTTTTTACTGCATTAGGTTTCATGGCAGAAGCCCAAACAAAACCCAGAAACCCCCCCTTGTCCTGGGGCTGAGCGGCCAGTGTGGGCAGCAAGGGAGGTGGAGATTCTGCCCCACCCTGCTCAGATGAGACCCCCACCTGCAGAGTTCCTTCCAGCCCTGGGTTCCCAGCACAGGCAGGATATGGAGCTGCTGGAACAAGGCCAGAGGAGACCATGAAGGTGTTCCAAAGGCTGGAGCCCCTCTGGACCCAGGCTAGGAGAGCTGGGGGTGTTCATCTGGAGAGAAGGCTCCAGGGAGACCTTAGAGCTTCTTCCAGTGCCCAAAGGGGCTCCAGGAGAGCTGGAGAGGGACTTGGAACAAGGGATGGAGGGACAGGAGACAGGGAATGGCTTCCCACTGCTGGACAGGAGGGTTAGCTGGAATATTGGGAAGGAATTGTTCCCTGGGAGGGTGGGCAGGCCCTGGCACAGGGTGCCCAGAGCAGCTGTGGCTGCCCCATCCCTGGAAGTGTTCAAGGCCAGGTTGGATGTGGCTTAGAAGAACATGGGGTAATGGAAGGTGTCCCTGCCTATGGCAGGCTTTTGGAACAAGATTGTCTTTAAAGTCCCTTCCCACCCAAACCAGTCAGTAATTCTGTGATTTTATGATAATCACCTTTCTGGCTACACTTCCTTGACCTATATCCTTCTCTTTCAGATTACCTTTCCATCTTTAATGCAACATTTTAAATGTACTTTTAAAAATCACATTGTGGTTTCCCTTCTAGAAAAATATATCAGGAGTGTAAAGAGCTGATCCCAAGGCTGAATGGGTCCAATCCAGCTAGCTCTGGACCCTGGCCTCTCTCACAGCCTTTGCAAGGACAAAAGTAAAAGACTAAGGTGCTCTTCTCTCTCGGGACCAAAGTCCTATTTTATTCCTTGATTCCCAGGTGCAGAAGAGGGCGGGATCCCTCCCCAGGAGATTTAAAGCCCAGGGGTAGGGGGGCAGAGGAAGGGGGCCACAGCCAAAGGGATACAAGTGAGGGGAAGGGCAAACCAGGAAGAGATCTCCAACACTGATGCTTGGGGGGAGGGGGGAAGACCATGTGATAGGAGAGGTTACAATCTGTGTGAACAGTGCAAATTACCAAACACCTAGCACAGAACAATCAACTAAATAAACTATATAATGCGATACAACATAGGAGCTTTTTTTTTTTTTTTTTCAGCCAGCTGCAAATTATTGATTAAATTTTAGGTGCTGTTACAACTTCTATTCTGATATGATATTTTTGTCACTTAGTTTCTGTGCTATCCATGCTGCAGCTCACCTCTGAGCATGGATGAACCGTTTCATCAGACTCATCCTGCTCTGCAGGTGAGCAAGTTTGCTTTCCTGTTCCACAGGGCTTCTGGCCTTTGCTTTGGAAAGGCACTTGTATGCTTCTGTCAGTGCTTTGTGGGCTTTTTCATAGTTCTGATACTCATCGATTTCTACCTGCAAGAGGAGAAAGGAGATGGTTTTGCTCCAGAGCCAATAAACCAAACACCTTCAACAGTCACAGAAAGGGCAGTACCTGAGCACATGCATCATAGAAACCTGCCAGGAGGTCAAGGGCCCCTCCTTTGGTGTAGAAGGTGATGATATTCCCAATAATCTTTGCATCCTTACGCCAGTCCAGTGACTGCAGGTAGTTGGCTGCCATGATATAAATTTCTCTCTGTTTGGAAACTCCCGCAAAGAAGACAATTTTCTCAGTATCTCCAGATTTCAGCAATGCCCTCATAGCCTGGCAAGGGAAAGAGTGGCACAGAGGGAGAGAGGGAAAATACTGTGAATGCAAAAACACCATCAGGATGGCTCAGAAGTTTCATCTGGGTAGCTACTGAAGGAAGTCTGCTTCAAGGTTTACTTTTCAAAACACCCTCGTTTTGAGGCTATCCAGGCTAACCTTTAGTTTGTTCCCTGCTTGTGTGTATTTCTTGGTGGCAATGTGGTAGCTGCCTTGTCTCATGCAGCAGTCAGCAATTTGCTCCAGCAGCTCCCTCCGGGACTCCTCAGGGAGATCCTGGGACTCCTTGGACACTGTCATCTTCTCGGCCAGCTCCTCGGTGATGGTCAGGTTCTGCTCCAGGCAGAGCTGCAGAGCTTCGTGGTACTGATGGGAGCAAGAGAGCAATGAGATGTTGCAAACACTACTGTGATACCTCACCTTTGCTTGTGGTGTAACCTACAGAAATCAGCTAGAAACACAAGTAGCTGAGGATGCTCTGTCTGGAACACTGGGCTGTAGTTACATGCCTCAACATCAGCCCCTGTTCAGGCACACACTGTCCCAGTTGTTTGCTAAGAAGAATGTTTGTTCTTTCATGACAACATTGCTCTCACACAAGTGTGCCACTACAGATTCAGCCATTTTGACTCTGAACATGAGATTTTCAGAGACATACATGTCAGGCATGATCAACAGTAACATTTTCAGCAAATACAAATAAATTGAAAGATTTTGTTAAATATTTTGGTACTTCCCATATAGGAACAAATTCTGAGTAGGCTATACAAAGCTTGTAGTCCAGAACAGGGCTATGGTACCCTTGCAAAGTGTAGAAGAAAGCCAGCCATAGGAGCTTGTTAAAGAGGAGTGAGCACAGACTGGTCTGGTGCCCAGAATTTTGGCAAGGCTGAGCTGCCAGTGCCTCTGAATCACTGGCTTAAGAGGAATCTTGAAACTTGACAAGTGTCTCTTGTATCTGTTTATCTGCACAGATGAATGGACGTGTGCAGGTACACGCCTGTTGTGCTCCTCTACCTGTGCAGAGGGGACCAGAGGGCTCAGCTCACCTTCTTGGCTGTGAGCAGCAGCTCCATTGCCTTCTCATACTGAGCATGTTCAATGAAGAACCCGGAGCAGCGGGCGAGCAGGGCTGGGTCGGATTTCTCATCCAGGTCCTCAGCAATGAGCTGCAGGGCCCCGAACTGCTGCGTGGAGAAGGCCAGCTCCAGGGCTTTGGAGAAGTGTCCTGCCTGAAAAATTAGGAATGAGGCTTCAAAGAATGAGCACTACAGAGCCAGTTCACAGGACACCCATGCTTAATAAAGCATTACTCACCATGAAAAAATTACTAATAAGCAGGACATAGTAAGCACCACAGCTGATTTAACATTTTTCTGCTGTAGGAACTGCTTCAGTGTAAAGTTTGAGAGTTTTTACTAAAAAACATTTACCTTGTGGTATAACATAACAGCTCTGTCCATTTGATCCCCCTTTTCCTCATAATAGCAGGCTGCCTCTATCATGTCTTCTGGTGAGCTCAGGAGAGCCAGGTTCATCAGCTGATCATTTAAATCATTCGCCTGTTCAAAAGCAAAGGTTTGGCTCTGGGTGTGCACGCAAAAATTTTGTAATTCCAACTTCTGGCAAGCCTGTGTCTTTATGTTGTCCCCTAGTATTAAACTCTCAACCCCTTCTGTGTAAAACCTCTACAACCCAAGTGATTTTCAGCTTCGATTATGATTATTTCTTTCAGGGAGTTTCTGATGAGCTTTTTAAGAAAATACATTTCTAAACCACCAAGGCTTTATTGATCCACCTTTGGCAGAAGAGGTCAGCAGAAACCAGGAGCAGCAGCTTCATCATGGGCTGTTCAAGAGCAGGCAGTGTCTTATGGGACTGAACAGGCACGGGTGTCGTGCTGCCAGAGGGCAGAAGCCCAAGCTGGCGTGGGCGCGCTCGCCTCGCCGCGTACCTTGCACAAGCGGATGGCGTTGTTGAACGCCTGCGCCCGGCTGTAGAAGTGCACGGCCTGCTTGATGTCCTCCTGACTCTCGTACTGGCGTGCCAGGTGGTAGGAGGCTGCCCCATTCCCCGTTTCATTTGCTATTTCAGCAGCCTGCAGAGGGAATTGTACAGCTTTGCTTCCTGTCCGTGCTCCTCCCAGGAATGAGAACTCTGGAAGCAGGTGGAAGCAGGCTGCCTTACCTTCTCAATGTTGCCCTGAAAGCAGTGAACACGGACTAGGGAAAAATAATCCTGAGCCAGGGCATAGTATTTTAATGCGGACTCCATGTCTGACTGGCTCTCCAAGTACTGTGCCCACCACTTCCACAGGCTCCTGGAAAAGCAACAATATTAACTGCAGCAATGAGAACTGACAGATGCTGGTTGTCACTCCTAGAGAGCTTGAACTAAAGACTGAACACACTTCTTAGTGAAGTGTGTTCACTAAGAAGTGTGTTCTTTACCCCAACCCGAGCGTGCCACTCCCAAGATCTGCACTATACAGAAGTCATTCTGGATAACCAATGTGGCAGTTCTTATGCAAGTGCAGCATAAACCTGGAAAGCTGTTGGAGGTCATAGTGGGTAAGGCAGGGGTTGAATGAGACTGAGAAGATTCACACTCTGTCATCCTCGCACTCATCACAAATCGTGTGTCAGACCTGACAAGCATAGCACTGACTTGTCTTTCATCTTGTTGATGTAGTTCTCCAGGGCTTGTAAGTCTTCAGAGAGCATTCGAGGTACCTCAAACCTGTGTGTGTCTGACTTTTCATAGCTGTAGATAAGAAGAACATATTAGATGTGAAATGACAGCCTCCTTATTAGCTCTCTATGTGTAAAACATCTATTTAATCTTGTCTACCAGCCATCAACAGACAACACTGGCAACAACTGCTTCAGCTGTATAAGTAAGTTCACTGTAAGACCAGTTGCAGTCCATCAGCACCATCAAAAATTAAAAGTGCAGTGGTACTGCCAGGCACTTGGAATGAAGGAGGTGTGATCTTCACAGCACACAAAATACTTTAAAAGTGCCAGTGATGGCCCAAAGAAGTATTCCAGAAAGTTCCCCAAGCATCAAGCACACCTGGCTGGACGGGTCACAAACGGCCCAGGCTCCACATTGAACCACCCAGTGCAACACCAGCCTCTGCCACTGCTGAGAGGTCACTGCCCTTCCCCAGCACCCACATCTCCCAACCCCACTGCCCACCATGGCCATCAGTGGGTCTGCCTGAGCACAGCAGAGTTCTGCTTTGATTCTGAACAGAATTGACCTTACTGGATGATGATGATGGGAACTTTAATATTGGAAAACTCATATAAAAACAAGATCTCAAACAAGAAATTCAAGACATCAAAAATACCCTCCCCTAGCTTCTCATGGGACTTGGCAGTCACAGGAGAGGATCACCACCAGAAGCAACCAAATCAAACTAAATTCTGCTCCAGCAGTTGTGTCTGGGACTCTTGGGAAAAGCAAATAATTGGCTTTTTCGTGGAAAAGGAAGGAAAATATGGCAGAGACAAACACAGGACTGGATATGAGTGGGTTTTAACTACTGGCCCAGACAGACTCTTGACTTTTTAAGACACTACACATTATTTGCATGGGAGGGTGCTGGGAGGTTTCACTGGGAATGCTTTCACTCTAGATAGTGCTTTCTAGAATGCTTTCACTCTGTGAGACAGAAGGCACCAGAAGCAGGAAAAGACTTTAGTTAATTGTTACTGGTCATCATCAAACATCCTCCTTCACCCATCTCCACAGAAGAAAGAGGCTCCCAGTGCCCAGGCACACCCAGCTGGTGCTTACTGGGTGAGCGCCAGGCCCTGCTGCCCGGTTGCCTCCAGGTGCTTGGCGTAGCTGTAGTGGGTGGTGCGCAGGTGAACGCGGTCGTGAGCCTCGGCCGTTTCCATGGCTTTCTGCCACTGGTTGGAGGCCTGGTAGAACTTGTTCAGGAGGTCAAACCGTCTGCAGTCCTTGTACAGCTGCTCTGCGTCCTCCTGGCAGAGGAACACCCAAACCCCCGACCACGCTGCGTGTCAGTCACGCCAGGCACTCCTCGGGGCAGTTCATCAGTGCAGGGCATTGCAATGCAATTAAAGCAACAATCATTCCCTCAGAGAGTTTAACCAACTAAATATATGTGGCCTGGGATAGCACATTGTTGGGAAACAGGATGGTTATGTAAAAATAAGGAAAGCGCTCAGATCCTGACATTTCTTGTACAGGATTGGCAGGGAGGGAGGGGAGTGACACAAGCAAGTCATCAATGATCAAATGCTGTCATCAGGAGTGTGAATCACCCGAAATGGAGCCATGCTCAGGTGGGGGTACAGCTACCAGCCATGCTGCCCACCCAGGGGTGAGGCTTGGGAGAAGATCCTGGCACTCAGGGTCTGAGAATTAAGGTGTTGCAAGCCAGGGAACACCTGTGGCCTCCCAGCAGACCTCAGAGGTAGCAATGCTGTTCATGGACAACTGAGCTCCATTCCTGGGAATAAATGTTAATAATTTATTGCAGAATTAGAACAGCAGGGTTTTGCTGGCGCTGACGCAAGGGTGAGCAAATTTGGAACTATTATTTTTATTCTCTGAGAGGTCCTAACTCCTGTGGAAGGAGCATTTTCCTGCTCCACCCAACTGCTGTCCAGCTGAACACTATATTTAGTAAATTGAGATTATCTGTCCAAGACAGAAAAATGCTTTCTGTCTCTTATTGTTTCAAATTAAAAAAAGCACAGAAAGTGGAAAAGGAAGATGCCTGCCCTAAGATTCTGTACAAGATGGAAAAAAGTAGTAGAACTGTATTTGTTTTGCTGTAGTTCCCTTCCACCTCTCCAAATAGATCTAAATATCCAAGAGAAGAAGCACTGACACTTTTCAGCTTCATAGTTCTCTCTGCCAGGAAGCCTTTACAAACATTTAGTTTGAATTTTCCTTTTTTCTTTACCTTTAACTCAGAATAGTTACTCTCTGTCTCTTTCTCTCTCTCATACTCATCAAGTAACTATAAATTGCTAAATACCTTTTCAAGCAAAATTCTAATTATTTGGCCATTTTCAAGACTTCCTTTTCTGTGAAATCTTTCCAAGAACTGAGAAATTTGCATTGATTTTGTCTGAACCTTTTCCAGTTCATCAACTTTTTTTTTCTGTAATGAGATACTTAAAGGCTGGAGGTTATCATTCCAGCTGTAGCTGCCCTGAATACACAGACAGGAGTTACCAAATCCAGGCCCCAGGATTTGGCATCCCCTCAAACATGGCCCCAAACTGATTTTTGCTGTCATAGCACCTTGCTAATTTTTATATAATTCAGTATTTCCTATAGAAATACTGTGGGTTATTTAATTAATTCTTTTTCAAATTTTCCCTCTGACAGATCCTATGCCTGGATCTCTTACGGTTCCCAAACTAAAAATTTCTGGCTTTCTTATGGATCATTGCTGAAGGTATTAAATTAGTGGAATACTAATTCCCCTCTAATTAGCACCAGTCAATTTTCAATCCATATGACAATGCTGGTCTCAAAGCCAGTTTAGATCTCAGCTCTACTGGCAGTCAAGAGGAATGAAGACAGACATGAGACACAAGGTCCACTCTGGGGTGTATTTGCTGCCAGGCTGGGCTCCAGATGGGGGAACAGCTAGATCTTGTCCTCTGGCTGAGCTGGATCCAGCCAAGTTCCTGCTCACACAGTGGGAGAAGTCAGGATAGAAATCTGGGTGACTAGGCATCCCTGGGACAGCACAGGCAATGAATGTGACTGACCAGAGCTCTCTAGCCCCACAGGAAAAAGTCTACTTTCCCTAAATTCCTTCAACAACCTCAGGTCAGCCCTCACTCTGTGACAGCACACAGCTCTAGCCTTTCACTCTAGAAACAAATAATTCCAAAATGGAACTTGTGTTCCATATCAGAACTTAATCAGCGCTCCACATCAGAGCTTAAAACATGTTTGTTGAAACACTTTAACTATAATAAAATACAGCCTTTTTTAAATCCAGTGAAACCTAGAAGGATTTAGCTTGGAAGAGGCTTATGCCCCAAGAAAGCGGATTTTTGTTAAATGTTTCACACATAAAACATCTTTTTAAAATCTTTAAAAGATGTTTCCTTTAGTCAGCAGTTTCTTTCACTGAGTAATTTTTCAGGGTCTGATATCAGCCATTCACAGCTTGGCTGTGGGATTTACCAGCATGCCCAGCTGGATGGCCAGCACAGCCACCCTGGCCTCCTGCTCTGGCTCCTGCTCAGCCTCCCGCAGTGCCTTGGCTCCTCTTGCATGACCCATGTGCCCCAGGCAAATTTTGGCAACATCCAGCCTCTGGGTCTTCACACACATGCGAGCCATGTTCTCCCAGACAGCCTCACTGCAGGAAACAGGAAAGAAAAGGAGAGCTGTTATTCTGTCACCTGGAAGGCAAGTGAGGTGTGAGGAGGGAGAGTGAAAGGGGAAACCATCAGTACATGGGGAATGGGGTGACTGGAACAGGGACCCCAGCAGCTGTGTGAAGACTGAAGAGGAACAGAAGCAGGCTCACACACAAAGGTCAGCTCTTGAGCTAAATGACCCCAACCTTGAGGAAGTATTGTGGACTTTGATTTACACCAATGTCTGAACAACAGCAGTTACACCTCTACTCTGGAGACAGGCTGAGAGAGCTGGGATGTTCAGCCTGGAGAAGAGAAGACTCTGAGAAGAACTTAAGAGCATCTTCCAGTGCCTAAAGGAGCTCCAGCAGAGCTGGAGAGGCAGTTGGGATGAGGGCCTGGAGGGACAGGACAAGGGGAAATGGCTTTAAATTGCAAAAGGGGAGATTCAGATTGGAAGAAATTCTTCCCTATGAGGTTGGTGAGGCCCTGGCACAGGGTGCCCAGAGCAGCTGTGGCTGCCCCATCCCTGGAAGTGTTCAAGGCCAGGTTGGACAGGACATGGAGCAACCTGGGAATAGTGGGCATCCCTGCCCAAAGCAGGGGTAGAACTTGATGGTCTTTAAGGTCCCTTCCAAGCCAAACCAGTCCATGATTCTATGTTGGCATGTATATAAACATTTACCATGTGCCCATCCTGCTGTAGCTGCAACCTAAGGACAGTCACAGCTCCCACACTGATGTTCAGAAATGAGAATTAAAATTATGAAAAAAGTCTTAACCTCGCACTGTAAATCTCCTGTTGCAGTCTGGAGTAGTTTAAATACTGAGCAACTATTGGGAGCCCAATTGTTGTACTCAGTAATAGGGAATGATGTGTAGAAAAATTACCAAACAACCATGTTCTAATTTAAAACTTGCATAAAACAGGCAAAAAGAAAAGCTTTGTGATGCTCAGAACAAGAACTCAGCTTGGAGTTAACACTGCAAAGTCCCCTGCCCAGGCAAGGCAGGGTGGGCTGAGGACCATGCTCCTGGCTGGAATGGCTGGCAGAGTTGCTCAACAGAAGGAGCACAACACAACTGACCATCACAGAGTGGGACAAGCAAATATTTTCACGGATTCTATTCACATTTGAGACTCTTCAAAATTTCATGCTGTATGTTTGACTAATAAAAACCATGAGCATTCAAAATAAGGCTTTTTTTCAATGTCCCCCTCAGCAGAGGTACAGTCTGTGCAGTTCTCAGGCACCAACACAGCACAAAGTAAAGATAGAAATTTTAAAAGCAGGGAAAAAAGAAGAAAATAATAGAATATAATGACACTTTATGACCTGCCACCAAATTCCCTTCCAGTTTTCCTATGATTAAAATGTTTTTCTGCCAGTGTTTTTCTGCCAGAAAGTGTTTTTCCCACTTTCCCCGTGGCTGTGGGAAAGTCCTGCACACACAGGAGAAAGTGACTGACTGGGAAGCAGCAGAACAGGTGAACGTGCTCTTCAACACATACAATAAGAAAAGGCAGAGGAAAAATTCTTTGCATAATTTACTTAAGAATTAGATCATCTTTTACTTGCAGTGCAACTCATATGAAGGTTTCAGGTATTAATCAGCATAAGTAGTACAGACTTCACTGAGACAAACAGTATAGAGAAAATAAAAAAGGAACAGAAGTGATAAATCAGGGAGGAATTTCAGACAGATCAGAAGTTTCTGGTTTAGAAAAGCAAAAGTGCAAGTCTGAGTGCCGCCTTTCTTACAGCTGAGTGGTATTCAAACATAGCCTCCCCATGCTCTCCTCCCATGAAGAACATGTCCAAGCTCCCAGCTGAGGAGCCAAAAGGAACATTGAAATAAAGCATGGTAATTTCAGACCTGGAAGGGCCTGACAGAAACCATCACCACTCAATACAAAAATGCTGCCTTGTGTCAGCAGAGGTAGCCTTCCTAATTTCTGAAAAGTTGGAACAGTATTCTCTTTTATTCCAGACACTGCCTGTATCTGGAATAGGGAAAAGGGGGAAAAACACCTTTAAAGAACATTGAGATGATCACCATGATGTTCCTTATGTTCACCTGGCTTTGACCAACACAGCCAGCTGCGTTCTGTCCTTAGGAAAAGCTGCTCAAGGCTGTGCCTGGGCACAGCTGTGCTTCACAGCACTTGAGGAGAAGTGCATTTTCCAGGCTCTGCAGCGTGCCAGAAGAAGCTGCCAACAGCCAGTTGGCTTGGGGTGAGGGAACACACGTCTGTGCTGGGCTTTGTCAAGCTAACAGTGAGTTTCTGAAAGGAAATCAAAGTATTTCTTTTTCAGAGCTCTGACAGCTCTCAACTCCCTCCGTGCAGGAAGATGAGAGTTCATGGGCTCAAACAGGCGAGCGGATGAGATTCTTATTTAGACTACAGGGAGTGGAAACTTTTGAGAGGAAACAGACTACACAGTGTATTTTAAAGTACAAAGTTAAAAGATAACGGCATGCACAGAGTCATAGCAGGATTTAGGAGATGTTGCTCATCATCTCAACTGTTTTATGCCTTCCTGGATGGCAGTAACTCCTGCCAATGTCAAAATGCAGCAGGAGCTGCTGCCCCTAGGACTCCTCTGTGGGAGCTCTTGCCCCCCAGGCACTGCCTGTGGGCCACGCAGGCACCCAGGTACCTCTGCCCTGAGGAGCTGGAGTTCTGCCATCCCACCTCTTCCTCCTGCACTCCAATCCATTTGCAAAATGAACCTGTGAGTCTTGAGCCATGAATATGCTGCGGGCAGCAACAAACGCAGAGGGAGAAACATCTGCAGCTGATGTGCTCTGCAGCTGGTGTCATTCTGGCAGGCACTGCCTCCTCCCACCCCAGCTGGGCAGGGGGTGAGCACACCAGGCTCAAACTGCTCCAAAGACACTGAATTTGGAAGTGTTCACAGCAGAGTACAGCTTGCATGGACTCACCCAGCACAGAGACCACAGCAAGAGATAAGAGGGACAGCAAAGAAAGGTGTCCCTGCCCATGGCATAGAGTTGGTACTAGATGGTCCTTAAGGTCCTTTCCAACCCAAACCATTCCATGATTCTAAATTTCTGAGACATGATCAAAGCAGCTCACCAGCACAAGAACCCATGGCAGGTGAGACCACTGACTCTCTCTGACCATCCCTTCTCCTGTTTCTGCCCTGCAGGAACACCTGAAGGAGTGTTTTACCTAAGGAACCAGCCTTGCTCTGCCCAGAGCAGTTCCCATACCCCACTCTGTTTAGCAGATGCACAGGGCAGAGCAACAGCCATGGTCCCATGGAGCTGCAGCAGACTCTGGTTCATTCCAGGAGACACATCCTTCCCAAGAGGGACAGTGCTCTGATAAGGCTCATGGAGAGGGAAGGGTAGGGAAGGGGAGGGGATCCTGGCAGCACCCACAATCCACTTCCATTTCTCTCTGCATTTCATGAAGATCAACCTCAGCCACGGGATGCACAACCTCCCTGGCAGGCACACACCTCCAGCACCAGGGCAAGTCTTACTGCCCCTCAGAAATGTGGGCAGATGGATGTGGGTCTGGTGAAGGAACAAAAAACAGGAGGTGAAGAACAGGTTCACTTAAATCCAGGGAAAACCACAGTTTATCTCCCAACAGCTGCCAGTGTAGTAAGAAAACTGAATCTCTCCATGCATCCCTAAAAGGCAGCAACTCTACTTTCCAGGCCTGGCCCTGCTGTCCATATAAAAATGCCAAGTAATATTTTTCCCTGCCCCCAACTCTGACTCCAGGAATTTCCTGTTCTTCCCCTCCTCCTCCTTTCATCCCCCCTGGAAAGCCTCTCACATCTGTACTTCATCAGCTGGAAACTGAATGAAGCCCAGGCACAGCAGCAGTGGGAGCAGAGCCATGGAAAGGCATCCCAGGCAGCCTGGGAGCCCCAAGCCCCCCACCAGGCACAGGGACACACTGCTGCACCCTCTGCTCCCAGGCTCCAGGCCACATCCACAGTGCCAGGGATTTGGGAAGCAAATGTTGATGCCTCTTAAGAGTGGACACAAATCTTACCACTATTTGATGAAAGTTTGCTTGCTTTGTAGCTGACCTTTCACATCTGTTTTTTCTGTGGAGCTGTGTTTACAGCATCCACAGCCCTCACAAACCCTTCTGTTCCCATATGTTTTTGATTGCCTATTTAGCACTAAAGTTTACAGAAAAAATGGAATATTATTTAGCAGTGCTGGAAATTTATGTGTCTGAAGCATCTCACTGAAAAACTTTTCCTCCCTCTATTAAATGGGCTATATTTGGAAAATGAACATTGATCAGGATAAAAAAGAAATCTCTTTTCAATTTGGGCCCCACTTTGTTGAACTGGACCCTGTAATATACACATTATATATAACAAATTAATATTGCATCCTATAATGTTATATTATAGATAATCACAGAACCACAGAATAGTTTGGGTAGGAAGGGACATTAAAAACCATCTTATTCCAAACCCCTGTCCTGGGCAGGGACATCTTCCACTAGACTGGAAAACTCTAAGGACTTGAGAAAATGAGGTTTTGGCTGATGTAGCTAAATTAGGTTTGATGCTTTTAAAATTAAATGCATTTATGGGATCCTGGTTATATCTTTCTGTGGGGCTAAAAGACAACAAGGAACTAAGTAATAGATGAAAAGCTGTAGCAGTTCAATGAGAGTCTTGAGAGTGTTAATGATATCATATGAGCTACTCTAAGAAAAGTCAGGCATTTTTCATGAATGATCCAAACATTTAAAGCTGATGAGGCTACTCCTAAAAACTCTTCCCTGGCAGAAACACACCATTTGATAAAGCAGCTTCACAGAATGTATCTATAATATCCCATTGAATACACAGCTTTGTTCCTCATAAAACCAACACCAGGAGATTGCTCCATGTGGGCTGTATGACACAAACCCCTGTGCCCCACAGAATGCTGTGAGTGATGCAAAATGCACATCCTGCTGCTTGCTTGGCAGCAAAGAAGCACTCACTAAGGCAGTTTTTTATTAAGGATCAGGATCCCCATACTGTTTAAATTGGGTATTAGGGAAAATTTCTTCATGGAAAGGGTGGTCAGGCACTGGTGTAGCTGCCCGGGGCAGTGGTGGAGTCACCATCCCTGGAAGGATTTAAAAGCTGTGTGGATGTGGCACTTGGGGACATGGGTCTGTGCCTAGGGCAGTGGTTGGACTTGATCTTTTCCAACCTTTATGATTCTATGACTAGACTGATTCGTTCAGCCTTTATAAAATATAATTGCTATTGTTTTTAATGTTACATGAGAAGGAAGCTTGGACCCTCCTCAAAATACATACTCAGACTTCATCAAATCACAAAAATCAAATGGGGGGAGGCAGAAGCAGGTGTGTGACATTTCCCTAAAGGTAAATCTCTCCTGGCATTATCTGCATGTAAACATCATTTGCCTTGCTGCTGAACGCCTGGCTTATAATAAACACAGAATCATAACAACAAATAATATTTTAAACTCATAATCCAATGAGTTTAAAATCTGCCAAGACAGTCATTGCTGGCAGGAAATTGATTTGAAGAATGGCAGACACTGGTGTGCTTATACTGGAAGTTCTAAAACCAGAAATATACAGAAACAGGACCAATTACAGGGAAAAAGAGAAACCAAAGATGCTACAGTGCTCTCAAGGGATGAAAATGCTCAAAGTACCTAAAACTTAATTTGTTTAAAAATTATCAGAGCACGTGGAGGAGGGCTGAGTTCATATCCAGATTAGTACATTCAACTTCAGTAGCTGAAAACTAATTACAGGAGCCTATCAGCTTTATTGGAATTTCCCCCCTTCTCTCACCAACAAGTCTTGAAAAGAAAATGTTGCCTCGCAAAAAATTTCAGAGCAGTTTCTTTCTGTGCATTGGGTCAGGGCAGATCGGTCGGTTGGGGGCAAAGCCTCTTGTCTGGTGAGACGGAGCCGCTATAAAATTGAACCAGTTTGAAATCTAATGTATTGATTACTGGGATGTGAGCTCCTGTGCCAGCCCCCCAGGCGTTGCGGTGGGGCAGGTCTGTGCCAGGTCTCCTCAGCGCTGCTGATGCAATGCTACAAGGCAACGCTACGCTCGTGCGGTATTTGTGAAGCCTGAAGAACTGAGCCGGGCCCAGCTCAGGCGGGGCACAACCCCAGGCAGCAGCAGCCGGCTGCAGGGCAGTGCCCGCCTGAATCCCTGTCCTCCTCCCGGTGCTGCCGGGCCAGCGAACAGACCGCTCTGGACACGTCCAGCTTCAAGGACAGTTTGGAATTCCCTCAACAACTCTCTCTAACGGGTTTATCAGAGAAGCACCTGCCCTGTGAAGGGAAGCCACCTGCCCAGTGGCAGTCCACTCGGCAGGGCCATCCCCCCAAGCGCAGGGCAGCGGGGCTCCCGGGGTGGGCAGCCTCCCTCGGGGCCCTGCGGAGCCTCCCCGCGCCCAGCCACGGGCTCACTCGGGCTCGCCGTGCGGTGACTCAGTCTCGCTCACACTCACACCCCAACACTTGCCCCCTGCCTTTGCGGACACCCCCAGACGGGGTTGTCACCGGGTTGAGAATCCCGAGATTTTATACTCCTATTTATCCGCCACGGTCCCTCCCGTGGTTCAGAGGACGCGGACATCAGGGCAACCCCGCAGCGCTTTCGTCGCGCTGTCCAGCAGCGAGCCCCAATATTGTTTTGCTTCTTGTAAAAGCTATTTCAAAATCCCTCTCCTGGATCCGCTTCCACAGAGCCCATGCCCCGAGGGCTGAAGCTGGGATTTCCGTCTCTCCTTTCCCGAGCAGCTCTGCCGAGCGGTCCCGGCAGCCCTGCTGGAGGAGGCGTGAGGCAGGGAGGGGGCTCTCCGAGGGGAGGAGGGACAACTTTAGAAGTCTCCATAGTCTTTTCCTTTCAGGAAACGCATCCTGTTAATGTTTGACTGCCGTGGCAGTGGCTCTTTTTTTTTTT
>VZRH01001844.1:80871-126974 GCA_013397555.1 Urocynchramus pylzowi
TTTTTAGCTCATGCATACTATATACAGACAAGGCAAGAGAATCCATTATGGCAACATTTTTTTTTAATTTGAGGCTACAGATAGTTCTGTCACCAAATGAAAGTACTAATAATGGCTGCAAGCCTGCTCTTACTTCAGGCACTTCTCCTTTGAAAGTCATTACCAGCAAGCACTGGTGGTCAAAGCACTACAGAAGTCCATCTGAGTGGAAAAACAGAACACTCAGAATGTTCAAAGTTTACTGGTGTTTACAAAGCTCACACATCTGACTGTGATTCCATTATCCATCCAATGTGCTTCATGATCCGTGAGCATTCAAAATGGCAAGAGATGGAAATGCTGCCAATGCTAAAAGGGCAACTTTAGAAGTTAAACACAAGATCTTTGAACAAATTTTTTGAGTAACTGATCAGAAATTAACTCACTAGGAGAAGCCAAAAAATATTTAGTATGTTACTGTCTTAACATTTTATTCAATGGAAAAAGTTTAATGGACTATGGTTCTTAACTAACTCCTCAGATACAACACTATATTTTATTAAATTTTAATTAAATCATGAGTTGCTACTTAGAACACGGGAAGCTGAAGACAGCCTATGAGAGGAAAATAAAGGGTAAACACAAAAGTAGGTCAGACTTCATGATTAACACAATTAAGTTTACTCTTGTTCATATCAAGTTTTGTTTTCTGCATTTCCTAGCAGTCTCCCTGAAGATCAGGAACCAATTTCTGATGGTCAGTGCATCCTCCAAACAAAGCCAGTTAAAACACTCCTAAAAAATCTGCTCCAGGGTCTTTCTCTAGTATATGCCAACTTACACATGGTGCTACTTCTATTTCACAATAGCAATGACACATTACCAAGCGATGTGGAACAATGATATTTTGTAACTCCCACCTTTTGCTAGAGAAGAAGGAAAAGGATAAAAACAGGACATCCATCAGGTTAACAGGAAAAGCAGGAAAAAAGTCTGACTAAAAGTACCCAAGTTTGCAGTCGATATAAACCATTCCAGTAGCCAGCTGGGAGACACATTTTAATCAGGTTTCTAGCCAAGACTGCAGATGTGTCTGTAATCATTGCTGCATTTATTCTTTAATAGAGAATCACAGATTATCTCAGGTTGGAAGGGACCTACAAGGATCACTGTGTTCAGCTCCCTGTTGCTTGCAGGACTGCCTTACACTAAAACATGTCACTAAGAGCATCCTACACAAACCACAGCTCTGGCAGCCTTGGGGCCATGACCACTGCCCCGGGGAGCTTATTCCAGAGCCCAGCCACCCTCTGGGGGAAGAACCTTTTCCTAACAACCAGCATAACCCTCCCCTGACACAGCTCCAGCCATTCCCTCAGGTCCTGGCACCAGACAACAGAGATCAGCACCTCCCCACTGTGAGGAAGGTGCAGAATACAACGGGGTCATCCCCCAGCCTCCTCTTCTCCTGGCTGAACTGGCCAAATTATCTCAGCCACTCCTTGCATGTCTTACCCTCGAGGCCTTTCCTCATCCTGGTCACTGTGCCCTGGGCATACTGCCATCATTCAACGTCGTTTTTATTTTGAATCTGTCATCCTCCCTGTCATGGTTCAGTATGGACTCTGGCCTGTACACTTTCTTTTTCAGCTCAAGAAGATCCCTGCTCAGCCAGACTGAGCTTCTTTCCTGCTTGGATGATTCCCTATGGTTCAGAAGTGCTGGTTCCTGCACTATTAAGAGGTCACCACTTTGCCCACAAGTCTCTCTTTACAAATTGCACATCTCAGAGGGCACCTTTTCGAGTTGGCCTTTCATTCCCTGCACCCGAGGTTACCTTCAACATGCTTCAGAAATTTCCTGAATCTGTTTGTGTCTGTTGTATGATATTCCCAGCTGATGTCTGGAAACCTAAAATCACCCTTAAGGCCCAGGGGAGATGATCTAGAGATATCCCTTAATTCCTTGGACTGTAGTTAATCAGTATCATTGTCCTGGCCGGTGGTCAATAGTAGACCTCCACAACATATTCCCACAACTTCACTATTAGACATATACAATTTTATATATATACTAATATTTATTTATTTATTTATTTATACACTCACACACCCTTTTTTGAAAAAGGTAGCTGTTTACTTGTACATGCAGATTATGCCCTAACACCTCATTCAGAACTGCCAAGCCTTGACATCTTCATGACACCCATCTCCCTCATTACATAGATGGAAATATAAGGATCTTTTCAGTGTGTCCCAAAGACTAATAAATTATTAAAAAAGTAAAAATTAAGAATCCTCTATATAAAGCTTCTGTAAACCAGTAAAACCTGAGCATTAAAATCCACAGGATGTTTTTTAGGACAATAGAGATGGACTACGGGACAAAGAAATTCAGGGTGTTATTGGTTTGTCTTAGCAATAATTATTATTTTAGGAGCTTGAAAAACTATTCATGGTTCCATTTCTCTCTGTGTCACACAAAAAACCAAACATCAATCCTGCCCCAAACAATTCTGGCTATGGATTAGGTAGAATCTTCAGTAAAGAGAATTCCACCATCATCAGTGGGCCATTCTGGGAAATTAGCTGCTTGTTCCATGCACTGAAGCAATACTTATGGGATGCTGTGCAACTAAAGGAAAGAATCAATACACATCCTGAAGAAAATCCTTTCTTAATCAGACTGCCAGGAAGGCAGTTGCAAGGGACTGCTGGGAGAAGGCACTGCTGTCAAAGAATTGTTTTCTGTGGACTGACAAACTTTATATTCCCGCTCAGTCAGGTTTTTCTTTTTCACAATTTTATATTATTGTAACTTTATGCTGCTTCTGTTTTCCTAGTGCAGTTTGACATGATGCGCGCCTGCAACCTCATTGCCACGGTGGCTCTGACTGCTGGCCAGCTCCTCTTCGTCCTGGGGCTGATGGAGCTCCCCATCATCTCCCAGGATACTCAGTGGTGGGAGGAGGCCATAGCTGCTGTGTTCCAACTTGCCAGTAAGTCCATTTCTTTGTACTGATGGAAAAGTGCTCAGTCTGTATTAAACCCAGGTGGAAAAGTGTTTCTTACTTTATAAATCTTTGCTCTCCCCATGATATTCTGCAGTACATGAATAGAAGCTTTTATCTGGGATATATCATAATGAGGCTTCTGCCAACCAAAAAAACCCCAAGCTTTTATTATTTCCTATGAAACCAGGAAGGCAAACATAAGAGAAACAAACTGGATACACCGTAATCCCACAATTTAGCAGGGCAAAATATACTCAAGGAACTCAAGAAAGCAGAGCGGAAGGGCTGAGAAAATTTTTGAAGCCTTGTTGAAGCACGATTATTTTATTTTAGCTAACTGAATTTTACTCAATGACCACCAGCTGGATTTTGACAAACAGATACATCTGCAATCCAGCAAAGAAAGCCGAAGTCAATTCATACCACTGACTGCTATAAATAAAATTCCCACAGCAATTCTCATGGACTGTACACAAAACTGCATGAGGAAAAGAGGAAATGGGTTTATCACAATTCCATTTTGACAGCAGTGGCAACAAAGTGTAAACATTCTGCAATAATACCTTTCATTATTACATAAAGTAAGTAACTTCAGCATTCATTACAGTAAGAATCCAATTCTATACGATAGCCATGCAGGAAACTCTCATTAATGGAGTAACAGTCAAGCTGATTACAAGATCAGATTAAAAATACAACATATATATATATATATATATATATACACACACACATATATAATTAATGTAAAGAACAGGTTATAATAAAGGAACACCATTTTATTTAAAGTTTTAATTTGACTTTAACAACTCAGAATATTAAGAACGGCATAAAACTACTGAGTCCTCAGGTTTTCAAAAACGCAAGATCAGAATCTGGCCTAGGTCATTTAAGTACAGTCTCACAGCAACAAAATTGTTAGGTGTTTTTAGGTCTACTAAGGATGAGGAACGTGAAATCCAGATGAGAGGAGGAGACTGCAGAGGTTCTGTAACCCTTAAAGCACCTGATCCATCTTCCAGGTGCAGCAAGTGCCTCAAGCACCAGACAGTGCTTCCAAAAGACATATCCAGCCATAAAAGCCCTCCCTACAGCCCCTTTGTGTCTGTGTAACTGTGGATACCTTCTGGATAGTTCTTCCTGACTATCAGCATGATGCCTGCTGTACTCTCCCATCTCTCCAAACCTGACCTGTTTTTCCAGAGCGGAAATGCATTCTGGCCCTGTTTGGATGTGTTATTTCATTGACAAACAGCACAGGGGACAGCCATGGGCCTTTCTTCTACCATTGCTGCTAATTTTAGACTGGGCTTTTTTTTATTGCCTTTTTTTTTTTTTCCTGTGCTGGAGTCTGTTTTAAACACAGTCAGAGAGAGACTGAAGGGCGCCAGGATATCCCGACACAGGAGGAGGAAATGCCTGCTATTACCTGTTATGCAAGCTGAACCTTGAAATCCCCAGTGCTGGGAGGGGACATGGGAGAAAAGCCACAGTCAGAACGATTAACAAAACACTAATCAGAATGGCTGAAGAAGCTTTTGGATCAAGGGCCCTATGTCCTTCTGCCTGCCTATGTTCAAAAGGTGTGAAGGGATGGAAGCTGGCAGCCTGTGGCGATATGAGGACGATATTGTGCTGTGTGAATCTGCAGAAATAACACAGTGATTATCCCTGCCTCATTCCCCATCCCCCTTGGCAGTTATGCCACACTCTCCTTTACCATCATCAGATGGTTTTCTGCCTTGAAGTTGTGATATTCATTTTACATCTCATTATCTTATTGCAACTTTATGTTCAAACAAGTTCCTTCCTGATATCCAGAACAATCACCTGAAGTCCTCTAGAATGCATACTTTTGAAAAAAGTGGGAAGAAGTCATTATATCTGCATTACCTCAATATAAAATAAGACTTCTTGGAGACCTCCTTAGTTTTCCAGAAAAGTGGTACATCAGCTGCAGGTTCCTTGGGAATTTGCACTCACTAAACTCCCTGGACTGGGCTCAGGTGACTGCATTTTAGACATTATAGATTAAGTGTCTTTGAAATCAGACAAAACCCATATACAGTGAGTAAGCCCAGCAATTCCACTGCTCTGATGAAGGGCTGCTGCTGCATCTGGAGACTGAGAGTTCTATATTGAAGGGGAAGACAGTGGCCACCACATGTCATAAATCACCACAGGTGATTTTCAGTCTCTGAGTCTCCACTCTGAGACAGTAACCTCTCAGTCATTCTCAAAGAAAAGGAGCGATATGGAGCAAAAACATCAGAACATTAAATATGACACTTGTATTTAAAAGTATTTGCCCCATGCAAACAATCCAAGAGAAACCCCTGCAAGGCTCTCCTCTGCTTCATTTGAAGAGTTAAAGCCAAGGTACTTTAGGTCAGATAGATCACTTGTGTGAGGAGGGCAGGTAATGTTTAAAAATGAACAAACTTAGAACTTATTAAACATTTCTGAAGCACTGGCTGTGTAATTTCTGTTTATTACACTTTCAAATGAAAGAACACTAGCAGCAATCTTCTGTTTTTTCCTTTTTAAAACCCAAATAATCTGAAGAATTGTTTTGCAATTCCTCATCCTTTCAGTAATTTCAGAAATTATCTTGAATCATATTCCCTCTAATTCCAACTTCTCCTTGATCTCTACCTTTCATCCTGGAATATGCCAACAAGTGCTGAAGAGAACCATAGTGGTCACTGGTAGACTGAAATCTTGTGTTATGGGGAAATGTTCAACCCACAGTTTTCTTGGTTTTACTCAGCTGAAACTGTGTGGACTTTATTACAGTTTCCCATGGCCTGAACAAAGTCCTTGTTGGCTTAGAAAACTAAGAGTGCTAGGTATTATCTCCAAAGTCTATCACAAACTCAAATCAATGATCTTAGATCCAGTGGAGCTTGCAGTGGCTCCAGACTCCACCACTTCCTAACTTCTGCCACCTGCACAAGCATTTGACAGCCATTCAAAAAGGATGGACCTCTGACACAAAATCAAGCCCCAGGAAGCAAAGAAGAGAGGAAACAGCAATGCTGTTTGGGACAGCAATGGGATTCACACAGCTCCAAAGCTCCACAGCCTCACACCTCCCGTTAACAGGAAAGCAATCTGTTTGCTTTGGAAAAGGCTCCTAGTGAAAATGGAACCAGCGTTGTACATGGAATTTTGTGTCAATGCTCACAGAGGGTTTTGGGGTTTCTGTTTTTTTCCAAGGACCTGTTACAAACTCCATGTGCTGAATGTAGGATGGATAACAGCCAACAGAAGAGCTGTTGGAAAGGGAAATCCATACTAACAGCACAGGGAAGAAAGAGCACTTCAGAGGATATTGAACTACTACAAACATTAACCTCCCAGACAGGATCAGGCCTTAAGGGGCTCTAGCCAAGTCTTGATCTTGTCCAGTGATGATTATCACAGACTTTAGAGAGAAATATTAGAAACTTAACAGGAAAAAATCTGGGATGGAATATCCTTTACATTAGAACTCATCCTGGTTTCTGAATGTCCAAGATTGCAATAAACCTGAATCATGATTAATATTTTGCCAGTCCACTTTCAGCATTAAATAACTTTAATACATAACATCCTGAAGATTAAAAAGTTTCATGTTCCCACTGAGCCTGTCATTTATAGCCAAATAAATTAGTCTCATCTTTCCTAAATGTCAAGCATTGCATTCCAGCTTTGCCCAACATGTTTTTCTGATGAAAGTGTTTCACTCCAGACCCCTAATGCATCATGGAAAACCTGAGCTCATGCATACTCTAATTTCTGTGCTCTTAAAACTAAATCAAACAATTTTTGAATCATCTTCTCCAACCACTTTAGATCAGTTGATATCCAGAAAATGTCTATGTAGAAAAGAACAGCACAGCAGCCATTGGAAAACATGGCTGAAGATATTCCTGATAGCAGTGTGATCCTGACTTCCGTATTATTTCCTTCCACCTTTTTGCTTCATAATACCCTCAAAACAGATCTGTTCTAAGATGAAGTCTATGGAACCATAAACCTAAAACTTCCTGAAAAGGAAGCAAGTAAATGAGATGCTCTAAGTAACCTAAAAATCACAGCAAACATAGAGAACCTGACTGCTGGATTTGTGCTTAATATTTTCATTATTTGTCAATTTTATTTCACCCTCAGTGCCAAACTTCCCCATTCTTTATGCAGACCACAAATATCACAATAAAGTGATTTTGTTTTCACACATTTGCAAAAGGAACCACATTTGCAAAGATCCTAAAATCTGGATGTCTATCTCATTTATTTCATTGGAAATGGTTCCCAGGAGCATCTGAACCAGCAAACTGGGAAGGACGGTAGCTCACAAGAAGTGTGGTGAACTCCTCATCTGGTATAGCTGCAAGATCTGCCTGCATTCTCTAAGGCTAAACTCTGATAAGAGCAGCAGGCAGGTTCTTTTAGCATCTCAATGTCAAGGGCACATATTCTGATCAGAAATATGGTAAAAAATCTATTAACAGATAAATATAATTTGGATATGCAAGCATAGGAACATGTAATGCAGAGAAAAGTGTGTGAGACAGAAAGGATCTCAACTCAAATATTCACTTTATTGCTTATGAACATGCACATTATATATACATGGAGGTGTCTCCTACAACTGTTTCAAACCCAGTTGCCTTGCTGGATCCAATTACACAGCTCTTATCCTCTGATGTATCCAGAGAAGAACAGAGCACCTGAACAGTAAAAGCACAAGGTGATGCTGAAATGTCCAAAAAGATCACCTGTCAGTGACTGCTTCTCTCTGCACAGGTATTTTTGCTCAGGCTGACCCCACCTGCAGACTGCAGCCAGGTCTGGGATCCTCAGCATGAGACAGACGAGGCCCTGCTAGAGTGGGCCCGGAGGAGGGGATGCAGATGCTCCAGGGGCTGGAGCACCTCTGCTACAGAGACATGCTGGGAGAGCTGGGGGTGCTCAGCCTCAGAAGAGAAGGTTCTGGGGAAAGCTTATTGTGGCTTTTCAGTACATAAAGGGTGCTTAACAAAAGACAGGGAGTGACTTTTTACATGGACAGCAAGGACAAGGGGAATGGATTTAAGCTGGAAAGGGGGAGATTCAGATTAAATGCTAGGAAGAAGGTCTTTCCTGTGAGGGTGGGCAGGCCCTGGCACAGGGTGCCCAGAGAAGCTGTGGCTACCTCTGGATCCCTGGAAGTGTCCAAGGCCAGGCTTAAGTGGGGCTTGGAGCACCTGGGATAGTGGAAGGTGTTCCTGCCTTCTGGCAAGAGGGTTGGAAAGAGATGGTTTTAAAAGATTCCTTTCAACCCAAAACATTCCATGGTTCTGATTCCAGACAAGAGCCCATATGAGGTCTGTGCCTGATATGAGGCCTACTATGTTAAAGCAGAGCTTTAGTTGGCTCCAGCTGCCTCAGAACCCAAGAGGCCAAGCAATGCTAACAGTCAACATCAAGTGTGACAGTCTGCACATTCCTCCTTATTTAAACAGTTGCCCAAGAGGAATTCTGCCTAGTTCACTGGAAATACTTTTCACCATTATATTCAAAGACTGGTATAATTTCTAAGGAAATCTCCAAAAGGTAACAAACAAAAGCAATTTACTGTCAATAGACCTAAACTGGTTAAAGATTTCCAACATAAGGAAACATAATTCAGTGCCTTACACTGTCTAAATCTCCCATCAGGTTAAAGACAAGGACTGACGAACTCAAAGAAGACAAGTGGAAAGCCCTTGTAATTCAGAAAAGTGAGCAACAAAAGGGTCTTATCGCCCCTGAGAAGCTGTGCTACTCACATGTTTAATTCTAAGATGTTACATGCTACCAAAATCCTTGGAAGGAAATTTTAAATTAGAACTAAACAAAACAAAAAACCAAAAAAACCCAACCTCAAACAAATTATTGTACTTAATGTACAACTGATACCTCAAAGCTCATTTGACTCTAATGGTCACATTCTAACTCCCTGTGGCATTAGAAACCAATGCATCATCCAGCCTGGTGCTACAATGAAGAGCATATAACTATTCCAGAGGCCCCATATTTGCCTTCAACTATAACAACTTCTTTTGTGCCAAGCTGATACAAAAAAAAAGGTATATAAATTATAAATAATTTGCCTAAGTCCTATAGGAATCACTTTGTGAATCTCATGCTAATAAATACAACTGAGCTCCTACAAATAGCCCATTCAGGCATGTGACTCATCACAGCTAAATCAGTCCCTGTGAAACTTGGTGGGCTACACAGAAAAGGAGTGAAGTACTTCCTTTCCCTGTTTGCAGTTCTGCACAAGCGTGGGTGGTGTATTCTGAATACTCTGGCTGCTCTATTTTCCTCCTCCTCCCTTTTCTTGACAGCAAAAGTCATCCTCCAGGACAAGCTGTAAAGAGGAGGATTATAAGTCTCAATATAGACTTTCTGGTGAACTAGAAAAAACAATGTGTATTTCTTCAAATGCACTATCAGTACACTAATAAAAAGGAAGCGTAAGAATCCAGGGGTGTCAGAAAAAAAAAACCAAACCAACAAACTATCACAGAAATAAAAAAGTGACTATTAGAGTTCTTTTAGAATGCTAGAATTCTGTAGTTGGCTTGCAGCCAGCCTCAGTCAAACAGGAAATAGAGCATACAGATCTGAAATGTAAGTTCAAAAAGTAACATTCTCCCAACCCACCCCCACTACCAGAGTCAATACTGTTCCAACCAAAAGTCTTCTGAGTGACTTCGTTATCTGTTTCCTTCCCCAGCGGAAAAGCCAGCCCCCTCCCAGCTTGTTTTGCTGCAGATGGGAAACAACTAGAGATAAACAGCAGTTCTATGGGAAAAAAAAGCATTTCAAGTAATCTCATCAGGATTTTTAGTCAAGTTGTGGCCTCTGTGCAGTCTTGAGACAATATACAATAAAATTATCTGAAATTGATTGATGTACTTTAATTAATTCAGGGAAATTGAGCCATGCATCTCAAAGTCCTGTCAGCACTACCGAACAGAAAAGAAACAAAATCAGATGAAAATTTTCAATATTTTCATAAATAAATTTAAAGAAATATGTCCCTTCTACAGCCCTTGTCAATCTGTATTGCACACTGTGAGCTCAGGAATCCTGATGGAAAAGAGAGCAATTTTCTGGTTATTTTTAGTAGAACTGTTTATGGGAAATAGTCTGAGAAGCCAACTGTTTTCCTCTAGGTGTTTTATTGGAATACTGAAACTGAATGCAGACATTGTTACAAATATCTATCTAAAAAGGGAAAAGTCACTACAGTCAGCTCTGGAGACTATTCTTACAACAAGGTTAATTTTTATAGGGATACTTCTAACTATTATATGGCACAAATACGTGAACTGCGTGTTTTTGCCCAGTCATTCAGAGAACAGACGAAATGTTCCACCCCAGTTCTTGGCTAGTGTACAACAAGACTCTTCTAAGGGCAAAGAAAACATATGTAGCACATTGGAACACTTTGCTTCAAGAAGTCCAAGTTTGATTAAGCTGTTACAGACAAAATCCATCTAAGCAAACTCTAGGATTTTCACACATCATCATCTTCACAAAAGCAGCATTCATCAAAATTTGAAACCCACCATCCTATGCAAACTCAGTCTTTTTAGATTATTACGATTTCTTCAGCCTTTGCTCTGGAGTTCTTACATTTATAATTCCCACATCAAGCCATGCTAATATGAAATAAGAATGCTGGAAAATAACTTTCTCAGTGACATTTCTATTCTGGAGTTCTGTGGCTCTTGCAGAACTGTAAAACTAATTGTATAAACTCTACAGTAATGTGCTTCCACCTCTGTTGCCTCTGTCATGTGTTTATCTGTCCTTAATGTCAGTTCCTGCCTAAACTACAGCAAAGGATCTGAAACAGAATGCACATTTTCACTCAAGAGCTCTGGCAACTGGCTCCTGCGGTCTGTCAGCTGGAGGAGCTCTCAAACCCAGTCCCTCTACTCCACTCAGCCATTGGCACAGAACTGGGAAAGAAGATAAAGCCTCTTGCATGACTGGCTGCTCATCTGAGCAGGGTTCAGGCAAAGGGCTTGTGAAGGAAAATAGTCCTTCTAGCAAAAATAGCTTTATCTGGGGACCTGGAAGGAAGCCTTAGTGCCCTTCTCTGGTGGACAGTTGCTCCATCAGATAGAACATGGAGATGTTAAGCCATTTAGGACAGTAATTTGCCATAAGTAATACAAAAGCAAGAAAGACAAAGCAAAATAATTTCATTAAAAGCTGGGTATTTGGAAAAACTTTTAAAGATTGAAAATATTTCTACAGTGGGAATTAAGCTGCAAGACACAACATAGCATCAGGGTTACTCTGTGTAACTGGTATTCCTGAACCCATGTCCATCTGCCAAGAGAGCCTCAAAAAATACTGCAAGATAGTGGGAAGTAGACACTTGTTAATATTTATAAGTGTCCCTTAGAGGCACTTGTGAGTGGTCACTGGTCCAAACAGCTTCTGCTCAAAATTCCTCCTGCTTAAGGTTTTATGATTTTCTTCACACTTTAAAAAAAAAACCAACCAACCAACCAAACAAACAAAAAAAAAAAACAAAACCAAAAAAAACCACTTTATGGATTCACTGTGAAAGTGTGTATGAATCAAAAATGAGTTTTGAAAGGAAAACTGAAAAGGAAAACTGATTACACAAAGCCTTCTCATGTGTCAGACTAAGATGGGTCTCTTGATTTATATCAATACCCTTCTTCCTGCCAATTTTAAACCACAAGGAGATGAAGCCAGTCAACGCAGCTGAAGGAGATGAAAGCATCTCCTTTCCCCTTGATTTCCTCCCTTCATAAGAAAATGGCTATCTATCATCCACTGAACAGTGGACTGCAAAGCAGTATCGGTGTGTGTCATCCTTATATGACCTAAATTAAGATGCAGACCTCCAGATTCTTTATAGGCATAACAGAACTTGCATGCTCTGCTCCCAATGCTCTGAAATACAAAATAAACACAGGAAGTTGTATCATCCACAGGTGGGGACGCGAGCCATCTCAGAGGAAAGTTTAAAAAACCTGATGTCACTCACAAAACAGATCCCAATCTCCCACTCTCTTCTCTACCATGTGCCTCAGGACAAGCTGAACTTGGAGACTGAGACTGGAAATGAAGGGAAAATATTTTATTTGCAACGGCAAACCATTATTGTATGGATCAGTGATTTCTACAACTCACTGTGCTCCACATGGCCACATTCTCTCCAAATAAAACTTGTTT
This sequence comes from Urocynchramus pylzowi, assembly GCA_013397555.1. NCBI lineage: Eukaryota > Metazoa > Chordata > Aves > Passeriformes > Fringillidae > Urocynchramus > Urocynchramus pylzowi. The sequence goes on from VZRH01001844.1 coordinate 93,104, forward strand.
ATTTATAACTAAGCTGAACCATAAAATAACTACCAGATTTACTGACAAAACCAAGGACTTACTGTGACCTTACAACTGAGTCAACAACCTAAAACCCATCCAGGGTACATTAGGCTTTTTTAACATCAGAGTGGGGAAAGAGCAGTAAAGAGCTACTCCTCCCATAAGAGCCTCTCCTTATTTGTCCTCAGACAGAGAAGTGCCTCACTCCAAACCCTCTCTGGACATGCCAGCTGTGGGACAGTGCCACCTCAGGAGGAGAAGGTGTAGCAAGCAACTCTTACAAAGCACCTTCTAGGTAGACACAGGAGAGCCAAGGATGCCAGGCAGCTCCTGAAGGAATATTCATTCAGTGTTTGCATTATGAGGAGGAGGATTCAGCCTTCATTTTACTGACTCTCAGAATAGTACAAATGTCAGACCTTAAGTAATGATTTATTTTTTTCCTCCTACTTGTATGTCATTTCCCTCCTCGGTGTTTTCTGTCTGTATGCAACTTGTGTCTTTTCCATCTTCACTGCATTACTAGTACTCTTTGAAGAAAAAACTTGATACAATGCACACCCAGGATGTGCTCTTTCATAGAAAATCAAGGACCAGGGCCAGGGGTCACACCATTGCCATGTATCCACAGGGACAGTGTTTGCAGGCACAGGCACTGTGGCTAACTGAGAAAACAGCATGCAGCAATTGGGACGTGCTCTTGACTTCTCCTTACCCATGAACTTAGGAAGATGGTGTCCAGATATGTTCTGGCAGTTCATGGGTATTTATTTATTCCAGTCTTCCTTCATGAAGGGGTCATTTTGGCAATGACATTCCTTTGTTATGGCTGCAGTTAAGGAAGTGTGTAGGATAACAAAGAGAAAATATTTTTTTGGTTAGTGAGGCCTATTTGTCTCTCTTTGTTTGTTTCTATCTAATTACATCCATGAATTTATTTCAAAAAGCTGAAAAGTAGTTTTGTTTGACGATAGGTACAGGAAGAGAGACTAGGCTGGAGCCCCTCTGCTCCAGAGTCAGGCTGGGAGAGCTGGGAATCTTCAGCCTCAAGAAGAGGAGAAGGCTCCAGGGAGAGCTCAGAGCCTCTTCCAGTGCCTAAAGGGGCTCCAGGAGAGCTGGACAGGGAATAGGGACAAGGGATGGAGGGACAAGACAAGGGAGAATGGCTTCCCACTGCCAGAGGACAGGGTTAAATGGGATATTGGGAAGGAATTCTTCCCTGTGAAGGTGGGCAGGCCCTGGCACAGGGTGCCCAGAGTGGCTGTGGCTGCCCCTGGATCCCTGGAAGTGTCCAAGGCCAGGATGGACAGGGCTTGGGGAATCTTGGGATAGTGGGAGGTGTCCCTGCCCATGGCAGGGGGTAGAATGCAATGAGCTTTAAGGTTCTTCCAACCCAAACCATCCTGGGATTGTATGGTTCTCTGATAATACAATAAACAGAGGGCAGAAAAGTAATCATGTGGTTATCAATGCATTCTTCAAGGAATGGGCATGTGTAATATGAAAAAGGAGGTGTAAAGGGATGCAGATTTCCCCTTGATCTAACATGGGTCTCCTGCATGACTAGAACAGTTATCCCACCTCACTTCTGAAATAACATTACTATTATTCATTAGTAATGTAACCAACAAAGAGATTGAGAAATTTTTCCTTTTTTTAAGTTCTTTTTTGCAAATCACTTTGTGACATCTGAATGGAAATGCTAGACAAGTGCACTGTTATTATTCTAATATTACCTACCTTTTAGGGAACTTAGTACTGTACTTAAAGTTATGAGGACAATAGAAACTTTGCCTTCAGTAGCTTCTGGAGGCATGACATTACTTCTGCCTCATAACACCTTTTTCCAGCAGGAAAAAGTAGGATCACAAAGTTCCAGTTATTTCACCTTCCCTTTTTTAAAGTTTCTGTACATTGCTTTTTATTATTTCTGTAAGATATTTAGCTATTCATCATTTTTGCAGTTTACATAGTTGCCTGCCTTAATAAATATTTTAAAATTTCAGAGTAAGAGTATATACTGTGAAAAAAAGATCTTTTAAAATTATTATTATCATCATTAATACAGCTGTTTTCTCTTTTGGCAATGGGAGTAAGAAAAAGAACATCTGTGTAAATGATTCAAATGCCTGGGGGAAAAAACCCAAGGTGAAACACAGGTCAGTGGGTGTAAGAAATTTAAATTAGAGTGAACAGATTAAAACTTAATATTGAGCCTCTGTTTAAGGCGCTCTCTTTGGATGTATCATGAGGCCCAAATACACCTTCAAAAACACATCCAGCACATCATTATAGGGATGGAAAGGCTCCACAGACTTTTGAGTGAGTCTGTAAATGTTGTGATTCTATGGCCACTACAGAAATTCAGGAGAATAACTCATTAAAAATGACTCTGCCATTCTGTTTGCAGGTTTTGTTCTGGTTATCGGACTGGTGACGTTCTACCGTATCGGACCCTACACCAACCTCTCGTGGTCCTGCTACCTGAACATTGCAGCCTGCCTGCTGGCCACGCTGGCAGCTGCCATCCTAATCTGGAACATCCTGCACCGGCGTGAGGACTGCATGGCGCCCCGCGTCATCGTCATCAGCCGCACCCTGACCGCCCGCTTTCGCCAGGGCTTGGAAAACGACTATGTTGAGTCACCATGCTGAAAGAGCACACTTGAAAGGAGAAAGATCTCCAAGGAGATCTGCATTGGAGTTACTTTCTATAAATATTTGCTATAATTTAAGGGTTGAAAGACATCACAACATTCACTTGTGTGGGCAGAGGCCCTCCATTATTATTCAGATGGGCTCCATCTATATACATATGTATAAAACACATAATTTTATATATATATATATATATATAAATATATAAAATATTATATTGCACTCTCCTTCTGCTGTACAGCACAGAATTGTTGGGTTGGCTGCATGGCAGCAGGGTCAGCTGGAGAAGATACCAAGTGTGTGCAATGAGAATACAGGAAAGAGGGAATCAAACACATTTTCTCTGTCTGCATCAAGTTCTCCTGATCCTCAAAAATAAAACAAAAAGCTATAGGAGACCAATGACAATAGCTTGGGAGTTAACAGGCAATCTGAGAAAACTCATTATAGATTAAGTGATGGGTTTAAGAGCTGTCTAAATTTCATGATTTCTAGTCCTTCTATTCATCTCTCTACAAGGAACAAATTCTCATTAGCTGCAACACCTGCTCCCAGCCCCAGAACACACCAGAGAGTAAAAAGCAAAAGCAACTCTAACCATTCTTATGTAAAGAAAGGGATTGCAGAAGAATTAAGCTGCATTTTTTTCAGACATTTCTTTAGTATCCTGAGACACAGGTTTGCTAGTGTCCTATGCATAAACAGACATTAAAAATGAGAAGGGTACGCAGCTAGAACAGGCCAAGCATGCTGCTGAAAAAAATGTTTCAATATTACATTAAGGGAATATGTCCACAGGAGGCTACCAGAACTGCCTAATAATCAGATATATGATTAAATTACATTGTTGGGAGCTATTATAAGAAAGGAATATTCCAGCCCAAATTGGTTTATTTTCTCTCCAGCTAGTTATAAGATTTGCTGTGGCATTAGAATGCTATAGCAGGACACCAGCTCTGCCCAGCAATGCTCAGAGCCACAGAACACGGGGAATATTGGAAAATAGAGCTGCCACTCAAGCACCCAGACTGGAGAATAAGACAAATATACAGGACTTCAGGACTTTGAGATTTAAAAACAACCTGCCTGATAATTTATTATGATAATGAAATGAAAAATTAATGCCTTAGAATTTTAGGTATAATGTTACAAGCCTTACCCTGAGAAGCACATGGCCTCAGAAAAGTCATATGCATATAATTTTCAGAAAGAAAAACACGTCAAAAACTATTATGCAGGAATATGTGGGATACAGGAACCTGAGGCAATGACAGGTGTGTAAGTGCTCTCAGAATGCTGCTCTGAGCACAATTACAGATAGGTTTGAGGGACCATGAGCTGTGAATGTTACAAATTCCTTAGGACTGTTGTGTTGCTCCCCGCTGAGTACACTGCTTTGCTTCTTTATCACTATTTCCACACTTTGTTAAAATGTGATCATCAAGCTGGCTCTTGAGTTCTGTTCTGCACTCAGTTTGGATGTGATAAGAAACTCAACCCCGGCTGCTGCTTTGCACCACGTTCCAAATGAGCAACGCTCCACAGAGACTGATGCTCCAGAACAACTGCACTGCTCCAGACTGTCAGGGGAAATACCATAAAGCTGACAAAGAGTTTCTTCTAGCAGTAGGTTTGTAAAAACCAACTAAGATTAGTATTCATCTGCCTGCATTAATTTTCTGGGAAACAAAAAGAATTCCAGCAATAATATGTTATGATTAAATGCAGCGTTTTTTAAAATAAAATATTGGAGTATTTAAGAGACATTATATTATTTCCTCTAATATTGCAATATCCATATTATAATAATGTACATGTGAATTTAAAAATCAGCTATGTGGTTGGTAAATCTGTAACACTCAGTATTGGTGTGATTATTTTAGATGTATAAATAAAATTGTGAATGTTCATTTTCTTCTAGTGATGACATTCAGACACAGTGTAAGGTTGCAGGTTATCAGTAATTCTTTCTCCTTTAGCAAAAAAGAATCCACAATGTATTATAGATAAAGAATGAGCAGAGAATGCATTAAAATGTTTGTGAGATAAAGATGTTTCATCTGGTTAAAAATAAAAGGGAGAATGAAATCAGAGAGGGAAAAGGTAAGGAGAATCTAGGAGGATTTACACTTCATACAAACTTTTAACAAAAATAAACTGCACCCATGAAGAAATAGATGCAAATAATTCTGGTACCTTTTTATCAGCTTGATGGATTTGAAAGCCTCATCCATGTCTCCAGCAGTGAGATAGTAGCTGAAGTTCAGCATGGCATCCTGGGTGGTCTTATCACAGTCTCCCAATCCAATGAAATCTCTCATGGGTCTTCTTGCAGCCATCTGAGAGACTGTTCCTGAGCCAGACTCTGATGCTCCCTTCTCAGCTTCCCCCAGCTAAAAGGAGAAGGTTGTCATATAGGTATCAAGCAGGTTGAAACTTACTCCTTTGTACATGGAATTAATTACATTATTCCCACCACAGTCCAAGTTTTTTATATCTGCAGGACCATAATCAATAGTGTCAATAGTTGCAAAGTTTCAGAGCTTTCTAGAAAATGCCACAAAATATGGAATGTCATAGAAGAGATTAGCATATTGCAGTGAACAATCACAACATGTAAGTGATCACTGGAGATGGGTAATATACCACAGAAAGGCAACCTCCTTTTATTACAGTCACTATTATTTTTATACATATAAATATGTATATGAATAGTACTACTATTATAATAGTAAGTTCCCAGATTTCTCAAGATTTCAGATAAGCATCTCTCCAAGTTTAGTCTCTTCTCAAATATTAGTCTGCTGTTCTGAAAGTTAACTATACAGACCAAATTCTTTTATCCTTGCCTTCACGTAAATCTTATGCATACTGAAGCTTAGGTTCAAACCCTTCCCCTTACAACTGGCAGTTCTAAAGCTTCAGGGGTACTTTCACCACCCACTGAAAGGCAACTCAAAGCAATTCAATCATTATGCAGAAAACCAATAAAGTCTCAATCTTCAATGTCAAATGATCTGTCTGGAGTGTAACAAGGAAACTGTCCCACACCAGGCACAGAGGAAGATCATCTGAGTGATGAAGGATGCCAAAGTCCATGTGCACTCTACCCTAATCGTGTAGTTACATAAGATAACTAAATTTTAGGGTATACAGAAGCCAATAAAAGTTGTATTATATTATAATACAATGGAAGTCCTGGGTAAAGTAAAAGACAGAAATCAAAAGCACAAATTTGTTTGACTAGAACTTGAGGAATTTCTGGAACCAGGACAGTAAAGACATTATGGTGAATAAGGAGAAACCCTGGAATGAAACTTGGTCAACAAGGCTTGTTGCATCAACTTGATTTGCTGTATTTAAAGCAGACTCTGCTCTTTTACTAAATTAGGCTTCCCAAATGAATACATCCCAAGTGATGTAAAAAGTGACTTTGTCATAGAGAGACAACCACCTACCAAGAAAATGGAAACAAGAGAGAGGAGCAGAGGATGAAGGAAGAGCACCAAAGCATTGCAGATACTTACAGGTTTATAGACACATCCCCTCCGAAAACACAACTAATGGCAGCAACAATCCATACAAAGTCAAAAAAAAAAAAAAAAAAAAAAAAAAGAAAAAAAAAAAAAAAAAAGAGAGAAACATAATACCAAAGTAAAATAGCATGAGACATGATGGAGAAATTTTAAAAAGAAAGATTGGAAAATGCAGCATATCACATTTGACCTTTCAATTTAAGGGAAAAAGAAAAGTAAAACACAGTATAACACCAAAAGCTCAGTCTGCACAGGAAGACTGACAACAGGCAGTGCTCTGAAGGAAATGAATTGCAAACTGCTGCTCTGAATCTGAATGTAATAAGTAGATACATTCTCCCTGTCTAATAGTGCTCCCAAACTACATGAGGATTAGAAATCTCCTTAATATTAATTTCCTGTATATTTTAGAAAACTAAATACATTAGTATAGTAAATGGGCTCTGTTAAACTCCCCCCTACAAGACAGGAACAGAGCAAATCATCATCCTAAGAAGCACCAGGAAACTCAGAACTTCACCAGAAATCAATTTGTAGGTGAAAGGCTGCAGCTGGCCCAGTATGCATGGAATTATGTAGGGTATTATTTACATGAGATGCAAACAATTTTGGATTGAAATCAAGTTTTAGAAGCTAGAGCCTGGATTCTTGGCATTTGCAGCACACAGGCACTTGTTGATGGTGCAAGATGACTATTCCTGCTCTCTTAGGTATGCCTGCAAGGAAGTGGGATGCTTCTGCCAAAGCCAGTATGAGATGTGCTGTCTTATGGCCTACATAAATCTCAAATATACACTGCTCTTGTACTTGCAACAGGCACAGTGACTAGATAAAGCAGAGTTTTTTCCACATCCCTTTTTCAATTGCATTACCTGGTAATTCCTGTTTCTCCTACACTTGTACATCACATTCAGTTTACAATACCCATAAAAAGCCATCTCATTACAAATTCCACAATTCTGTCAAGTTCATCCACATCAGAATTATCTTTATGCCATTTCTACATGTGATGCATCCCCTGCCATTGGAATTGCTCTACCTACCCAGACTCAATTTGGTTAAATTTGATCCCTGTACAGTGGAAAGTCTGAACTTCTGGGAAGGGAAGGAATTCTTAGAGATTACCTCACCTTTTTTGCAAAGTAATAATGTGGCACCTCCATGCCGAGAAGAACCTGGTAGGATGAAGGCAATGGAAAGCTGTCCTGCAGCAAAAGGCCATGCTCTTCAGTGCTGAAGAATGATATGATCCAAACATCCATCTGGAAAAGGAAGCGAAGCGCTGTTTTGTTTTTGTGCTGCAATATCCTTCTTTCGTTTTGTTTTTATTTTCCATATTCACTTGGCAGAAGCTTCTCTTGACAATAGTATGACCTATACATTCAGACACACAGCTGCTGGGAGGGCAGAGCCACACACTTCCTCCCTGCAGTGAGCAGCCAGCACCTCGCTCTGCATTCCAGACTGGTCCTCCTGCACAGGGACCTCCACCTCTGCCTCCACAACCAGCTTCACCCACCAAAAAGAGACAAGTCCCAGGCACAGATGGCTGCTGCAGGCATCTCTCTGAGAGAGCTGGCTCAGGGCACAGAAACAGAATCACAGAATAAGAGAATCACAGAATGGTTTGGGTTGGAAGGGGCCTTGAAAACTATCATTTTTAAAAAAACATTATATTATTCCCATTGTAAGTTCATCAGCTCACTGACTGCTTTGAGTTCCCAGGAAATATATCATCCATGCAAAAACAGTTCCTCCAACAGTTTATGTATTGACCTGACTCAAGTTAAAATAATATTTATTTCCAGCAGAAGTTAATCAGACTTCTCATTCATTAAGGCATAAGCAGACAGTAAAATGTTCTGTTGAATAAGGGGCAAAAAGTTGCATTCCTTTTATATCTTTTTTTCAACTTTACTTAGAAGCCAAGCATTTTTAAGTTTTTTACTTGAGTAATATTAGGTTGAATTGTTCTTCTCTTTGCAAGAAGACCCTAGCCAGGCCTTTTGAGACATCCCTATCCCACTTCTCCTTTTTACTTTGATCTTCTCATGGTTCTTCTAAGGTCATTTTAACCAACAAAAGACACAAAGAGCGTTCTATATCTAATTTGATAAGATTATTTAAAATAAGGCACAAATCCAAAAACTTGAGATTAAAATGGATGTTTCAAATCAATGCAATGTTTATGCAGGGTAGGCAGTTCTGTACAGACAAAGTGGTAAGGAGCACTACAAGCACAATAGCAATGGAAGAAGGGAAGAATTGTTTGTATGATGAAAGAAATCTTTGATTAGATCATTTCTGATCAATAAAAATGAGGTTTTTGTCTAATGTAAAAAAGACCATGACAGATAATTTGGGAAGTCCCATAAAAATGCTCAGTATCTCTCCAGAAAAGCAGAAGATGGGATGGACTGGGTAGAAGAGCATATTTCTATGTTCACCTTAACAGTAGTGTCCCTGTTATTCTATCAAGCTAATTCTTGCTGCTAAAAGTGGACTCAAGATAAAAAATCAGCAATTCTTTAAGTTACAAACTTCTAGATTATCCATCCACCCAATAATGTCACCTGAAAAACTGTAGTCCAGATAGAAGCTTGCATTATGGTCATTCCCAAAATTCTATCACAGCTAAAAAAATCCCCTCTTTTTCTTCTTCACTGTATGCAAGCTTGGCCCAAGCCAGAGAGCTGCCATAGAGGGACTGCCTGAAGCACAGACAGCAGACACAGGGCTCATTTTTGCATGTAGTAATGTGTGCTACCCACTCCTACATCCTTTATGAAGCACAAAGGATTTAATACTTGGACAGGGAGAACTCCTGTAAAACAAGATAAAACAAATAAAAAAGATCATACTGTGCCCTCAGTCTGGTTTTTCTTTTGGTCTGGAGGTTGGAGGCCTGTTTCAGGAATTACTTCACATACAAAAAGTCTTGGTTCACTCTGGTCCCAGAAATGGCAAGCAGGGATGTGACTGTGCAACTCTGGATACTCCACTACAAACCTACCAAGAGACAAGAAAAAATGTAGAAAGGGAGACCAAGTAATTCCAGCCCATTCAGTGCATGAGTGTAAATAAAGCTCTAGCCAAGGGATCATTCTCAGTTATTTATACTCTGTATTAGAACAGATACATTTTCCTGACTCCTAACATTTTACACATGGCAACGACACTTCTAGCTTGGTCTGTTTCAATGACAATGGTGACAGGACATAAAGCATTTTGGTAGAAAAAAAGTTGGTACCACCTATAAAAATAGGTACTCAAAATCTGCCTGCCCTGAGATTGCAGGTCCTACAGAAAGCCTTGAGCATCCTTCGAACTGTCTGCCTCAGTGCCTGCTGCTGTAACACAGGGGCTACCTCAGCTCTGCCTTCAAACCATGGAATCATTAAGATTGGAAGAGCCAATTGGAAGACTGTTTTTCTCCCAGTCCTTATCTCAACTCATGAACCCTTTGTTAATTCCCTTTATTTTTTCTTCCCTCCTCTCTGCCAACTTTAAAGACGAGGGTAAGCGACTGACTCTTGTGGGCGCCTAGCGTTTGGCCAACGCCAAACCATGGCACTCCCCAGCTCACATTATTGGAAGAGACAGGGATGCAGCTTGATGGACATACAATTCAGTGTTAATTAGTTCTTTAGAAATAAATATTAAATTCATACAAGCTCCTTCCCAAGACGAAGGAATGTCAGAATCAAGGTGTGGCTGTCTCCACAGGGCAGCTTTCCATCTTAAATCCACCATTAATGCTTCTTGAAGTAAAAGCTCCTTACTTGCCAATGCCTTGTCCAGCAGAAAGCTTCTCTCTACCATCTCCCTGATCAGCCTTGAAATCAAAGAGGGTAACCTGGTCCATTTCAACATCATAGAAACAGATCTTGGAATCAATGTTCCCATCCGCCTACAAGAAAGGAAAACAAAGGGTGCTGGAGCATGCAGTCAAAAAGAATAGGTAACTTTATCCCATATGCTTCATGCTCTCAGCTTTCTTTGATGGCAATCACATGACGTCATTCTTACTAAGAAATACCAGAAAATTCCTGGTTCTTTTTCTATTCCAACAAGCCAGCCTTGGATTTCTTTGAAATGCTACAAAGCAGCTTTTGTAACTAAAATATTACTTTTATGAATTGTTCCAAACATTAATGCTGGGACATGAGACTTCATTATCTGACTCAATACACTGCCTGGACCAGGTAGGTTTATTTCTGAGAAGTGATTCTTGTGTCCTCAGTAATCCTGACCCACACCAGTCTAGGAACCAATGGACAAGCCCCAAACGGTGAGTGAAGAGCTGTGCCTCACCCTGCTGACAAGGATGCTGACTTTGCTGCCATTTGCATTGCACTTCACAGACAAAATGTCTCCATGGCCAGGAAGCAGCTTGGATAAACTCTTGCTGTTGCAGTGCACTTTTGCCTCTCTGTGGGAAGAAATAAACTTCAATTATACGGCGGCAAGCAACTGGCAATTTAGCAATTTATGGGTAAGACTTTTAAAAGCAAACTATTTTGACTATATGGCACAACTGCCCCAGATTCCCACTTCCTCTCCGGAGGATTGCTGCCACTGCCTTTCTTTCAGGACTAAGTTGACAGACACTCTTTCCTCAATGAATCAGCAAGAATAAACATCAGTGCTTCTACAGGATTGCAAAAACATGGCTATACAGCAAGAACATCTGTACAGAATTCTCAATTTAGAGCCCTGCTTTTCCTACAGAAATAAGTTGAACAGTACCATGAATGTTGAATAGAGCCCATCACATAAAAGTTCTGTGTATGGAAAGCACACAGTGCAGCAGGAATAAAGAAATGTCATTAGCAGAGCATATTTATATATTTTATTATCTCAAAAGGATTTTATTGCTGGTATAGGCACAAATCCAGAAATCAGTCAGCAACAAAGAGGACAAATCTCATGAAACAAAAGAATGCAGCAAAAAGTGACAGTAATTTGAAGCGACAGCAATTTAGAGCTGTAATACAATCTCGTGAAAAAAACATGTTTGATTCTGTAAAAATAACATTTGCTCTCAACCAATTATGGTGCCCTGAATTAAAGTGTCATAATTTGAGAAGGGGTATTTTCAGTACCAAATGCAAAAATTTATCATAGCATACATGAGTGGAACTATTTTTTCTCACTATCAAACATCATAATCCAATATTTATGCTAGTTACAACCTACTTGAATCTAATAACCTTCAAACTGTCCCAGGTGGAATGTGTCTGATCCCAACCCAAGCAATTTCCAGTGGGCAACTAACTAGACTTTAACATTCCTCTGGTGACAGCATGAAAAGAAAATAATCTGTTTCACTCTTCAGGTTTTTCAGCTTTTCAAAATTACATTTGTCATCAGTCGCTACATTTTCAAAATGAACAACATGTCGGTATCTTTTTCATGTTTGTCAGTATGAGAGTACAGCAACCTTTGAACAAAGTCAGGTAAACTCCTTAACCTAAACAGGACAAAGAACAGAGTCTCCACAGTTCTAGGTTCACTTTCTCCATAGATTCATTGAAACCAGTTTGCTGATTTATGAGGAGATACAAGACCTGATTTTATTTCAGCTCATTTGAGATTCAAGTCTTGTTCAAGATACGAAAATAAATGGGACACTCTTAGCTTGATCTTCCATAAATTCTCCACACACTTTTAGATGTACTCAAATATCCTTCATGGTATCCTCTTTTTAAAATAATGATAATCATCATCATCATCATCAATCCATGAGTTGCCTAATAATGCCATGGTTCCTCTCTTGATTTAGAAATATGCCATCAGTTCACATAGCTGCATGTATTGTCTCAATATTCAAAGGGACTGTTGCTTTTCATCAAATCAAAACCAGCTAAAGATTCCCCACAAAATACATACTTAACTATAAACAGATTATTTAAAAAGCCTTATTAATACCTGCGTGAGAGATCAAAGATTTTCAAGTGAGCCAGATCAGTTCCCACAGCCAGGAAATTCCCACAGACATCCAGGAGGCATGGATTCCCCTCTGCTTCAGAGAACACGAGCAGCTGTTTAACTGTGCCCTGGGAAGAAATATGTAACACCAGGTTTGTGTGGCCACAGCCTCACTAGAAGGAACTTATTTTGTCACCAAGTTGAGTCACAAATCGGTGAACTTCTGTGTTAGATGAATCACTCCAAGCAAACTGGAGAAACATACACACACAAATGCAATCTGGGTTTAGTGTATGTACGTAACCTCAAAAAAGTCTAAATTTAAAGGCATCCTTCTGCAATAATTTCTGCTTTAGTAACACAACCTTTACCAAGTGAAAGACATACAGAAATATCAAGTCCCTGAAGGTCCTTAAATATATACCTGTAAAAACAAATACATTATATTTATGTGATGAATCACACCCATTCTAAAATACAACATTTGCTTCCTAAATAAAATTATGTATCACAGAACTCTGATAATTAGATTTCTCTTTTTGGTTCTCACAGACTAGCAGAGACTGCAAAGGTTCACACAAAATGTGCAAGTGATATTTTTCGTTATCTGGTAAGAATATTCAGTATGATCATCTTCCTGAAAGTAGTATATGTATTTCAACCTGCATGCAATTTAGATCATCTTAAAGTCTGTAAATACTTATTAGTTACACTGCAGTAATGTTCAGAGAGGCAGACTTTTTAAAGAACACAAAATTTCAAAGATCTTTCTGCTGAAATACTCAAAATATATTTTGAGTATTGTATTATGACAAGGAAGAGTTAATAGATTTAGAAAGATCATGCACATTACTTTTAAGCTCTAACACCAATCTTTGAAAACAACAAGGCCTTTTTATCCCCTCATGGTTTCCTCAGTCCTTACCTGCCAGGTGCGGACCTGGATCCGATATGGCTCCACTGTGTACAGATTTTCTCCATGAACAGACAGAACTGGAGAGTCACAAAGGAAAGAGCCTGGAACAATCACAACAAAGCCATCATTACAATAAACATGTTCTGTAAAAAGGAAAAAAAAGTAACTTACAGCACACAATTTCCACTATCTTGCACCAAATATCTTTTTTGATCTGTCAGTCACTATTGAATCCCAACTCCTTGGTGTTTTAGCCATCTTCCATACTGCCACTACATTTAAAAGCTGGGGTTCCCATCATAAGCAGGTGTTGGTACACTCTGTCCATGGAAACAAGTGAGAGAGGAAGGGCAAAGAGTTGATACAGGGAGTAAAAGAAAGAAAAAAAAAAAAAAAGTGCAGTGTGAGGTTCTGGTAAGAGAGTTCACTTTTCCCTTCAGTGAACTGCTAGTGAAGAGGGATAACAGAATCTCTGTCAGAACAGTGGCTCTGCAATAACTTCAGAAGTGGTGTAGACTGTTAGGACCTTGGTGGTAATAAAGCAATGATTCAGCATGGAAAAGTTATAAAATATATCAGTAAATATAGACAAGCAGAAAACACTTAATGATTCTTAAAAGACAAATCCCAAGATTTAGGATGGAATTGATGGAATTCTACATCACTTATTTCTTAAGGCAGAAATATTTAGGGAGAACTAATCATTTAAAAAGCTAATTTACTCCACTTGGCACTGTACAGAGCAACTTATGGGACAACTTCTCTTGAGAGCTGGGACAAAAAGCCTCCTTCCCAGTTCCTATGTGAGTGCTTTCTCTCAAGCAAAGTGGAAAAGCATTCAATAGTCATTGCCATGTCTTATCTGTAAAGGCAAGAGGAGCCACAGCCACAAAAGTAGGAAAAAATTGCTCTTCTTGATCAAATCAGTGGTGTACTTAAAGAAATATAAAAATAAGTAGTTATTTTTATATTTTTTTATATATATAAAAAAAAATCACACAATGTTTTGTGCAAGGCCCTCTATAATGTAATTTAGCTACATCAGATAAAAGCTTTCTCTAGCCCTGAGGGTTTTTTCCAGTCTAGAAGAAGGTGTCCCTGCCCATGGCAGGGGGGTTGGAACAAGATGCACTTTCAAGTCCCTTCCAATGCAAACTGGCTTTTAATTCTATGCTTACAGTGCATCAGCTACCATGAATGAACATATAACTTTGGCAGAAAAGAAGCATTCTGACTCTGAGCAATGTTTAAGTCCCACCTGTACTTCTGAAGGTATCTCCTGAGTACTCAAAGACAGCCACTTGCTTCCCATTCCAGAATACTACAGCATCCTAAAACAAACACCAAATAAATATATACTTTTACCTCCTTTTGGAAGCATGCAATAACATGGCAAGAACTCCCCTACAATAGCCACCAGTTACTAGCTCTTCTGGACATTGGATTTGAAGGCTTTCAGCAGCCCAGTGATTCTCTGGGTTCTGGTGAGCACCCTAGAGCATTTCTGAGTCCCTGTTCTATCTTAGAAAAAACAGCTCCACCAGCACTATTGCTACTGTTACAACAATACCTTCATAACACACTACTTTGAATATTAAAAAAAAGACTTAACTTAAAGACTTAGGAAGTTTGGTCTCGATAAACCTAACCAGGCAACTGATTAGGCAAATAAACAACAACAACAAAAACAAACCGATTAACCTGAGTAGCAAAGACTCCACTAGCATTCATGTCAACACGAAGGCTGTGGGTGGTTCCTGTGCTGAAGATTGTCACATTGAAGAGGCTGGGAGACACCTGTACCACGGCCACCTGCTGATGAAAATGTGCCAGCATGGCCTGCTCACTGAGGATCACCACAGAGCTGATGTTGTTCACTGCCAGCAGGTTTTTACGGGATCCCCACTGTACACAATGGGAAAAGAAAAACCACACGATTTCATTTCTAGTCTTGTCACAGCAGTGTCCCAAAAGAAACAACATGGGAAAAGAGAGAATAAATATTTTTATACATATGCAAAGTCCCACTATCTAAATACAAACTATAGGGGATGACTGGGAAATACGACAGATTCAAACTATGATGCTTGTTACCTAGTGTAGTCCTGGTTTAAGAGATGTGTCTGCCAAGGAAGGCAGCAATCTTCCTGGAATGGAAAGATGGCCCCCTCCCTCCAAATTATTATAACTTCAAAAATACAGGGCTTCCAGGAAAAAAATATAGGAAAAGGAATAACAGTTCTTTACTAGAAAAAATATATAAAAAACAGAACAAACAAAAAACCAATAAAAAAGCCCAGTGACCAATTTCCCCTTCAGTGTAGTTACGGGGGCTGTGCTATTTCTGGGCAGTGCTCTGTATCCTGTTACCTGGAGAAGGCCTGAATGGGAAAGCTGACACAATCACCTGTATTTATTAGGAGATGTATGGGAAACTTACAGCACACATTATTTCCTATGTCCTGGATCTTTTGTTACTGAAGCTTGTTAATAAAACACTTAGATTCTCTATTTTCACAGCACTTCTGTTTTAACTTTGTAAGTAGGATGGTGTTACAGACCCTCACTCTGTACCAACACAGAGCAAGCAAATACCATTGCATTTAAAACACTTTCCAGTCTTATGAGAAAACAGAATAATAGCAAATATAAAATTACTTTCTCTTGAAAGTCACCAGATGTATTTGATTTTCTTTCCTTATAAAAAATAATGGGGATTGTTCACACATATGAAGCACAGCAACAGAATGATGTAAAGTATAACAGAAACACTCAAAAATTGAAAAAACCTAATAATATGGTATAAAACCCAACAACCAAAGATGCTGGAGAACCTAAAGCACAAGCTTTGCCATTTGCACCAGAATGCTGGTGGCAAAAAAAACCTGTTCATTAATATAAAACTTTTAAAATTTAAATTTATGATTGTTACATTGAGCATTTCTCTTTGTGCATATCAAAATGCCATCAGGCATAGAATTACAGCATTTAACCTCATTGTGACAAATTAAAATATTCCAAATAAATAAAAATGTGCATCCCGACGTTTAACAGACAATATGCTAAAATATATAGCATTCCTTTCTAGATGGCACATCTCACCAAACAATATTTGGTCGTAAATACATATTTTTATTTTTACAACTACCAGCGAGATAAAAAAATTCATTTAGTCAGATTTTCTTGCCTTTTTAATAAATTTAAGTAAAATTGACATTCCTGATGATCCTTTTTTTCCAGAAAATAATTTCAGGGAGCTGAATTCAAAGGTTTTGCCAGTGAGCCATATGATGGAGAGACTAGCTACAAACAGGGAATATTTCTGCCCATTTCAATTTTAAAAGTTACTTCATTCTCAGGGGTTTTCCTCCTACTTCTGAAGGAGGACCAGCCTCTGCTGGAACACATACCCATATGATAGAGATCACGTTCATCAGTTTCACAAAGATGGTCTATTCATCGCAGGCTTGTGAAGTCCACTAGCATTCAAGGAGGACCTTCCCTTTCTTACCTTTATCTGAGTGACATTTCCTTCAAGTTCTGTAGATGCCTGGAACTTCCACTTGTCCTTGCCCTCCAAAGCCCATGTGCTCTGATGAGATCCTGCTGCTTTCTTCCACATTGCTACTCTCCCCTTGCTAGTTCCAGCTGCCAAGATACCTGCCATTCACAAACATTTCAGGCATTTCATCTTGGACTTGAGAAAAACAAACCCACATTACACAATGTAACAGGCAGCAAACTCTGGTTCTTGGGTATCAAGAAGCCACTTTCCAGCAGCAGCATTTCTCTCCTCACTGCAAACCAACATCCTAGTCCTGTACTGGAGAACTTTTCTGGAGAACCAATGGCAGAAGTTCCACATCTTAAGGTGCATCTTCTAAGCTACCAGATGAAGTGATTTTTTAAATGCATCAGACAATTACTTCATTTTAACCTTTTCTTAGAATATAGAACTATTGAATATCCTGAGCTGGAAGAGTTTCCAAGGGTCATACAGTCCAGCTCCTGGCCATGCACAGGACAGTCCCAGCAATCCCAACACGTGCCTGAGAGTGTTGTCCAAACACTTATTTATCTCTGGCAGCCTTGGGGTCTTCCCTGCTTCCCTGGGGAGCCTGTTCAGTGCCTGAATACCCTCTGGGGGAAGAAACTTTTGATATACAGTCTAACCCTTCCCTGGCTGGACACAGCTATGGCTGTTCCCTTGGGTCCTGTCACTGCTCACAAAAACCAGAGGTCGGATCTCCCCTGGTGAGGAAGCTGCTCCATGCACATGCCCCATGGTCTCCTCTTCTATAGGATGAACAAACCAAGTGACCTCAGCAGTTCCTCCAATGGCTTGTGTTTATTTTTAAATAGCTAGTTTTGCAGTCACTTTGGGCAACCAACCACTGAAAACCATTGCAGCAGATATTACCTGTGCCTATGCTAGCAAACAAGGTGGTGCCCAGGAGCAGGTCTGTAGAAAGGATCTGTTCTAAGGACCTGGCATACACATGATACACGTCACTAAGCTCTATTTTGCATCAGCTGTAGTGCAGGCTTGTAGACTGAATGCCCAAAACATGCTGGAGTGCATTAGGTATACTCCAGGGGTACTTGTGTCCAAGGGAATGCAGCCCACGTGCCACGAGACAGCTCCACAGCGAGTCCTAGTGTAGTTGAGTATCCACTGATTTCCCTGCACCTTCCGAGGCATATTTCCAATCCAAACTAAAATCTTCAACATCACATACTACCACTAAGATCCTCAGTCACAAGACAGACATACTGAAATCATTACAGGGCATGGAAGGCTGAGATTTGACAAGGTTTAGGCCCAGAGATCACAGCTGCCACGTTATTTCTCACCTTTAGCACTGCAGTAAGATACACAGTTAATACATTCTCCTCCCTCAAAGCCAAATTGCATATCTAGGGAGAGCACATAGTTCTCATCTTGATCCAAATCCCAGAACCTAAGGCACGCAAAACAAGAGTTAACAATGCTTTTCTTTCCAGGTGTCTTGCCAAACATAGTCAATAGGACGCTGTACATGGCATTCATTTACTATTTCCACAATACCTAGATAATTTAATTTTTAAAATTAAATTGTCAGAAGCTGCCTGGGGAGTGTGAATTTCTTAACAATCTCCTTCCTTTTCCTTTGAGTTTTTAATCTGCAGCATGTTTAGGGATATTCTCATATGAAGAAAGAAGTCAGAAGCAAGTGTAGCTTTAAAAAAAAATGAAAAAGTGAGGGCTAGTTGCAATTTTCTTCTCCCTAATAATGCTTCCTCCTCTATTTTAAGAATATTCCTGGCTTAGTCAGTAGTCCTTTGGATTCCAGATTTATTTTCTAGAACTAAATACTGCCATGAAGCTATTCCTTCTTGATACTTGGTCTTTATTTCATTCTCACAAAATGAACAAAAAATTCTGTCTGATAGTAGCAAACAGAAGCTCAATAAAGGGAAATACTGATATTAATGGAACACTCCCACCCTCCCAAAAATTTAGAGGAACAGGTAGAGCAGGTCACAGTAAAGAAGAAAAGATTGCAAAACCGGTAAAACTACAGAACACAGTAACATAACAGCATGGCAAAGCAACATGCTTTGAAGGATTAGGGAAAAAAGTAATTGAAATACTTGTCTTATATTACAGTAAAATAAACATCCTGAAAAGTAAGCACTTTTTTTCTGGTTGCTGATTCCATGAGTATCCTAAAGATCAGAAAGTAACATTGGCAAGAACGGCAAAGGGGCTGTATTTTCATGCAAAACTCCCAACTGGATTTATTTTCAGAAGAAACCAATAACAGCACTCAAGGAAGGAACAGAGTAGGTAGCACTGCCTGACAAAATAAAATACCTAGAGAGAAAGCAAGCCATACCAAATTAGTTTCTGTCTTTGAGAAAAAAAAAAATTCATTTCATTTCTCTACTTATTTTTATGAACAAAATTAGGAAATGTTGGGAGTTTTTCATTATTGGTAAAAAACCCCCAACCAACATTTCAGCAAAATACTCAGTTCATTGCAGACTATACCTTTTAGTTGGCACCTCTCAGGGGCAGCCAGAACAACTCTCATTCTTACCTGATGACTGTCTCACCTAGTGCTGTAACAACCAGGCTATGGTCTACTAGAATCATGTCTGCAGAATGACCAGTCTTCCCACTCAACTTCACCTGTTAACCATAATCAAATAAATACATTTACAGAAGGTTGGAGAAGCACACTGAAGGACACTAAGCATTTGAACTGCACAGTTTAGCTAAAACGTAAAAAAATGAAAACAACTAGACCTATCTGTCAATTCAGACAGACATATTCAGACAGTGAATTCAGATGATTCCAACAATGATCACCATAAAATGCATCAAGACTGCAATGTATAAATTTAATTTAAAAAACCCTTGTAGTGGGTTAATTAAGTAGATAAGGAGCAGTATTTTATTCTTGCACTATAACCTCTCTTAGAATTTAATAAAGATTCCTTTTAAATGTGAAATTCCAGATCTTACTTCTAATGTAAGTAATGATCTTCTAACTTCAAATGTAAGTAATGATCAATAAGAAGTGGACGCTCCTGTAATACACAAGCATCCAGCCTTTTTCTGTCTTTGATAAAAAGAAAAAAAACATCTTAGAAAAGTGAAGGTTTGGGGTCTACCCACAAGAAGCATTTTGTAATAGCACAGGGCAGGGTGTGAGACATTTTCTCTTTAATTTCCTCTTTTAATTTCTGAAGATCCTCAGTCAGCCTTTCCACTGAGGAGACATGGGCCCATAATGGGGTGGAGATAGTTTCTTCATATATCTGGGGCTTGGTAACCAAATAGTCCACGTTTTCTTCTCCTTCTTTCCATGACATCACTCCCATGACTTGGCATACGACACCAGCACAGTCTGTAGGAATTTCCGCCGCATGTTTTGCGAACTCTGGATGTTGTCTGGATTAGTAGGGAATTGCTCGATATTTTAAAATATCATCTCCAGCACAGCTAATTCTCTCAGGTACCAGATACCTTGCTCCATAGTGTTCCACTTGTCTCAATGCACTAAAAGGTCATCTTTCCAAGGAAACCTTTTCCTCACATTTGACAGGAGTTGCATCCAGAGGCTAAGAGGTTCTGGTCTTTTCCCAATCTCCTGGTCAATACTTGCATCCCAGGACACGGATCCCACTTGCAAAGTGTCACTACCATCTAATTTCATATTGTGGGCCACAACAGCTCAGCATCAGAGCACCCAGGTCACCAGGGGCTCACCTGACTGGAGGCTGAAATCTTTTTGCATGTTTCGCAGCTCACTCAGGGATAGTGTTTGGGTGATTATCTCTGGCTCTGCCTCTTTCTCCTGCTTCCTTTTCATCACCCACTACATGAACTGATTTGGTCTTGAATTTCTTCTGAATGCAGGCAACTGCTCTTAGCACAGTTTGTTCTTGTGGGTAAGCTGCAGTTTGAATGGCCATAGTGCCTGTTGCTTTGCTTTCCTCCTCCTCCCTCTAAGAGTGCTTGTATAAAAACAAGCAGTGTCCAATAAATAGCAGCCAGGGTCCAGCACATCCCATAACTTCGCACCTCTCTGGAACTGCCACAGCAATTCCCTTTCAAACACTTTATCAGGGCCCTGTAGTTGTTCAGGGGTGAACTTCTGAACCAGGAGTAGAGCACTCTTTCGAAAGCTGGCCCATTTTCTCCCACATGCCACACCACTAATGACTATCCATCCCAGAACATGTTTCTGGACAACTTCCCTAGAAATCTCTAGGGAAGAGAGATTATCCTAAATCTTAACATGGTGTACACTGGACAGAGGAAACCTAGTAGACATATCAACGAGGGCATGCTTCCCAGATCACTGTGAAACAGATCACTGTGGTGGATACATAGTGCATATTTGGGAGTATATGCAGGGTTAGGTATCACACCCACGTGGACAGACCAAGCAACAATAGAACCAGGGAGCTCTCTACCTAAAACACAAATGATTAGATCAAAGTTACCTCAATCTTCTTCAGCCTTACCTTGGGCACCAATTAAATGTGGTGGCTTAACACCAGCAAAAAATTAAATGCCAAATAAGCCATGGCCCTTCTCCTGCCCCTTCCTGTAAGGGAGGGACACATGCAGAGACTATGGATTGAGATAATTTACTGAAAGCAAAAAGCAATGGAATAAGAAACACAAAGTAACAACAGCAATATTAATTTTAAAAAAATATCCAAAACGCAAAGAAGGTGTTTCAGCCACAAAAAATTAGTTTTATGTGGCTGCCGAGACCAAAATGGTGGATGCTCCCCATAGGTTGTGTCCATGTGACACCCCAGGCTCCCGTATGCCATCACAAAGGCAGAATGGCAAGAGCCTTCCTGCCCCTCTCAGGACAAGACAATGAAAAACAATGGCAAACAGAGCCTCCCAGAAGCTGGGTCATCCAGCATGGGTCGCACTGCAGCCCTGCTGGGATAGTTCCACACAAGTGCCTACACCACTGCTGCTACCACTCCACCATACTGGGGGTTGATCCTACAGGTTGCTGACACTTCCCTGAAATTCTGCTGCACTCCTTTTGGCCTGGCTTAGCTGGAATGGGCTTGGCTGGACTGGGGGCCTTCCCTTCCCCTGCCCCCAGTCTCCCCACTGGGGCAGCTGTTCAGCACCCCTCAGCTCTGTGCTCTGCTGCTTTCCTTCCAGCACCACATCCCACAGCTGCGTGTCACAGGAAGCGGAAGAGGGGGGATGGCAGGGGCAAAAGACAGAGTCTGCAGGCTGATGCTGACAACCTTCCCATGAGAGACAGCAAGGCAGAATGGGGCCCACTTATGGGGTGTGTGTGTTTTCTCCCTGAAAACAGTGATGATATAGGTGGTATAGAATAACTTAGCTGCATGGTGCTAAACACCACCCGCCTCTGCAACCAGGACAACTGGACTTTCCAATTTTTCTCTAATTCACTAAGAAACTGAAAGTAAGTGTAAAAGAATTAAGATAGGATCAAAATGAAAAGAACTATGAAAAAACAGGAAGATGAAAACCATCTTTCCAAGTTCAGTAACACATCATTCTATTCCACTTTTAGATAAGCTATTTTTGCTTCCTCATCAACATATTATCGGAGAAACAAATATGAGAGTTGATTAATTTAAAAGCAAAATAGTGATAATCAAAAAACAAAACAACAAAAAAAAACTTTTGAAGAATAAATATTGCAACTTTACCCTGTAGTATGACTCTTACCTTCATGAGCTCTTCTGCCTCTCCCTCGGGAGAAACTGCATGTAAGGACAACTGCAGAGTCTCTGTTATTACAAGTAAAACATCTCTTTCCTCTAGCAACAGGAGCTTTTGGACCAGACTGTCTGCAGACAATACCTGCCTTGTCTTCCCTTTCTCATTCACATAGTGCACAGAACCTGTAGCACAAATAAACAAGGTGCAGATTTTAGTTGACAGCTTTAAGCTACAAAAGCCAAAGTTGATGAATTCTACCTTAATAAAACATTCCTCAAGTGCTGAAAATGTAAAAATAAAATTCTTTCATTTTCTAGTTTGTCTCAGGATAGAGAATACGATAGCTGACCAGAGCAATAAGCCAAAACATATTTTTCCCCATTTAGAAAATCCAAAAGTTAATACTTCAAATAATTTTAAACTGCAAGTAAACTTTCTGTATGAATGATAGCTTCTGAAATCTTCAGTCTTAGAAAAAAAAATCTGTGAAAGAAGAATGGCAGCTAAGAATTGGTTCAATTTACAGCAGAATTTAGATGATGGAAAACTGTTGACCTGAAGTTCTTCATTGTTAAGGAAACACTGCACCACACACCAAATTCAGCTTTAATCCATAATTTGACTGGCAAATGGGACAGTGTTTTTCTAAAAACACTGACATTGGTAACTAATGCACCTATAAGCATTTTAAAAGCCATTATAATGCCATTAAGTTGTACTACTTTATAATCATAGAATCACAGAATCATTAAGGTTGGAAAAGACCTCCAAAATCATCAAGTCCAACCTTTGATCAAGTAGCACCACACCCAATAACCATATAATGCAGTGTCACATCTAGTCATTTTTGAACACTTCCTAGGATGATGACTCCACCACTGCCCTGGGCAGCCCACACCAGTGCTTAACAACCCTTCCTGTGAAGAAATTCCTTCCTCCAGTCTGCCCTCCCCTGGCACAACCTGAGGCTGTTTCCCCTTGTCCTGTTCCTTGCTCCCTGTGAGCAGAGCCCACAGCCTGCAGCCTCCTGCCAGGGAGCTGTGCAGAGCCACAAGGTCCCCCCTGAGCCTCTTTTCTCCAGGCTGAGCCCCCCCAGCTGCTCCTCTGGACTTGTGCTCCAGACCCTATCCCAGCTCTGTTCCCTTCTCTGGATACACTCTAGCCCCTTAAGGTCTTTCTTGTCCCGAGGGGCCCAGAATGGAGGTGCCTCAGCAGCATCCAGCACAGGGGATGGTCCCTGTGCCGGGGCTGTGGCCGCGCTACGGCTGATCCCAGCCAGGTGCCACTGACCTTCTTGCACACCTGGACTCAGGTTCAGCTGTTGTCACCAGTACCCCCAGGGCCTTTCCTGCTGGGCACTTTGCAGCCACTCTTCCCCCAAGCCTGGAGCACCCTGTGGGGTTGCTGTCACACAAGAGCAGCACATGGCATTTGCCTTACTGAATCTCATACAATTGGCCTTGGCCCATTGCATGCACGGGTTTAGGCAGTGAAAGCCACAACAAGCAGTACAGTTGTTTGCAAATGGTACTACAAAAATCACCCAAACCAATGTCATCAAAATCTGACAGATCTCGAGCCACATCCACATAATTTCTTAGCAAATCACAGTATTATATAAGGGTGACATTTTACACCATTGCAAATCAAAAAAACTATTAAATTAAATAGCATCTTCCCCCAAAAGCTTAAGCAGGAAACACAAGTGTAAGAGAATTAACATTAAGAATCCACACTAAAAGATCTGATCTGATTAAAAAGAATGTTTAAATTTCCAAAACTCTTGCAAATATATTACCATCCTCTACATTCCAGCTATATATTAAAAAAAATTCCAAGTTCTGTCCCACTGCTTTATTTTCTCTCTTCAATAAAACCCTGAATAGATATTCTCATCTTCTTAAATCACAGGACATTTTGGTTTTGAAGGGACTTTTAAAACTAATCTCTTTTTAACCCTCTTGCCATGGGTAAGGACACCTCCCTCTAGTCCAGGTTGCTCCAAGCCCCATCCAACCTGGCCTTGGACACTTCCAGGGATCCAGGGGCAGCCACAGCTGCTCTGGGCACCCTGTCCCAGGGCCTGCCCACCTCCTCAGGGAACAATTCCTTCCCAATCTCCCACCTAACCATGTCCTCTGGCAGTGAGACGTCATTCCCTTGTCCTGTCCCTCCAAGCCCTCCAAAGTCCCTCTCCAGCTCTCCCGGAGCCCCTTCAGGCCCTGGCAGGGGCTCTGAGCTCTCCCTGGAGCCTTCCTCTGTCCAGGTGAGCACCCCCATCTCTCCCAGCCTGGCTCCAGAGCAGAGGGACTCCAGTCCATCAAGCATCTCCATGGCCTCCTCTGGACTCATTCCAACAGCTCCATGTCACTCCTCTGTTGAGAACCCCAGAGCTGGAGGCAACTCTGCAGGTGGGGTCTCACCTGAGTGGGGCTGAGGTGCAAAATTCCCCACTCCCCTGCTGCCCATACTGTGGGATCAGTCCAGCACACAGGGAATTTCTGGGTGCCAGCACACACAGCTGGGGCATGTCCAGCTCTCACTCACCAGCACCCCCAAGTTCTCCTCAGGACATTTGGGAGTTACGGCAGATCGCTACTAGATTAAGAACTGAGTCCTAAATACATAATGCTCAAACCAACTCAAGCAATGAGGCTGCTCACAAGGAACAGTCAGACAGTATCATTTGATTGAAATTTGAGAAGTATGACAAGGAGGCTGTCTTGGGGTGATAATACTGGCTATAATACTGTATCCCTTATCGTCTGCCTCATGCCTAGACACGGGTTCTGTAACTTTAAGCTAGGTCTGAGAGAGGGGGAGAAGCCGGGGGAATTCTTCCCCTGGCTTGTGTTCAAACACAGATTCTCCCCCGGGTCTTTCTCAGGAGAGAGAAGAGTTAAATTATTTTGCTTGTAGCTAGCTTCTTTTTGTTAGCTGTGGCAAACACTTTTTCCCGGGACTGTGGCTTCTTCTTCTGGAACTGTTCAGCTTTGCTCCAGTCCAAACAGCCAGACCATGGCCGGGAGCCCCACGCCGTGGCCTGCTGGGGGAGGGCTGCAGGGACACCTCAGGAGAAGCCAAGCAGGACTCTAAAATCCACCACCTTTCTCCACAGCGAGAAGGTTTTAGTATATAACATTATTTATTCTTGTTCCTGTGCCTGCGTGCACTCTGTGTGTTAAATAAACAGGTCTATTCCCTTTTCTCCAAGAAATTCCTTTTGTCTGATGGGAGGAGGGTGTGCCGCAAAGCTGCCTTTTTTTCAGAGGAGATGCCCCTTTCAGGACGTTTCCTCTAACTTGCCTCAAAGCGAGCCAGAGGCCCAAGCCAAGGACAGCACCCGCAGGACACACAGCCTGGCCCTAGGTGGGGCTCTGCACCATCACAACTGCAGCTTTGAAGGTGAGGACAGAATGGGCACAGCTTCTCAAAGCTTCTCTCCTTGTATCTTTATGAAGCACCCTGTGTCCATTTTCCATTTAAATGGTACCTTTCTAGTGAAGAGGCTTGTATTCACACATCAAAAGAAGGTACACTGCAAACCAACCATGCAGCTGGCCCATGCCACTCCTGCAAGCTGTACTGGTGCTGTACTGGTGTAAACAAGGGATGTCAATTTTGGTACAACACTGATCAAATTGTAACAGAGCTGCAGAACCAGCCTAACTGAAACGTTTTCAGAACAGTTAACACTTGAAACAACAGGATGACTCGAATCACCTACCAGAAACACCCATTATGCAACTTCTCACACACATTCTGGCTCCAGTTCAGAAAGAGCAAATTACAGAGAGATGGCATCACAAAAAAATTTGGGGTGGGAAGAAAGTTAGCTTAAAGCAAACTAGTACCCAGAAGACTAAAAGGGATAGGAAAAGACAGGGAAGAGTAAAAGGCAAGGAAGAGGAAAATGCAGAGAAGAAACTATATTAGGCAGCAAACTAACAAAACAGATTCTCAGATTTTTATTTTTTTTTTGTTCCGTAAGACTGAAGCATCATTTCAAAGCATGAGAAAAAAGTGAAAAGAAAATTGAGAATTTAGGACCTTTAGCAGAATTTGCCTATTTATAGAAAAAAGAACCCACAACACATGCATTATTTTGAAGCTTTGCACAAAAGCTAATTTTATCTACACTTGTGTGTTAGAGATTATTTTCCTCATACTCACTTCTTCAGGAATCTGACTAACCCAGTACCTCTGGTGACCTGGTGAACAAGACCACCCTGAAGATGATAAGATTTCAGTAGTTTTATTAATTTCTTACCAAACATTCTACTCCTATAGAATAGGAGAATATAACTCCTATAGAATATTCTACCCTCTTTAATATATGAATATACCCCAGGTGTCAGATATATGAAAACAAGACTATCATGCACTGAGCTATTTTGAAGCTCTAAGGAAACAACTTCCCAGCCAAATGGAAAAGTGGTTTTGCTCTTACCATCTGTCAAAGTGATAAAGAAGGAGAGTCCTTCCTGGCCTGCTGTTTTCAGAGGTGGTCCTATTCCAGCTTTCTGCCAGCTAAACATATCCAAGGCTTTCTCATCACCACTCACAGCTGCTTTTGCCAGCTGTACAAAGTCCCTGCAAAGAGAGATACTTCGTGCCCAATTCTTTTCATAACTGTAGTTTCGGTCTCAGAGAATGGATGAGCAGTTAATAAAGCATATTGCATAAAGAGAACAAAGATGTTTCACACAATAATTGAAAAAGGGCAAACTCAAAAAGATACAAAACAAAATTTCAATATTAGTTTTCATTTGCATTGTTTCACCTTTTTTTTTCAAAACACTATTTTTTCAGAGATGTGAAACAGAAAAGCCCAGACGAGGAAAACTCTTATTTTTCACTACAGCTGCTTCCTATTTCTTGCTTGGACAGGAAAGAAATAATAATGTTTATGAACCAACTTTTAACTTAATTATTTTTGACAATAATATAATTGTGTTTCCAGTGTGTTTATGGCTTTCCACAATCAGCAATATTGCTAATTAGAAGAACTAAGACAGAAGAGTCAACAGCAATGGACAGAAGATGTGGAGAAGAGAAAGAAGACCAGTTACTGCACACAGAACACAGAGCCAGCAACCAGAGTGGCAGAAGAGCTTGGAAATATAGGGCAGCTAGGAGAACAACATTTTTTAATATATTTCAATATAGTTCATTTGTGGGTAGGACTTTCCTTCTGTGGAACAAGACAAAGACTTGGTCTTGCAGAGCTCTGATGGGGCCCATACTCACTCGCTGGGAGGGGGTGGCCGAAAGACACAGTGCCACAAGCACTTCCCATACTCCTGCTTGACCAGGGCAGGACCCTGGACTCTGCCCCGATGGTCCATCTTCCACAGAAACAAGGCACCGTGCTAGAAAAAGACAAGTTAATTCATTACCCTTTGCACACAGATGAGAATCCAGACTTAAGCTAATCACTGCACATAAAAATAAATGTTTTCTTGACAGAGCAGCATCCTTTCTTTAGTTTAGTTGACACATACAATTACTCCCACTTAAAACTAAGCCACAGAGAATCAAAACTATCTTTAACCTTATATTATTTGCTCCCTTAAAATCAAATTATCTAAAAAAAGCTTGTTAGTCATATCCTTTTTTAGTTAAATCACACTGCCAGAGGAATTAAATGGAACAGTCTTGGTTTTCTTCTGCAAGTAGCAGATGTAAATATTTGTCTTGATAATGCCCTTTGCACATTTTTTCTTGCAAGTAGTCTGATAGCTTATTTTTTAGCAATTGAAATAAAGGATACCAGAGCATATGCATCCCTCAGTAAGTGCATATAAAACTGATGCAGATGAGCATGGGTATATGATTAGACATGTAAAGTCACAGGATGCAGAAAGACTAAGGGCAGAATTTTTTAATTTCTGAAGCTCTCCTCCTCTTTCAGACCAGACATTCAAGAACTTACTTTTAGAAAAATAATCTAGGAACTAGAAAAATCATAGATGCTAAAGAAAGGAAGTCTGGTTAGCTGATTAACTCAACAGTAGTCAACACAGGCCAGCCCTCAAGCCTGACACAGGTGCTGACATAACTCACACCCTGCAGTGCCAGCTCAGGAGCATCTGTTTTCAAATTAAATTTTTAAAGGACACAGGACAATGACCTTATAATTTATCTAAATGTCCTTTCCAAATGGAGATAGTCTCTGATTCTATCCTGTAACTTCCCAATAATTTTTAAAAACCCAAAGCTTTAGTTACTTGGTATGAAGGCAATTTGCCTTACAAATAGGCTTTCATTATAAAAAGCATCTAGATCCTCTGAATGATCAAATCATGGAAATCATCCATGTTATTTTTATTTAAAACAAATGAAGAGCTTCTGATTTTCACAGTATCCTATTCCATCTTTATGAAGTTATTTTCAAATAATTTTCTTGCATTTCAGGATGTATGATAACAGAAATCCTAATGAAGATAGAATCACAGAATATGCTCAGTTGGAAGTGACTCACACAGACCATCAAGCCCAACTCCTGGCCCGGCACAGACAACCCAACAATGCCACCCTGAGCCTGAGTGCTTGTCCAAACGCTTCTGGAGCTCTGGAAGCCTTGCAGCTCTGAGCATTCCCTTGGGAGCCTTCCCAGTGTCCAACCACCCTCTGGGTGAAACAGAAACCAAATCAGGATCCAAATATTTATCTTCTTTCTAAAGAATGTCCTCTAATATGAGCAGAACATGATCCTGGCAGCACTCACCTAACGGAAGTTTCCTAAATATAAACCCTCATGGGAAAAATATAAAAAATAAACTTATAAACTACTGGAAAACATGTACGAAATTAAGTATATCTGTGCTGCACCTCAGACCATAGCATAGTGACACTGGTTTGAAATCAATTTGAAAAGTATTTTGTTCATAAATGTAAGCTCTGTCTACATCAATGTATTGTCTCATTATGATTAAGGCCTCAGCTACACTGAGATGTGTCCATCTTTTGCCTGAGCAGAACTTTCTCTTTTCTAATAAAGAAGATTACTCTAATAAAGAAGATTACTTCTTACTCAATTTTGAATTTTTGCATTTCTGTCAAATGCAGCAGCAAAACTTTACAAACAAATGAATTAAAATCATTTTTTCCTCCCAATAAGAATTCTAACATATAGGTAAGAGCAGAACTGAAATTCTTCGGCAAGCTCAAGTTTGTATCAGGGAAAATACAGAAAAAAACCTTTTTTTTTCATTGGCTGACTCAGGAACTGGCAAAATCAGAATCTTTTATGAATACTTAATCCTGAATATTCAATAGCTACTTTCTCACTGCACTATATAAAAGGGCAACCAGCTCATCAAGAAATAGAGTGTCACATTTCCCAATACAATCAATTTGACACAATTTTAAGGCATTAATAAAACCAGAAAAAGAGATATTAGCATGGGTTTCCTGTGAGCAGTGCTCTGCACTCAGTATGGATGAAAATGCTGTAGCTGGAATTTGTTTCTCAACAGCTAGGCTTTATTCTTGAGTCTGCCATAAAATTTGTGCATGGACAGGAGCAAAAAAATTCAAATTGTCTATACCTCAATTACTCCAGCCATGAAATAGCCTTAAACCTTCATCAACGCTCAGCACTCACTGAGATCCGACACTTTTTAAAGATCCGACTTTTGTTTAAAGAAAAATTATACAACAGCAATTCTTCAATTGTAGAATAATATTGTAGAAAAAATTAAAACACTAAGATTTGATTTTATTCCCTAACAGTTTTAATTTGTACCTAAGGAAAGGAAATTTCTCTCCCACACAACTCTCCCTTCCCCATGGATCTCCATTCCATGATCCTTTCCTATTACAGAGCTTCCAAGACTGTGTTCCACATCAAACCCAAAGGGCATTTCAGTTACTCACCCCATCCCCAGACACAAGGCAGGTACCACTTGTACTCCAGCTCAGGACTGTGATTTGGGTGCTGTGACCTGGGGGTACAGTGTGCTGCTCCTTGTCTTGTTTGTTCAGTATCAGAACTTCTCCTGTCTCCCATCCTGATGCCAGAATGGGTCTGGAAGGGTGCCAGGCAAGTAATGTGACCTGAAAGCTTCTCTCAACATGGGAATCAGGCACATGTTCTCCCTGCAAACAGAAATCAGTGTGAGCTCAGTCCAGTGGAAACTCAGCAGCCGAGCCTTCCAATTCACAGCCCAGTCAATGTCATGCTTTCTCTCCCATACAAAGGATATAAGAAGGCTTCAATCACATTTCAAAATAAAAAGAAATTCCAGCTATTGAAAAAAAACAAAGCACATCACTAAGGACACAGAATAATCTAATGCTTCAACAACTCTTAAAGGCAGATCCTCCTTGATAAAAAAACAATTTTCCAGAATACACTTTGAAAAGTACACATTTTATAGGCCATCATATTAAGAGACTTACATGTTTCAGTAAGTTTGCTGCTAGATACCTTTTAGTGCTACTTCCCTAAAAATTAAGCAAACCAAAGCCTTACACAATGCTCTCACATAAAAGTTAGAGTATGCAAAAGAAATATCTGTCTACAGCCAGAAAATCAGTTCAGTCTTGAGGTGGTGGAATGATTTGTTCAATTTCCATTTCTTAGTATGTTCTACTCACTTAAGAGTTAAAAAGCAGCAGCAGCATGTGTTCATTTACATACAAGCCTGAAATTCTCACATTATGAGAAGCGAGAAGCAAAAAGCAAATCAGTAACCATCACAAACAAGACTTATAGACTGTAAACATCAAATTTCAACTGAAAGACCAATTTAATTTACGAAGATCTTTTTAAAAATACATATAATGAGTGATGAATCTGTCATGTAGTATATAGCACAGGACATAGTAATTAAAACCTAGAGAGATTTCAGAAGGATAAGCAAGCCTGCAAAAAAATAGAGATTAAAAATGTGAAGTTTTAAATTAGGACAATGATGAAGGTCGCTGAGAGAAGCTGTGTGACTTTTCACACATCTCACATCTCTGGAAGTGTTCAAGGCCAGGCTGGATGGGGCTTGGAGCAACCTGGTCTATGGAAAGTGTCCCTGCACACGGCAGGTGGTTGGGACAAGATGTTCCTCAAGGTCCCTTCCAATCCAAACCATTCTGTGACTCTACATCGAGAGCAAAAGCAAAGTTGCTGATTTTTCACCTGTTCCAGGTAGATATCCACACAGCCCCCAGCTGCTGTGCTGATGGAAGCAACTGCCAGGAGTGGATGAAGTGGGTGCCATGCTATATGGGAAGGGGAGGCAACAGAATCAGGAGCATCTGTTCGATGATCCACGTAGACAGCCATAAAAACAGGAGCTGTCTCAGACTGCACACCTGCACAAGGAATACAAACATCTCTATCAGGTTTGCTTATGCAGATAATACATATACACTACATATATGCTATATTATATTGAATTTATGTACTACATATATATGGATTAAAACATAGGGGGAAAATAAAACTACAGCATCATCTTGTTGCACATACTACACAGACATGAGAATGTCAGAGAGGAATTTAAAAAGAAAATGGAGAAACACTGAGCCTCATACTCTGTAGATACACAGTGTGCATAGGCCAGTACCAGTCTCTCACCAGTGGCTTGTGCTGGTCTACTTCAAAGGACTCTGAAATAACTCAGTATTTACCAGAAAGCTACTTCCAGTACTTCATACCCGAAGATGTTAATTAATGTACAGACTGAACTCTTTTATGTTGTTAAGTCTCATGTCTGGGCTTCCAAAGTAAGTTTCAACCGTTGTAACCACTTTGGAGCTTGTACTGTTGAAATCAGGCTATCTGCTATTTACACTGGAACTGTTACCTACATTTGAATGAAAAAAGTAAGTGCTGATGTTGCACGGAAAAGAACA
Organism: Urocynchramus pylzowi; assembly: GCA_013397555.1. Lineage (NCBI taxonomy): Eukaryota > Metazoa > Chordata > Aves > Passeriformes > Fringillidae > Urocynchramus > Urocynchramus pylzowi. Next base: position 125,232 of record VZRH01001844.1, read on the forward strand.
TGAGAACAAAACCCTTTTCAGTGTTGTGGGTCAGAAATGGAGGGCGCCATAATAATCTGTAATAATTTATATACAGAAATGGTCTTTGGATTTGTGTCATGGGATCCAGCCAGCTCAGTTTCAAAAGAAAAACAGCTGGAGCAAAACACCTCAAATTCCTAGCAAATAATCACAGAGTCATAGAGTTCAGTGGGTCAACTGGTCCAACCTCCCTGCTCAAGCAGGGTCTTCCCAGAGGACATGGCATAGGATTGTGTCCAGACAATTCTGGATATCCCCAATGAGGGAGACTTCCCATCCTCTCTAGGGCCTCTTATTCAGTGCTCAATCACCCACACAGTAAAGAAGTTCTTCCTCATATTTAGATGAAACTTGCTGTGTTCCAGTTTCTGCCCATTGCCTGCAGTGCCATTGCTGAGCCCCATGGAGCACAGCCTGGTCCGTTCTCCTGAGCTTTTCCTGCAGACACTGACAGACAGGGATGAGGTCCCCTCTCAGCTGTCTCTTCTCAAGGCTCAGCAAGCCCAGCTCTCAGAACTGGACACAGTGCTCCAGGTGTGCCTCACCAGGGCTGCACAGAGGGGCAGGATCCCCTCCCCAAACCACTGACAACGCCTCTCCTCACACACCACAACATCCACATCTTGGCCCCAGGGCACACGGCTGGTCAAGGACAGCTGGTGACCCCCAGGTCCTTCTCCACAGGGATGCTGTCCAGCAGGGCAGCCCCCAGCTTGGACTGGTGCATGGGATTACTCCTCCCCAGGTACAGCTCCTCACGCATGGTGAAAGGGGTCTTGTCCGAGTTGCCTTAACAAGACTCTCCGGCAAGGCTCAAGTTACCAAAGCAAAGGCAAAGGTCTTTCCTTTAATCCCTACCTAGGAGAAATGCTGGGTTTTAAATGTGAAATTATTTAAAAGAGCCAGCCCCAGAAAAAAAAAAAAAAACAACCAAACAACATAATACAAAACTGCTCTGTGCCACAAAAAGATGGTTAATGACTATGTACAATCTTCTCTGACTAGTAAAACAGATGAAGTAAAAACTCGGTTGAATCCTGCCCCCGCACAGAGGGAGAAGGGGTGAGGAGCCCGTGCCAGCAGAGCCCAGGCTCTGCTGCCGTGGGAGCGGACCGAACCCCGCGCGGGTCCCTCGTCCGGGCCGTGGCCGCCACTCGCCCGCACAGAACAAGGGGCTCCACAAACTCCAGGGCTCCGAGAAGACAAACACGCGGGCTACGCCACCACGCCCTCGCCCGCGGGCGGATTCGGCCGCCCCCGCCGCCAGCAGCTCAAGCGCCCCTTACCTGCGGCTGACCGCGATCAACCCCGCTGTCGCGGGCCGGGCCCAGACACAACCACGGACAGCCAGCCGACACGCCGCGGGCTGCTGCGGGAAGAGCCCGCTGCCCGNCCAGCGCCGCTCCCCGCTCCTGCCCCCACGGGGCCTGCAGCCAGCCCTAAGAGCCAGGTTTGCCTAACACCTTCAAAAGGGTTGAAACAATTCAAGACCAAATCCTCACAGCGTTGTCCTATTCACAGTCATTTGTGATTCCTCTGGAGTCACAACACTGCTGTGCAAGCTGATGAAAAGCAGCCACACCTGCTACAGCTAGGACAAGCAGCTCCTGCATATTTCGAGGTTGACTGGCCATGTGTAATGTGTAATTTATGTGGTGTTTATCACTTTCCTCTCCCAAATACGCAGGGACTCTTGTGAAAGGAAAAAAAAAAAAAAAAAAA
>VZRH01001844.1:130866-184072 GCA_013397555.1 Urocynchramus pylzowi
AGGTGAGGCAGGGGCGGGGGACGGAGCCTGCGAGGCGGGACGCACCTGGCCCCGGGCAGAGCGGCCCGGCCCCGCCTGGCCAGCGCGGCTCCGCGGCTCAGGGAGCGGGAGGCAGCGGAGGGACGGCCACGAGGGTGTAGGCGACTAAAGCAGCTAGGTTGAAGAAATTTTCAGTTTAGGAAAAAAAGGGAAAGGAGGAAGAAGGTGAAAACGGAAGGGAAAAAAAGCAGCTATAACGGGGAAACTTAGGCAAGGCTTAGGCAGAATGCTGGAAGGAGGCAGCAGTTGAGAAGTGGGGCAGATCCTGGGGTGTGCTTCTCGGGTCCTGTAAGGAGCTGTCCCCAAGGTGTGTGTCGTTGTTTGCCCCCCGCTAATTGTTGGGGGAGGCCGGTGGGTAGGTGCATCGTTTAATTTACAGTAATAAAACCAAGCTTGAAATTATTTAAGCCTTGCTTATGTGAAGTTTTTGAGTACACCCTGTCAGAATTGGAATATTTCTGTCCTCAAAATAACTGGAAACTGTAGGTTTTGGTGAGTGAAGAACCAGTCTGTAACTAGGGACCTGTCAGGTGAATAAATAACGAAATTTCAGTGTGACTTTAGATCTCCAGTTCAACTCGGTTTATTGAGCATTTTCAAGGAGTGAAACATTGCCCAGCACAATTCTGGATGGGTTCAGTGTTTTAGCTGAAAATCAGAGGGAAAAATATAATTTGAATAGTAGGAGTACAACTCATAAGCAGTAACTTCATGAATTTGTATGCCATATCATGTTGATGCATCTTCATTAATTTGAACCTCGTTATCCTGGTGTCAGCCTAATCTGTAGTGATTCCAGTGTTTGTGATATTCAGAATTTCCTCCTCTTGTTGGTTATCTTTTCCCTAGATGGAAGTTGGATGGTGGCTCCTGCCATGGTGTCAAGGCAGCTGCATCCCAAGTGCTGCTCCTTGCTGGGTGCTCTAACTGGTTCTTTCTTGGAAGTTGACTTCTTTTAGATATGTTGTCAGTAATATTTTTACATTCTTTAGGAAAAACTAAAGCAGTTGTTGGGTTTTAACAGATAATGTGATTTAATGCCTCAAGCTTGTGTCCATATCTGATGTTTTGCTCCAAGTATTTGAAAAAAGCCTTCAGAATTGAGAGGATTTGTGAAGTCAGCAGAGGAAGTGGTCAGCCCAGCAAGTGGTCCCAATGTCAGGTCCGAAAGTTGACAGAAAGGCCAGGGATGCTCCCTTGGCACAAAGGTTCAGGGCTGCCCTGCTTGGCCAGGAGCAGCAAGGCAAGGGTGCACAACCACTGTGGGTGCATCTGAAGTTTATTGCCCTCCAAATTGAAAAAAAAAAAAAAAACCAAAAAAGAAAGAAAAAAAAGAAGAAAAACTGGGGTGTCATTAATTCTCTCCTAGCAGAGGCGGCGGGCAGGGGTGCTGGCCTGGGGAGCCGGTCCCTGCCCGTTCCCGGTGACAGAACAGAGCCGGCCCCCGGTGCTGCCATCGGCGGGGGCGGCGGGGTCGGGGCTGCCCGGCGGGAAGGAGCGCGGGGAGGTGCGGGGTGGGGGCGGAGGGGAGCGGGAGCCTCGGGAGCCTCGGCCAGTCCCAGCCCCAGACACACACACAGAGGAGGAGAAGCCGCCGCCGCATCCAGGAACATGGATCCCCCCCCCGCGGCGGGCCGGGCCGCGGCTCCGCGGTGAGGAGAGAGCAGAGCCCGGGAGCCGCCGAGGGCTGCGGTGGGATGGGGTGCGATGGGGTGCGATGGGGGAGCAGCACTTCCCCGCTCCCTTCTGCTCCGCCGGCCCAGCGGCTGCCGCTGCTCCGGCGCTGACGAGCGCTGCCACACGCCCGAGTTTGGTCGGGCGATTTCTCAGCCAAAGGCGCCCCGGAGCCCTTCGGGACGGAGACGGGGGGCTCCCGGGGGCTCCCGGCTGCCGTTTGGGCCGGTTTGGGAGGGGTTGTTGCGGGGCTTTCCCCCTCCCTCCCTCGGCACAGGTTGTTGGGTCGGGACAGCAAACGAAAGGGGATTTAGTAACAAACAACGGCGGCCATGTTGAGAGGAATTTCTGCAGCTAAACTTCTCCCCTCTCAGCCCAGGGGTTTCTCTGCCTCCCCGGGGGGCTCCCCGGCCTGACTGTGTTGCCCCCCTCTTTTCTCCCTCTCCTCCCCCGCAGGATGACAGTGAAACTGGGAGAGAGCAGCGGGGAGGAAGGGGTGAAAAAGCTGGGCAAGAGAGCAGGAGGAGATGAGGAGTCCCTGGAAGAAGAAGGGGCAGGAGGAGGAGGAGAGGCAGCTCCAGGCAGCAGCAGCACAAAGAAAGAAGAGAAGATCATTAACAGCAACACTACCAACAGCCCCCCACCGAACTCCAGCTTGTCACCGGCACCTGCCTCTCTCCAGCCCTCCCAGAGCCAGGACCAGCATCATTTTCTCAGGTCCAGCGTCAGACCTCAGAGCAAGAGACTGAAGAAGGATTCCCAGGCATCCTCCTCGGTTGGCAGCAGCACTGCCGGGAAGGGCAAAGGTACTGTGTTTTGACACCCTAAAAACATGCAGGGAAGGGGGATGGCAAAGAGGGGAGGCACCTGTGGGGCTGTGGGTTGTCATTCTCTTTCTGTAGATGCCATCTTTTGTTTGGTTTTGGGAAGGTGTTTTGGGGCTTGTTTCTCATGGCTGAAATCTTCTTTGTGTCCCAAGGCTTCAGCTTCTCTGCTGCCCACTGTCCTCTCTGCACTTCCAGAATTGGGGGGGTCTGGATATTTACGTGGGGGAAGGAAAATTTTCTACGTTATTGAAGCAAATCTTTAATGTCTTTATTTCATCTCTCTTGAGTTTTGGGAAATTCCTGTGTTTTGATTAGGAAATCAGACTCTAGCTAGCTGTGTAATCAGGTGGCTGCACTCTGAATTCTGTTCCTGGATAGTAACAAAATATTCACTGGGTGCTAGTTAGCATAGGAAAAAAATCCCACCCACAAGACATTGGTGATTTCCCCCAGTTATTTCTATTATCCAAGTAATTATTTTGGAAACAGCAATGAAATACACCTATTGACATATTTGTTTCTAAGGTGTTGGGAGTCCTGCTTCACTGTTTCACAACAGTTTGAGCATCTATGTGATTTGAGATCTTATTAAGATTGGTTTGTATACATCTGAAGACCTGTAGGTACAGATACACGTACACCTGCTTTTCCACTTAGCATTGGAGACAAGAATTATTTTTTTTTTTTTTCTGGCGCTGTTTCTAACTTGAATAGCTGGAAGGCAGAAGGGATATTTAAATATTTTGGTGCTATTTTGTGTGCTCAGCAGTGACTGATGACATCTCAGCACTGCAGTTGAGCTGTACTTGAGCCTAATTTTGGATATCATGTACTAAAGTACTGAAGTGTTATTTTCTGTTAATTTTTGAGAAAAACAGCACTCAAAGATTGCATCAACATTTAAAATAATGAAATGTACTCTTGTTTGCTAAATTGGAGTATAATTCCATGTAGCATAAATGTGTCTCTTGTCCATCTCAGGGGTGGGCACATGCTGGGCGTTAAGTAAACCTTACAGTTACGATAGTTTTGTGTTGCAGTAATAAAGCAGTGCAAATCGGGATATTTTAGTTATTGTTATATCTGAAAAATGTTCTTGAACTCAGTTGCTTGACAGTTGGTATAATTGACTAAAGTATTTCTGAATACCTTAGTAAGTCCTCTTTAATCTCTTGAATGTTAAATGAAAGCTCTGTGTGGTGGTAGAGGACAGAACAGAAAGGCGTACATAATTTTTCTTCCAGTTGCATGAAACCAAATAAACAAACAAGTGGAATACCCAGGAGTGTTTAGCTATGTATAATTAATTCCAGGATTGTAAATAGTATTAGATGTGAGGAGGTGTTTCTTTGAAATACATCTTGTCTATGATTCACAAGTTGAATGTGTCCATTTGAAATTATTCCATTGATTTGGAAGCCCATACATGTGTGAACAAATACATGTCTTTGTGTAAGTGTACATTCATGTTTGTACATGAAGATTTATTTCCAATTTTAGAGCAGCAGAATGATTTTTAACTAAGAATATCCACACAATAGGAAAAGAAATTTCATTCGCTTTTGTAATTCAGATTCCAAAACAAACATGAGAAAATGACATACAGAATAGAAAATATTAACTCAGTAAGCAGTCGTGGATAGTGCTTGCAATCACTGTACCATGTTGTCAGGTTTGGGAGAACTTCTTAAATTCATCAGGAGTGACAGTGGTAGAATTATGACTGTGCTTTCACTTTTTCAATTTTAAGACCAGTTTTAAAATTCAATTTGAGCCACAGCTCTGCCTGGCCAGATTTGGAGTGAATGTTTCCGATTGATTGAGTTCTCTGATATAGTTGAGATTATAATTGTTAGATTTTGGAGAACAGAGCCATGGAGCGGGATCCTTTCTAATTTGAGCTCTTTATGTTCAGAGATGCCTAATGAGAGGTTTTCCAGGCTTGTCTAAATTCTCCATAGTGGAATGCCTTGTGATGAGAATTCATGGTGCTCTGTGTTCCAAGCCAAGTGTCTCACAGAGCCAGCTTCTGATAGGGAATGAATGGAAGGGTGGAGATGACTAATAAAGATTGGACTTAAATCCTTTCATTAGCTGTCCCACTAACTTTCTCCTCCCTCTGTAAGTATAAAAATGATGAAGAGCTGGAGTGCATCAACTCTGAACCTGGAAGTTTTTTGCATTGTTTATGTCAAAGTCAAGGTGATGGCTGCACAAGTAACTCTGACAGTGACCAGCTGGAGTGACCAGACCACGCCTATGCTTGGTCCAGCGAAACCAGAAACTTGGTTTTGTCATAGGCAAAAGCATATGCAAAGCATATTCAATAATGCTTTGTAACCCTTAACATTTTATTGAAGGGATTCTACTTCTAGAACCCCTGTATTCTGAAAGGAAGACTCTCACTTGCCAATTTTTAAGAAGTGTGATCAATGCACTTACTTTCTTTCAAATTGTAGTTGCTCAGGAGGCGTTGGCTTGTCTTCAGAAAAGTTTTGAAAATAGTTTGGTTTTTTTTTTTCCTGTGTGTTGCAAATTCCTTTTTACTTTTGGCATTCATGCTTTTAGGGTCCTTAACTGTAGCAGACAAATTATTGATAAACTTGGCTGTAAACTGTAAAAAGAGTGTGTCTGCTCAGCAGCTGCTGACTTTTCAACTTTATCTTGCTGTGGTTCTGGGAAGCTTGCTCATAATAATTACCAAGTTCTGCCTCGTGGAGTGTGTAAACATGCTGCTAATAGTCAGATTGCCCTGATGTACTCTTTAATTGCACCTTTGAATCCTGCCTCTTGCCTTTTGTGTACTGAGGTGCACTTTTGAGTTCGGGGCAAAAATTACATAGGAAGTAGTACAGTAAAATATAGTTTGAAAACTATTTCACTTCAGTAGCCAGTCCATTTGTGGGAATTGTGGGAAGGTTTATCAAATTTCCTGCACAAATATCTAAATCTCTGCATTTTTTTGGGGATTATTGTAATATTCTGTTCATCACCTTTTAATTGTATTTTCAAGGTTGTAGTCTACACCTCAACTGATGGATGACTTTTAAAGCATGAAGGCATGAAAGGAGGTCTTCAAGTAACTTGCATGACACCATAGCAGAAACTTGAAGGACTAGTGGTGTCGAGACAGCTTATTGGGGAGTTCCAATGCAGGGAGGTCTGTTGAGGGAGGAGGTGCAGACCAGGTTAAGGTTGCTGAAAAGGAGGGATTGCTTAGAGTTTGCTTCTCAAACAGCAGTATGCTACATGGTTGCTGAGCACAGGTGTTGAGGTGTGTTTTGAGACTTTGGTCCCTGAAGCCAGAGTGGATGGAATATGTACATGTGTGTATGTTGTGACCACGTTGGTAAAAGGCATATGGGAATACATTGCCACAATGTGCTCTAGATGTAGCTTGAACTAGAGTGGAGTATTGCCATTTTCATGTTTTTATCCATTTTCTGGATGCAGAATGAACTCAGGAGGACTAGCCTAATGGTGATGAGCTGAAGCTTGAAGATGTCTTTCATGCTGTTCTGGATTTATTCCTAAAATGTGTAGAATGGCTCAAACAAGTATTTGGGTTTGTTTTGAGGTAATAATCAGTTCTTTTTTAAAAACGGACTTATTCAGCTGAAAGCTTAGTTGAATTAAGTTAGTTCGAATTAGTTGAATTAGTTGAATTAAGTTGTTCGATCTTTTGGCATGGTATAGAACTTGCTAAAAAGCAGTCTAGTTTGTTTCAGCATGCCAAAGTTTCATGTTTGGTAGCATATGGGTTAAATCAACTACTGTTTTCTGTAGAGAGGATGTAGATACCAGAAGACCTGATGTATATACTTACAATGTGTTCTATTGTATCTTCCTGAATTTGTGTGTTGCAGAATATATTGTAACCATCCTTTGAGATGTTACTCCTCCAGCATTATTTCTCTGGAACATGAACCACTGTTTAAAAACTACTGGCACAGTCCGTTGTTCTGACATTCTCCTTAATTCTGTCCATCTCCCTTGCACTTAGTACCTCTCCTTCCATCCTACCCAGACATGATTCATTCTTTGCTGTCCCATTTACAGCAGTTCCCTCCCTTTCAAAGTGGCTCAGGACCGGGACTCCCCAGTAGCTCATCCTGTACTGCAAGAGGAGGATTTTCTCCTTCTGTGCAGTAGGTACTGAGCTCTGACAGAGACCTGCCTGCAAGGCTGCAGGGTTAAGTGGAACTTCATACTGAGCTTTATGGGTGTTTTCTTCAGGAAGAGCAAGAGAGTACTGATTTACGGGAGATGGGGGAGTGACCAGATGTATAATAAACCATGGGGGATTTTTTTATAGCTCTTCTTGGTTAGCTCAGATACTGTTGCCTTTGATACATTGTATAGTAAACAGATCCTATCCAAAAAGAGAAGCAAGCCTTCAGTATAGGTTTGTTAGAAGGCTCTGGTTGACAATTGACACTCTGTATGCTTTAACACATTCAACTATCTCTAATTTTCTAACTAGCAGCAGTTAGGAGAAGATAGGCTACCACTGTCTGTGTAGGACAGTTACCAGTTGAGCCTGAGATTAGCTGAGCATGGTCCTAAGAATGCCACGGTCACAGGTTCAATTCCTGTATGGGCCATTCGTGCAGGAGTTGGACTCCATAATCCTTGTGGGTCCCTTCCAACTCAGAATATTCTGTGAGTCTGTGTTTCAAACTTTGGATCTTCATTCACAACAAGAACACTATATGGCATAACCCTGCCGTAAGACATAAGCTGTTCTAGACTTGCCCTTCTCAGGTGTCCATGCTGTGTCCTGTGGAGGCAGGGTGGAAACTTCCTTTCCAGCTACAAAGTTAGCAAAATGAAGTGTTGACTTGTGGGGAACTTGTCTGTTACAAGTTGGCGTTTGGGGAGTGAGTGGGTCCTTGCATTCGGCATTTGACCTGTGGCAGGCAAGAGTATGAATGCTCCATCGTGTTTATAAAGGTGTTCCCAAATGAATGCTCCACCTACAGTAACTGGTGACTCCTGAAGATGTTAAGATGCTGTGAGCTAAGCCTGTTACCCAGCCTGTGTGTTGGGATACTAGGGTGTAGTGAGAATTTACTCTGGGGATTCCAGCTTCTGTGTGTGTGTAATCTGTCACAGAAGATATGAATCAGCTGGCCTGTAAGAGCTGTCAGTGGAAGACTGAAAGGCAAATTCTGAGATGCTACCTAGAAGGAAGAAGTTGTGGCAGTAGTCACAATGAGATCCTGATACTATCAGTATCTGTTATTTTAAACATGTGTATTCCATTGTTTGTAATTTTCATATAGGATTCTGAAACTGCAGTTTTTAAATGTCTTTATATAAATTTTTGCAAATGTTTATGTTTTACTTTGAGCTACAGAGTCAGCTTTTTCCATGGGATTGTAGCTTGATATATTATGCCAGTCACAGATAAATGACATTTTAATAATGGGACATATAGATGGGTAGAGAACACTGGACAAAAGGAATGAATAAGTTTCTCTGGAACACTGGTGTTCTGACTCACGATTTTGTTGAGTGTTGCAGTTCAAATACTGAGTACAAAAACCTGAAGTCTTTGCAAACTGTGTATTGAAGGGTGAGGGAAAATGCTGGGAACTTACATAGTCAAATGGCTGCGTTGTACCTTGTACACAGGTGCTGGTGCTCTGGTGCACCTGGAGCGAAGGGAAGGAGTTGTTATAGCTGTAATGGTGTGGATGTCTAGGTCACTGGCTGGGAGATGCAAGACGAGTAGACAGTGGGAGAATGTCCAGCTTGTCGTTGTCTTGTCTTTTCTATAAATGATTTTACATTGAACAAACACCCCAGCAGGTTGTTAGAGTCAGCCCCCTCCTTCTCCCCAGCATTCTGCAGCAGTAATGTTATAGCTGGCCTCAGGGGAGCTTCTTGTTTTAATGCATTGATAAAGTTTTAAATCATCCATTATTGGGAACTAATAATAGAATCGTCAGTCATTAGCGAGAGGATGAAAGCTCGCTCGCTGTTCTGTGTGTAACAAGAATTGCATACAGTAAGATTGAAGTAATGAATTTATGGGGGGTAATTTATTGATGTATGACTGGTCTTGGTTTTGCCTTTTATCCTGAACTGGTCTGTAGTTCTTTGGTTTAGAATATGGTACATTCCATTGCTGTACCAAGGTTCAGTATACTGTAAGTTGGATTGGGATAACCCAAAGATAAATATTACCATGCACAGTAGTATGGAATGATAGAGCAAATGCCATTGTTCCTGAAAAAATTGAATTGACAGAGCACATAAGAGCTCTGTAGAGGTGAAAGGATATTCAGATTTTTAGATCTTCATATACAATAGTCTGAACAATTGTCTGGATGGATATTTATAAAAGAGCTTAAAACAAAAAAGATTCTGATAAAATTCCCAGGGCTACAGTTTGTCTTGTGAAATAGTAAGTATGCATAAAGGAACAAAAGATCAATTATGAGCTACGTGTCCTTTGTAAAAGTTGAATTCATGGAGTCCTCAGCATATTCAATAGAACTCTTCAGTCCATCTTTTACCTACAACTGAAATGTAAATGAAAGTTAACTGAACTTTAAATTCTAATAAGACCATAAAATCTTCTCTGACACTTTAGCTTCTTATGATTTTTAATAAGGAAAACTTTATGTGTACCAAGTGTACTGAACAATCTTTAGAAAATCCTTGATAAGATCTGTTCTTCAAGCAGCTTACTTAGGATTTTATTTACTTGAGTAAGTATTAAAAAAAAAAAAAGAAAAATCCCCCCAGAAACCCCAAACAAAAACCAACCACCCAGCATACAAATGAAACCCCCAAATTCTGAATTCTTTGTTCCTCTGAAGGGTTTCTCAGAAGTTGGGGATCTGTGATCAGAATAGTGACTCTGGACTAAAATCCTCTACCTGTCTTCTGATAAAGGACATCTTCTGTGTTGGGAGCTGGTAGCAACAGGAGATTGGAGATTGAGTTTGGGGACTGACATGTTTGACTTTCACCTTCTTGACCAAAGATCTGCATTTCATTACTGTGCAAATTGTGATATTCCAATCTCACATTTGCAGAATGTGGAAGTGTCAGTTCTGTGTCTGTGTTGGGTTTCTTCTCAGCCATCTCTTTAAGTACTCAATGTGGTTTCCTTTTTTTAAAGGATTTACCTCCACAGTGCCAGAATTAAATGGCTTAAATGTCAATTATTTTATCAGTGGCTGAAGACTTTAGGAAGTAAAGAAGCTGTTTATTTGAGGACTTGTATATAAGTGCATTTTTTTCTAGATGTTTAATGGTTTTTTGTGTCTTGTCTTGCATGCTTCACTATGGTAGACAGTAATTTTTTCAAAAGAGTCAAATAGCCATCCCTAGAAATAAAAGAAACATGAACTCCAAAACAGTCACAATATCATATTTTATATCAAGTAAATATTTATTGTATGCATGAAAAAAATGTACTTTCACACATCTTGCTCTCTTCTAGGTTTGATTTCAAATATTCTCCATTACTTGAGCAAACCACCTTCTCTAGGATTTGGAGAAATACTGTTTTGTCGCCCAAAGGAATTCCTTTGAAATTGCAACTGACTTGTTAAGATTTACATACAAGTCTTTAAATCTCTAAAGCATGGTGGGCCTGTAACAGCTGATTCTTCTGATACTTAAAAAAAAAAATACTGTTAAAATTGTCAAAGTGAGATCTCTGGGTTCTTGAATTATATATATATATATATATATAAAACACTGGCTTTGCTTCATGAAATTGAGTTTGAAAAGATAACTGAACTTTTTAAGCCTAAATATGAAAGAGAGAATTATGTTGATATATATAAAAGTTAGGGAAACCGGTTGGGACCGCTGTGTTGTGCAGGCTGGGTGTATAAGCAAATAAGCTAAGGCAAGCCAATATATCATGAGGTAAAACACAAAACATAAAGGCCAGTAACTGGAGAAAAGGAAAGTGTAATGAGCATTCTTTATAATGAGCAATGAATGTTTAGTGTTAAAAGACTTCTGTTTTATTAAGTACATGTCTGCATAGATAAGGACAGTCAATTCCTAAATAATTTTTTAAAATAAAATTGAAGATAATTTATTTTGGGAATATAAGTTACTGGGAATGTTTATATTTTTACAGAAAAAAAAAAAAAAAGAATGCATTTTGGGGAGTTTACCTTAGTTTCTGGATTAGCACTCTGATATACAGAGTCAAACCAGGCATGATGTTTTGTTTGTAAATTTTCCATCCCATTTTCTTTCCAGGTCCCTACTTGAGTAAACAGCAAATTCTTTCAGTTTTATCCAGCATTATTCTCATTTTAGTATTTCCAATCTTCATACCTCTTTTTCCATGTTCTTTGGATGCTGATAACTGACAAAGGGACAATCAAGATTACACCTCTGTGCCTTTTTCTGAAAGCCACAGCAGGATTTGGGAAAGGAGAATGGGTTGAGACTTGCTGTCCTTTGGATAGCTGGAGTTTTCCTAGATGGGCCATGCCGGAGGTGGTGCTCTGAGGATCATACACTGTGGATCAGATTGTGGGAATGCTGATCTGTCGTTGTGTGATGAACTGAAGTCGACATCTCTCAATCCTTCCCTTTCCACAGTTATTCCGGAGGCAGTAGGATCAAGACCAAAGACAAGGATGTCGGCGTTCTGCCTATTTTCCTCATGGACATCACTTTGCTCCATTGGTCAGCTCCCTGTTCAGCACTGCTCAGGAGTTAGCCCTGGCTGCAGGGCAGTGACTGCAGAGCTCTCCAGCATATAAGCATCAGCAAGGGTTATCTGGTAGAGGCTGCTGTGGTACACTCCTGCTTACCTGTGTTACTTCTGGAAATAAAAAATTGAGCCATTGAAATCTTCCCCTTGTTTTTTGCGCTTTGAGATTTTATTCCTATAAAATGATCCTTGTTATTTGCCTATTGTATTTCAAGTGAAAGAGGAGAAAATTCTGAGTTACTCCCTTACCTCTATCCATGAATCCTCCTGTTGGTTTAATATTCACTCTGGTCGTGGTTTTTTACAGCAGCAGATAATGGAGGGACTGCACCTGGTGGCACATCAGGAATTCCTCCCAGCAATCCTGCTGGGAATTCCAAGACAGCGGCAAGGAACCTGGGTTCCTCGGCAGGAGAGAAGGAGGAAGGGAAGAAGGTCCGGCGGCAGTGGGAGTCATGGAGCACGGAGGACAAGAATACTTTCTTTGAGGGACTGTATGAGGTACATGTAGAAGAAGATAACAGACATAGATGGCTTTGGTTGGAGTCTGGATATTCCTGAAGAAGGTTGATTAGGGTGAGATTGGCAGGAGCAGAGGGCCACTTACAGATGAGCGTTTGTAGGGCCATACTTGGGGCTGTAAAACAGCCGTCAGTCAAAGCCACATGTCAAAAGTTTCTTGGGTTTTTTTCTTTAAATACAGAGGAAAGATTTCTGAGTTTATTAACAAAATGTTTATAGTAAGTTCAGTTGTTGTTTAATTATGGTTCTGTTTCAAATGAAAAATAATTAATGTCCCCATCTGAACTTTCAAAAGCTACACACTTGCTCTGTAATAATACCAAGCAAGAAAAGCTGCTCTGTTCTAAAGAGAATTGTGTTTAATCTTTGGCCCTGAAGAGGCTAGAGCCAGTTCAGTCCTAGGGCTGAGAGACAAGAAAAAGTTACATCATCTTATCTTCTGTCTCTTATGATGTATGTGATGGATTCCTGCTTGTCCTGTTCCTGTGATTGTTTCAACAGCATATCTGTTTTGAAACTACATGCCAAAGGTAAAAAGAAAAGCAGTGATGGGGAGTTTTCTTTGCTCATGTGCATCTTTTTGAATTTTTTTTTTTTTCATCATAGGTATGGTATCACATACATATGTTTTGTGGACAAAAGGAACACTTAAACAGTGTTTTCTTTTTTTAACTCCTCTGAATTGCAGTAATATTCCTATGAATCAAGTAATTTTTAAGCCACTTCACTGACTTATTTTGAATAGTGAGGAAAAATTTTTAAAAATTGTTTTAAGGTGGATCTGAGACTCAATTTGTTCAGTCCCTCCTACCATTCGTTTTGCAGCACTGCCTTTCAGAAGAGGTTTTCATACTTTGTATTTAAATCAGTTTCAACCTTTTCTGAATACAAAAATTTTGTGATAGCAGGAGTCAATGTGTATAAAATCAAATCTTTTGAAACTCAAATTCTTTACTCCTAGTAACAGTAACATGAAATGTACTGTAAATAAAACTGCAGCTGGTAAATATAGTATGTTTTTCATTTACTCTAGTCAGAAATGGTGGGGGGAATGCAGAAGAAAGTAAAGAATGCTCAGGGAGAAAATCAGTGTTTTCAGTCCTGGTACTTAGCACATTTGTAAGTAAAGTTGGGTGTTTTTTTTATTTTGAAACAGTGAAGGAAATTGGAAAGTAATTAATTTGGTGTCCATATTGCATTTTATATAAAACAAAGGAAGCCAGTGTCATTCTTTCACAGTTGAGTTCTGGTCCCCAAAAATTTTGTTTATGACCATTGACAATGAACCCCAAAGTCCCTCACATTGTTTGACTTGACTTACAACAAGATCCAAGTTTGGGTTTGAGTATTTCTGTTTGATTTATTATTTCTTCAGCATGGGAAGGATTTTGAAGCTATCCAGAACAACATTGCCCTGAAATACAAGAAGAAAGGCAAACCAGCAAGCATGGTGAAGAACAAAGAGCAGGTCCGGCACTTCTATTACCGCACCTGGCACAAGATCTCCAAGTACATTGACTTTGACAATGGTTAGTATGCACCAAAATGGGCTTGGTGCCTTTTAGAGGTGAGGAAATAAATACTGAGGAGGAACGGGGAGTTCACAGTGTCTTACTTCTTATTTTTGTTAGCTTGGCCCTATCAAGGTTCGTGTTTTGAGAAAAATGCTTTTCGAAAACTGCTGTTCTGTGAATTCACCCCACCACAGTAAATCCAGATCCTGCTGTTAATACTGGGGGGAAAAAGCAGGTTCAAGGAAATGTGTTTGTAGTCTCAGGAACATACCTTCAAGAACTGCCTAAACATTAATCAGGCACGGCTCCATCAAGCAAACTGACCCAGCACCACTTTGCAATTCTTAGGGGAAGGTAGAAACAAATGACAGTCTGATAGAAGTGTAAATGGTGACAATTTTGCTCCCACTTTAAAGTTTGAAATTGTACCATGAGTTCAATAATTTATGATTCCCAGTGCCATATTCCCCTTCCCATTCTTTTCCCTCCTTCTGCAACTGGTTTAATGAAAACAAAATTAGGAAGTCAGATAAATTGCTGGTGGTGTTTTATAACAGTAACATTGTAATGGAGAATGGATTTTTATCAAATCCTTACTACTTAGGAATGGGCAGAGAGGATTCAAGTTAGTCTGTGGGTGGCCTAATCTGAATAACAGGTTAAAGAAATGTATTTCAGTGTGACCAGATTTTAGTAAGATTCGGTACTTCTGACTTGAAGGTGTCAAAAATGTCAGTTCTCCCATTAGCTTGTGATTAACTAATAGTCTCCAGAGTTTTCTGGTCATTCTGATGGTGTATTCTAAGATGCATAAATCATGGCAATTTGTGGTGGTTGAATTTTTTTGGTCTTTGAACAACTCCTAAGTATCAGCAAAATTTTGGATAGTAAATTCATCTACAGTTTGTGGCCAGAACCTCTCAAGTTAAAAATAACTCGTCAGGGAGAGATGGATGTGGAAAGAAGTTAAAGGAATGCAAAGCTAGTGTAAAATGCAATCTCTTTATCACAGAATCAACTAGGATGGAAAAGACCTTTGAGATCATCAAGTCCAATCTATGACCACCCTGTCAAGCAGACTATGGCACCACGTGCCACATCCAGTGTTTTCTTAAACACCTCCAGAGACAGTGACTCTACCACCTCCCTGGGCAGCCCATTCCAATGCTCAATCATCCTTTCTGTGAAGAACTTCCTAATTTTCATCCTAGACCTCTGCTGACACAGCTTAAGGCTCTATCCTCTCATTCTGTGACTGGTTGTGTAAAAGAAGAGATTGACCCCCACCTGGCTACACCCTCCTTTCAGGGAGTTGTTGAGAGTGTTCGGGTCTCCCCTGAGCCTCCTTTTCTCCAGGCTAAACAACCCAACTCCCTCAGCCACTCCTTACAGGACTTGTGTTCCAGACCCTTCACCAGCTTTGTTGCCCTTCGCTGAACACATTTGAGCATCTCAACATCCTTCCTAATTTGGGGGGCCCAGAACTGGACACAGCACTCAAGATGTGGCCTAACCATGCTAAGTACAAGGGAAGAATCACTGCCCTTGTCCTGCTGGCCACAGCATTCCTGACCCAGGCTGGGTGCCTTTGGTCTTCTTGGCTGTGTGGGCACACTGCTGGCTCATGTTCAGTCAGATGTCAGTCAGCACCCCCAGGTCCCTTTCTGCTTGGCCATTATCCAGCCACTCTGTCCCCAGTCCCTAGTGCTGCAGGGAGTTTGACCAAAGCGTGGGACTCAGCACTTGGTCTTGCTAAACCTCACTAAAAATTAAAAATAATGAGTTATTAAAAGTAATTCATTAAGGAGAAATGGATATGGCTAGAAAGAAGCTGAAGGAATGCCAAGCTAGCATACGATACGCTTGGTATCATACTATGTACGATAGTACATACTATACTATGAGTAGGTAGTTCTTAATGAACTTTTGTGTTCCTGAGCTTAGGTTATCTAAAGGAAAACCTGAGTAAATGACATGGTATAAGGTGTATTTGTGAGTTCCTTTTTTCAAAACAAGGCAGCAGTTTAAGATGAAGCCATTAGTATTTTATTTAAAAGCCAATGCTGCAGTGAACACAGTATGGAAGAATTTTTAAAATAAAAATAAGTTAGTATCTGTATCTTTGGGGTCTAGAATATCATTGTCTGAAGGAATTTTAACAATCAGTGCAGTAGTTTGATTAGGTTTAGTATTGGTAGAAATATGTGTGCTTGGATTTTGAGATCAAAGAGAACTAAAGTTTTGATGAATAGATAAGAATAAGTATTTTCACTTGATATGTATATCACAACTCTGTCCTTGCTGTCGTAGATCTTTAGATCTATTAGCAGTAGTGTCTGCATCTTGTGTGTTGAAGAGAAAGGACAAAAAAAAACCCCTTGCAAAGTTGAATAAAATGTCAGCAATTTTTTGTGTAAAAATTTAGAATCTGGAATTTGCGTCAAATCTCTTATGGTGTGTTTCTGCGCACAAAAAATCTGTCATCTGGAAAATCCAAACCTACCCCTGAATTTTCATATAAGTGTTCTGTATGCATTTGCTTGGGGGCATCTGGACATTTCCCTTAGAATTTGTAAATGGTTGATACTAGACCTAGCTTTATTATGAATTTGCTTTATTTTGCATATTGAGCAGTCGCGTATTTGTTTAAATTCCGTGGAGGCTGCTTTGTTCTCCTGTAATCTAAAAAATGCCATAAAAAGGAAGTTGGTGAACCAGTCCCATCATAGTGTTTCTTGAACCAGAACTTAATTTTGCCTTTGCAATTTCTCTCATCATTGAAAATACAAATCCTCTCCTTTTTAGTGTTGAAATGAGCATCTGCAATGTAGCTGTGCATATCTGCAACCTGCATCTCACTGACACCTTTTCTTCTTTCTAGTGTTTTCTCAAGGGCTGAAAAAATCTTCCCTGGAGCTGTATGGCTTAATCTGCTATGGGGAACTAAGAAAAAAGATCGGGGGATGTGAGTATGAATGACTTCAGGTTATTTTTACATGATAGAATCAGAAGTTACTACCCTTGAGGTTGGCAGTGTCTAGTTCAGTTCCACTTTTGAGTTCTTGACTATTGCTGTAATCTGTGGTGTTATTGCTTCATTAAAGGCATTTTTATTTTTACAGACCTTCTTAGTCTGTTGCACTAGTCCACTTTGATAGATTCCTTTAGTTTTATCTGCCTGCAAAATGCTGTGCATGTATTGCCCACAGGTGATAGGAAAACATACACAAAGCTTAGATGATCTATTCTGTTATTATTGAAACCTAAGCAATTAAGGGTGTAAATGGTACTACTTACACCCAGAATTATTTGTGCCCATGCAGTCAAAATCTGGGATGGTGTCTTTTTCTAAGTTTTTCTCCAAATGTTTGCTCACTGTACCCTGAGGATGAAAAGGCACAAACCGTAATTGGAAATAACTTTACTGGCTAAGCAGGATGGGTTCTGACCTTGTCAGTCCCAGAGTCCAGTTTTGTCCATATCAATGACTAGAGGTGGAGGAGTATGTGCCATAACAATGCTCTGCTGTTTGCTGGCAGTTGATTAATGGCATTAGCAGCATACTTGAGCTTAGGCTCACAGAACTAGAGAGTGGTTTGGTTTGGAAGGGACCTTAAAGACCATCTTATCCCAACCCCCTGCCATGGGCAGGGGTACTTTCCACTAGACCAGGTTGCTCCAACCCCTATCCAACCTGGCCTTGAACATTTCCAGGGATGAGACACCCGCAGCTTCTTTGGGCAACCTGTGCCAGAGCCTCCCCACACTCGTAATAAAAAATGTTTTCATTATATGTAGTTTAAATCTCCCCTCTTGTGGTTTAAAACCATCAACCTTTGTCCTGTCCCTCCAGGCCCAGCTGAAAAGTGCTTCCTTGTCTTTTTTTAAGCCTTCTTCAAGTACTTCATATGCTGGGACTCCCAGAGCTGCAGGTGGAATCTCACCTGAGTAGAATAGAGGATCCCTACCTTACCCTACTGTCCACACTGGGGGGATGAGCCCCAGGACATGGTTCCCATGGTTTTCATGGCTTCCAGACCAGAGAGAGCTGTGACATGACTGTCTTGAAGAATGGGCAGAGAACCATGCCTTGTATGTGCCAGTCTGTGTGCATACACCTTTTTATCCATTTATTTTTTCATTTGTCCCCAGGCTTTTTGCACAGTGTTACATCATAGTGCATTTTCTACCTGCTTTGTTTAATTTGTGAGACATGGAAAACCATCAAAACACCTTCACTTCTTTGTGAAGTCATATTAGTTGTAAGGTGAAATGGACACGAAAGTGTTCATGAGTGAACATGTACAATTCCTAAAAGGACTGTGGGATTTTGGGAAAGGTTTTTGCTGTTTTTCCCTTACCTGGGATTGCTGTCATAACAGGTAATGAACGAGACTGTTGTGAATGTTCATACTGACTTTATTCTGTTTGTTTAAAGATCTCCAGTGTGTTAATTGGAGAAGCAGTGCTCAACTTGGAGAAGCAATTTTGAGCTTTTTGATGACAAAGCAGGTGCAGAAGCAAGGCACATTACACTGTCAGCAGAGATCAGTGTTAGTGTTGCTTTCCTGTACCCACATCTCTTTTACAAGCAGACCCTTCTTGCTGTGACTGGGAATAAGATTTCACACAGTCACCATGGCAATGCCTGCAGCCTCTGTACTTCTGTCTTTTTAGAACTTTGGGACCTGGTTACATACTTTACTCACTGTCACTTAGAAAATTTTTGTCTGCAAGACCAAATGTACTCAAGATGCAAGACTGTACACTCATTTTTGACAGGTCTACCCTGTAGCTGTGGAAAGCAGTTTCTTCCTCCTCCCCTCCACTTTTTCCCTCTTGTGGTATTCTCAGTCACAGAAATGGAGAAGGCTTACTGAGAGCTATTGAGACACGAAAGCGCTCCAGAAATACTTCTGGCATTGCCAGAGGGAGGTTAATTGTTCAGTGAATAGATCTGGGCCTAACTGTCATATAAATCAAGTTACCAAAATGTCTGTTTAAAAACATGCTCTATAATGCATACAAAAAAGTGAGGGTTGCACGTGCGTTTTATTGTTTTTATTTACGCTTTTGTTGTGTTAAGCACGAGGGTGCTGTTTCATTCTGCCTTGCTGCCTTAGTAACAGAGATTGAGCAGGAAGAAGCCTTGCTTTTTAATAACTCAGTGTCAGATTAAAGCCCAATGTTCAAAGATGGCTGTAGTACCTAAACTAGGGTTATTTAATCCATGTGTAAAAAGTAATTTTTGTGGCAAGGATCATGTAAAGCTTGCATGTTATGAAAATACAAACTTTCCAGAAGAGCTATGTTACAGCACATTTATGCACGTTAATCCTATGTGAGAATAAAATGTAATAGCTTTGAAAACCCAACAGGACAGAGAAGGCCATGGGTTTAACAGTGTAAATCCTAATTCCCTGTGTTATCTCATTTGTTGAAAAGGTATGGATGACAAGAACGCAGCTAAACTCAACGAGCTCATTCAAGCCGGGTAAGTAAGAGCTTACTCCTGAAACTCATAAAACTGTGTTGTTCAGTTGGATGTTGTATTGATCATCCAGAGTTTGGGGCATTTTTTAATTTTCGAGAGCTGAAGTTCAATGTTTTCCATTCTTAGTTAGTTTTGTATTAGGATATTTCTCCCCTTTTCTATGAAGTCATTAATTGTTTATAATAAGAAATGATTAAGTTTAATAAAATAATTAAATGAGAATTATTTTCAGAAGCTACAGCACTTAACCATGTGGATTCACTCAGGGAAATCATAGAATTATTTAGGTTGGAATTCAAGATCATCAAGTCCTAGCATTACCTCAGCCCTGCTACCACTAACTCCTGTCCCCAAGTGCCACATCCATAGATCTTTTAAATCTCTTCAGGGATGGTCACTCCACCACTGCCCTGGGCAGCCTGTTCCACTGCCTGACCACACTTTCAGTGCAGAAATTTTCCCAGTATCCCATCTAAACCTTCCCTGGCACAACTTGAGGCTGTTTCCTCTTGTCCTGTCCCTTGTTCCCTGGGAGCTGAGCCTGACCCCCACCTGGCTGCACCCTCCTGTCAGGGAGCTGTGCAGAGCCAGAAGGTCCCCCTGAGCCTCCTTTTCTCCAGGCTGAGCCCCTCCCAGCTCCTCATCAGACTTGTGCTCCAGACCCTTCCCCAGCTCCATTCCCATCTCTGCACACGTTCCAGCCCCTTAATGTCCTTCTTGCAGTGTGGGTTCATCTCCAAACCATTCTACCTCAGCAGGGCTCAGGAGTCCTGACTTTCAGACCTGAAATGACCCTTCAGCACATTGGAGGCCTCAGCCCTCCAGTGACTTTTGCATCTCCTTGACATTAAGAACAAATGTTCTCTTTCACTTCTAAAGAGTATTGTGGGATTTGGGGGTGCAGTCTATGATTCGATGCACTCCTAGAACGCAGAAGGGGTTAGAAGTTGCATATTATTATAAATGAGGGCATACGAGATGTATTTGTGCATAAATTTTTCCAAAGTAGTTCAGCTTTTAGAATTTATGTGTTTTAAAGTGAAATCTCTTTCAAAGGACAAGGCTTGTGATTACTTAGGAGGCATTGATGTGTCCTTAACCCCATCTTTAAAAGTGATTTGAAAAATTATTATTTTCTGTCTGTTACAGGTGTGCTTTTACCTTTTACATTCTTGCTTTTAGGGTGTTCACTGTAGCAGGCAAGTTATTGATGAAGTAAACTTGACTGTAGATAGGAGCAGGAGTTTGCCCCATCAGCAGCTGCAGTCTTTTGACTTTACCTTGCAAAATATGGATACTTGGTGTTGTACCTTTCTCATGTTCTCAAATGGAGTTTCCAGATCAGTTTCTTAGGAGTTGAACAACCTTTCTTCTCCTGGGAGATGCTGTTTGTACAGTGTGCTTGTGTTGATGGTCTTCAATGTGATGCTTTAATCACTTGTTCATTCTTCTGTTAACTGCAAGGTTTTAAATTAGAAGAGAAATTGCCATGTGGTTTGGGTTTTGTACAATTAGGAAAATATGAACAGTGTGTTTAACGGCATCATTCTTAAAGCAAATTACTTGTTTAAATTGGAGTTACCAGTTAAAATGGACCTGGGATGAGCCCTCATCTGTCGTTTCCTGAATATCTCTATGGTTCAGAATATCAGCAGTTGGTTTAGTCACTCTGTGCTATGCTAGAGCACCTTTCTTATACTGGGTTATCCAAACAAACTAAAGCATAGCAAATTAGCCTGATGACATCTAGTGAGCTGTAGTATCAGTCTATCACTTTGCATGATTCAGGCCTTAGTTCTTCTAATTAATTGAAGGCTAGTGATTTCTGTTAAGGCTAGTGATTTCTGTCAAGTCTAGGTGTTTGCTTCATGAAAGCCAGTCTTGTAACAAGCCATTTTGGGAACAGGAGTCTTTGCATTTGAAAGTATTAATGCTAATCTTCTACACCAAAATTAGTGTACATAACATTAACCAGTTCAGAATTAGTTGCTTTTGCATCGGCTTTTTGTCTGTATCTGGAAGACCCATTTTTGCTTCCCTTTTTCTCCTGCATCCCTTACCCCATTTGGTGATGAACCTCCTCAGTTGAAGAAGAGCAAACTGTGTCTTCATTACCATCTGGATGTCTGCACCACCTGCACTCGCAGGGCAGCCTCATAGCTCCCAGAAGCAAACACGTTGCATATATCTCGGCTGGTTCAACTTCCCATCTTGCTCAGTGATGGCACAATTCTATGAGCCTCTTCCCTACTTGTAATCAGTTCTTTCTCCAATTCCTAACATGTTTCTTTCAAGTGTGACACTCCTCTTCTGAATGCAGTGCACTTTGTAAGGCTTGTCACTGAGGAAAGCTATGAAAGAAAGTGAAATCGATGTGATTAAAAATGGGGAATGTGAACATGCATTATTCGGATGATCTGCTCCTTAAGAAGGTAAACATTCTCTTCATTTAATTAGTAAGAAGAGTCAAGAAAGGTTGTGAGGAGCTACCTGGCAATTTATTTGTAGCACTACTCCTGACCCTGGAGTTACATGCTCTAATTCAGTGCTTGTTTTGCATCTCTGGTTACTGTACTAATTTCATGGAGTGTGGAAAAACAAATGACCCTGTCAGGGACTCATAAGAAAACCATACTTAAAAGCTTCCTAGTTGAGCTTATAACCCAGGTCATGGATAGTAAGGAGTGCCTGACAGCTCCAATCAGCTGACTCTGGTAAGTACTGGCAAAGGCTCTGTGTGACGCATCCCTGTTTGGCTGTTGGAGTTAAGGCTGTTTCCTGTTGTACAGCTCTGTACTTGTCTTCAGAATGTCAGTAACAGGCAAATGAGGCTAGTCAACAGCCAGTGGTACAGGAGTTGTTGAATAAATGGGGAATCTTGCAGAAAATAGATCACAGAGTTTACATCTTTATAAATGGAAGGGGGAGCTAAGAATTATTCTGTCAGCTTCTGTAACTGTTCTGAGCAGTTCAGCATACTCAAGGCAACACTGGCCTGCTCAAGCTGCTGACAGACAGGACCACTCTCTGTCCAGTCCTTTGTGCTAAGATTTTTATTACAGCATTTTAATTTTACTACACATTTATTATGTCATTGATTAGGATTTATAACAAGAAAAAAAAGGTTTATAGTGGTATAGCTAAGAGCTACTCAGTAACTAATTTAAATAAGCTGAAGGTTTGTTGTTTTGTTTCATTTTTAGGAGGGAAGAATTTTTATTTAGCTTAGGTTTTGCAACACTCTTTACATTTAATAAAAAACTATTTATGAACGAGTACAAATATTTTCTCGATGTCTTTGTAAATATGTAGGAATTTTGGGTAAGTTAAAAAAAAAGAAACAACAAACAAACCACAAGAAACAACTAATTAAAGAAGTATTATAACGGTGCACCGGTTAAGGAGAGCACTCTTCAGTGTCTTGTAGTGTATGTGGTTTTACCCCTCAAACTGAGAGGCTCTTTATAACACAAGGTAAGAAACACAGAAACCAGTGACAGGCATTAGTTGTTCTGTCTGGTTCAGATTCTGAATGTACTTTATGTGGGATAGGAGTGATTCTTCACTGTCTTCCAGTTCCTTGGGAAAGCTCTTTGGCATGCTGAGGGGAAATCTGTAACTCTCTAAAAGTCTTGACCATAAAATAACAGTTCATACTGAAAAAAAACAATCTATAAACCAAACCATTTTAAATAGGCAGGTTATGCTCTTGGTGTCAAGTCAGACTGGTAATTCTGAATGCATAGTCATTAGAGTGACTTTTTTTAAGACTTACCCTTTTCTGCATTTGGAGACATCTAGAATCTAGGTAACGGAAGAAAATAGGGATTTTGAAGCTAAGAGTTGTTCTGTTGCAGACTGACTGTTCTACTGTGCTTTCCCCTAAATTTGTAGAAATAGTCTTCTTCCAGCCTCCCAGCTACAGATTTCAATTAGAAAATTATAGTGTCTAAATATATCTGCTTTTATATTAGTTTGATAACAAGTTATTCTTTAGACTCTGTCCTAGATTGCTTGAAGCTAAGCGTACTTAATGGAAAAGGGAATTAGGGGAAGCAGAACACCTAAATGTGGGGAGCTGGGATAGTCTAAAGCACGTGTGAGGGAGCCATGAAAATAACATTGATGGCTGTTGTTGTGGAAAAGTGCTATAGTGGCAGGATGAAAACTTGCATGGGAAGTCTTTAATGTTTTGTCACATTTATGTGTGCTCTGTGTTTCTTCATTTACTGAATGGTGTACTTTGCTTGCTGACTTCTGAGCTGTGCCTTTTCCCCTCATGCTCAGGGGAGGCAGTAGTTCTGCTTCTCCATATAGGTATCAGCAGATTTGTAGTTGTTTGGTTTCCTCCAATGTGGTTTTCCTCCTAGTGTTTCGTTGTTTTGTTTGGGTTTTGGTTGGTTTTTTTTTTTTCCAAATAATATCTTTTCCATAATATACTTACATTTTTCACACTTCTTTTCTGGCTTTTATCTGAGGTTTTGGTTGCGTTGATTGGTTTTTTTCTCATCTCTCTGCCCTTTGAAGCACAGACAGAGATGCAGTCAGCAGTTTGTGATGCTGATCCATGTTCATTTCCAAGCTCCATGGTAACAGATGGTGGATACCTGCAGCCCAAGGTCCACCTGCAAAGGTGGCAGACAAATGGAGCATGAACAACTACCAGGAAGCCCGACTCAACAATAAATGCTCTGTGACCAACTAGCTGGGCTCTTGAACAGAAATAGGAAATAAGAAAAATGAACAAAGCACTTCTCTTCTTTCTTCTTTTTCTTAGATCAATTAGCTCAGCTGTTTTAGGCAGATCAAACCTTCTGTGTCTTCTGAGCAGCCAGGCTCTTCTTTCAATAACTTTCCACTCATGTGATGAAATAATTTCCACAAAACTTGATTGGTTTATATAGTCATATCAGTTAATATAAAAAATGTTTCTCTCCCCAAACCTCTTCTTACTTGTACTGTTACAACTGTCAAGATAATAATTATGGTGATGATGATAATAATGCTATTTCTGACTCTTCACTCACATGCTTCAAGGGCACATTTGATAATAAAGAATTGCTTTAGCTAAAATCAAGGAGGAGAGTCTCAGCTTGCACAAGTAATGAAAAGAATTTGCTGTATTAAAACAGATTACAGAAAGAGAAGAGGATCGCTGTACAAAATGCTGATTTTCTGATAAAATCATATCTACACTTTAACATAAGGATAAATACAGGAGGGTATGGAGTCTCATGCTAAGGGTGAGGTGCCCAGGAGGAGGTTTTAACTTTCGTCCTTACCTTTACTTCTTGATTAGATATCTGCAAGGGTTTCTGTGTCCCTCTCTAAGAGTCTTTATACTGGAAGACACTGACAGAGACTTTACACTGTTGGACTTGGTGGGACCAACTGTCTTCAAACAATTCTTGTTTCCAAGAATTAGGTTGAAAAGAAATATGCCCTTCCAGCCCAGGGATATTCCAAATCTATACAAGTTCATAGTTCAGTAACTGAAACTTTTGAGTTGCTCTCCCCATCAGCTCCATCTTCTCAGGTCTGCCTTCACTTCTGCTGCCCTTTTGCAAATTTTCCTGATAGCACTGTGGACAACTGCTCTTCCTGCATGATGATGTTTTACTTACAGCATAGGAATATTCTTTATAGTTTATTTTGTTTTACTGCAGGGTCTTGCGTTCAATCCTGCTGCTTCTATGCCAGCTGATCCTTAATGCTTCGAGTATTAGGTAGTAATACTGCCATTGGTAATTTGATTGGGCTCAATGTCTGCCTTTTAAGTCCCTACAAAGAAAACAGGACTGATGGAGTGAAGAAATCAGGTAGTTTCACTGTGTGAACACAAAAATGACCTCTGACTTTTAAGGATCATTGAAACTAAACCAGTGAAATCATACTGTAAAAAGTTACTTTGCTTAGTTTTTGCACAAGCTCTTATTCCTCATGTCTGCACCAGATACGGTGATCATATTTCCAAATGAAAGACTGCAAAGACTTCAGACTCTTTCTTCCTATAATTAAGAGTCATGAGTATAAAGGGAACACTAAATCAAAACCACTTGTCTTTTATGAAGCAGCTGTCCATTAAGGTACTCTTGAACCAAAGTAATGTGATCCTGGTCATCTTACAAAACAGGAGTCCCTCCCTGAGTGGACAACCAAGTGTTTCATGAAAGTCTGGAAGAGGAGAGTCACAAGAGTAGCACTTCCACAATGAAAAGTGATAGGAAAGACTGAATGCTCCGTGAACTTGCACTGCAGACCCTTAACATTTCTGAATTCATTCCTGTAGCCATGATGGTGTTTTGGCTCTGTGTCCCTGATCACAGAATCACAGAATAAGCTGAGTTGGAAGGGACAGGGATCATCAAGGTCAACTTCCAGCCCTGCACAGCACCATCCTCAGGAGTCACACTGTGCCTGAGAGCCTTGTCCTAGTGCTTCTTGATCTCTGTCAGGGTTGGTGCTGTGACCACTGCCCTGGGGAGCCTGTTCAGTGCCCAAGCACTCTGGGGGAAGAATCTTTTTCTAATATCCAACCTACACCTGTCCTTACACATTTTCAGGCCATTTCCTTGGGTCCTGTCACTATTAACCAGCACAGAGAAGAAATTGGTGTCTGCCCCTTCTCTCCCCCTCACGAGGAAGTTGTAACTGCAAGGTCTCCCCTCAATCTCCTTTTCTCCAGGCTGAACAGACCAAGTGCCCTCAGCCAGTCCTCATATGGCTTCCCCCGTCACCATTTTCATTGCCCTCCTTTGGACATTCTCTAATAATTTAATATCTTTATTATATGGTAGTGACCAAAACTGCACACAATACTCAAGGTGAGGCCACTCCAGTGCAAAGCAGAGTGGGATAATCCCCTCCCTGGCCTGGTTGGCAATGCTGGACCTGGTGCCCCCAGAACAAGGATTTCCCGCTTGGCTCCAGGGCACTGGTGGCTCAGCTCCAACTGGCCCTTGACCAGGACCCCCTAGGTCCTTTCTGCAGCACTGCTCTCCAGCATCTCATTCCCCAGTCTGTCCATACATCCAAGGTTGCCCCATCCCAGGTGCACAATCCGGCACTTTCCCTTGTTGAACTTCACATGGTTGGTGATTGCCCAGTCCTCTCATTTGTTGAGCTCTCTCTGCAGGACCTCCCTGCCTTCAAGGGAGTCCACAGCTTCTCCCAATTTTGTGTCGTCTGCAGACTTGCTTAGTGTCTCTTCCAGTCCTGTGTCCAAGTCATAGATGAAGATGGCGAAGAGGACAGGGCCTAAGATGGATAGGTCTGTATTCACATACTGTTGTTACTGGTTCCTCTCAGTACTTCTCTTTCCATATATCCAGGGCTACAACTGTTCGTTACAAAGGCAGAAACCTGCGTATCAAAGCTCCCATGTGCAGGGCTTTGAAGAAACTCTGTGATCCAGATGGTGAGTAAAAGATGCTGGAACACGAGGGTGTTCTGGAAGATGGCTGGAAGCATAGAAAGTGAGCAGGCTTCTTCTGGTGTGTCTGTCACTGGCAGAGAAATTTGGGCTGTTGCATGTTTGTCCTGGACGTAGTATTCTGTCTTGGCCTGTTTGCTCGTGTAACCCCAGTAACTTCAGGACTCACCCAGTTTTCTTACCAGCTAACTTGAAAGGGAAATAACCACATCAGACCAGTTCACTGCTGCTTTCACTGTTTGTGAAGGTGCTAGAGAATCAGCAGTAGTATAGTGTTTAGCATTGAACATTTTCAAATTTTTTACCTTCTCCTATTCAGCTATGTATGATTTCGTTTTGGGTTTTTTGTTTTCTTCCTCATTCCCAAGTAAGTAGAATCAGGCTGTTCAAAAGTCTGAAATACTGTAACTTGCTGAAAGTTTCCAGGCATCTGATTTTTGACACTGCTTGCTCAACTGGAATCCCCAGTACCACTACAGTGTCCAAGGATAAGAACGTATTGAAACAAAAGGTAATTAAGGAAGCAGGCTCCACTGGTGAAGCTGAGCTACCCGAGTTGTCTGTAGGTGATGGTGGTGTCTGATCTTTTGTATTGTGTAACTGAGCATGCAGTGTTGTGACTGAGCTGTCCTTGCTTTGACCCTTTGTACTTCATCTCCATTCAGGTGTGAGTGATGAAGAGGACCAAAAGCCAGTACGACTTCCCCTCAAGGTCCCTGTGGAGCTGCAGCCACGGAATAACCATGCTTGGGCTCGAGTACAGAGTCTTGCCCAGAACCCACGGCTTAGGTAATGGAGAACTGATTGTGGTGCTCAGAATAGGGAAATAGATGAGCAGCATCCTAGCCCTTTCCTCTTTCTTCAGGGTTCTCTTGGCCAGTTGGGCAGTTCATCTTTGATCATGCAGTTGGCCTAAGTGTACTTAGTCTGAAGCCTTTGTCCAGCTAGTGCATGGTTTGTAAACATGAGTTATCATGTGGGAAAATTAGATTACCATTGTTCTTTGTATCTTTTAATTTGAGTAACGAAGGAGCTATTAGCTTTGGAGATGAGTATAGTTTGTGCCACTTAATGTCAGACCAGAGGGCAAGTAAAATGGATAGTAGCCTTGGTTCTACTAAAATTTGCATTGCATGTACCATGGACAGAGAGAAGAGAATATACACAGTGGTCAGAGGTGCCTGCACCAAGGCTCTGAAAATTTCACCTGCACCCAGTGATTAAAGTAGCATGGAAAGTGTTTGTAGTTTCTCCCTTGCAAAACATTGTTGGTGCAGCTGTTCAGTGTCATCAGTGGCTGTTCATCCTGGTACTTGCATCTAGTCCAGAACTTGGGACAGCAAATGTGATGCCTCTGTGATGTTGAGTGTTGTTTCAAATGCAGCACTTCAGTGTAGCGACCAAAGATCATTATAAAAATATCAATTCTCTTCTCTGCATCAGGTTTATTTAGTAAAATGCTTTCAAAAAGTAAATGTTTGTCTTTTGTGCCCCTTTTTCTCTTTTTTTTTATACTTTATGTAGTAGCTTTGTGCCTTGCCTGCACTTTTGCAGTTCAGCTAAGTCCTGCTGTCTTTTCCTGTCTTTTCCATCTGGAAAAAAATAGTTTCTTGAATCACGGCAGTCAGGTTTATCTGACAGGCTTTTAGAATGTGTGAGTTGTCACAGTTATGAGTTAACCAATTAGATTTTAAAGTTGTGGGATAACATATGTTCTTGGTTTTGTTGTGGCTTTTTTTCTTGGCGCTTGGGAGTGTTCTTTGTGCTGGCATTATAGAATGCCAGTTTATTCCTTAATTCCCCTTCTAGCATCAAGGTCAGGACTTGGAGCTCCTGCTGACAGGTGTTCTCTGTTCCCTTGTTTTGCTTCTCTTGAGTACAGGATGATCGTGGAGTTACATCGGAAGGTCTCCAGCCTCCTTGAATTCCTGAAGCAGAAGTGGGCTCTACATGAAGTGCGGGTTGTATCCTTTTCCTACTCAGTCTGTTCCGTGTGCTGTGTCCTGGGAGAAATTCCCTTCCTATTCCAAGTTCCGTTTTGCATCGGAAAAGTGAATATACTTCATAAATGTACCAGTCCCTGCTTAGTTAAGATACAGATAAAGTCTCAGCATCACTAGTGGAAGCTTTTGGGGGAGATTCCATAGTGTTCTGCTTTTACCTCAACTCTTCCCTGCTATGATCCCATAAAAGCTAGTTAAGAAAAAATTATGTTCCTGCCTTTATTTCATTTCCTCAAACAGTGATCTTATCAGTAGATTACCCCAGTACAGCCTGGATAATAACTGACAATTCTGTTTCCAGTTTCAGCAGAGAGATTAAGGACAGATCTTTGCACTTTGTGCAGTTTCACCAATGAGGGCTTAAGCTTCTTGTCGAGGTAGCTGCTGTTACCTGCAGTGTATCTCTGCACTGTCTGAGCCATACAGCATTCAGGGTGTCCCTGCCTCTGAACTTTGATCCGCAATAGAAGGATTTGTGAGTTAGCAGCTGTTCTGTTCTGAACCTAGTCCTTCTGACTTGTAGGTTTTATCCTCTTTTTTGGCCTTTCATTCAGGCTTTTCTGTTTAATTTGCAAGCCTGGAAGAAGCAGTGGCATAGCACTTGAAACTCTGAAGGATGTCAGAGTGTGTAAGGTGGAGTTTGCACTCATGAGAGGCTGCTTTGCTGTGCAGTGTTAGAGGTTTTGCTTGGCTTTGTTGGGGTTTGTTGATTGGGATTTTTTTATTTTACAATTACAGTGGTGTGTGAAACAGAGAAGTGATGTTGTTTGGAATGGATATTTGGCCTTGTAGCAGGTCTTCACTGCAGTCTTTATCACCACAAAGGACCTAATTTCTGATTATAGTTGTCTTCACTATAATCTGTGCTGAATAGAGAACATGTCCTCAATCAGCTAAGTTTTCTTTTACTTTTTTTTTTTTTTAACTTGCAAAATAGGCTCTCAGGTGCTTTTTTGGAAGGGGCAGATGACTGTTACATTCTTTGACACATCTTTTTTTAGCGTAAAACACTTGAAGAACAGCAACTTCGAGACTCCAGAGACTCAGAAACAAGAAGCAGCTTCTCAGAGGAGAAAGTGATGCTCCATCTCTTTCCAGGGGAGAACTGTACCATCACTCCACTGCCTGGGGTAGCCAGAGTGGTCCACTCCAAGGCCTTCTGTACTGTGCATTGGCAGGAAACGGGCAAATGCAAACAGAACACAAAAGACTCTCACTTACTCCCCCCTGCCCAAATCCTTGGCATACAGAGTGGCCAGGGGACAGCAAGAGGACAGCTGAAATACCTGCGGGGGATGGAAGGTAAAGGTGTGGGAAGGGGAGAGAGCACTACAGAGCCCAGCAGAAACTTGCAGCCTACAGCTGAAGTTTCTGCAAGCACTGAAGATGGTGCCCCAGAGCCTGTCCTGGTGGAAGGAGCAGCCTCAAATCTTGGCATCACTAATTCCCTCCAGAAACCACCTTCTGGACTTCAGGATCCAGGAGGGCACCAGGAAAAGCTGAGCTCAGCGGTGCCCTGCATGGAGGGCAGGGAGGCCCTGGCTAGTGACCAGGCAGGTGTGCTACCCTCGTGCAGCACAGAGTGTGCTTGCAGCAAGATCCCTGATGTGGAGGAGCTCTCTCTGCTCGATCCGTTCCCACGGTACATGAAGTCCTGCCAGGACCTAATCGTCCCAGAGAAATGTTCTTGCACAGAAAAACTGCATGGGAAAGACTCTGCTTCAGCAGCTGGTAATGCTTCTCCAGTGGCTTTTCCAAGCAGGAGGAGTGCAGAGATCTCTGACTCTTGTTCCCAGCTACTGAGAGGTGGTGTGGCTTCCCCTGGCAGTGGCAGATGTGAAACTCAGGCCAGCCACAGCCAGGGCCAGCAGCTCGATGCTTGTACCAAGGATATCGTGGATGCAGTAATGGAGGATTCTCAAGAGAAGCTGGGCTCCTCGTTTCCACCTCCACCTCAGGGACAATCCAGTACAAAGTCTCTCAAGGATGACCCAAGTCGGCTCTCCCAACAAGTTAGAGAAGAAGGATGGAGTCTGCGAACCTCTGAGAGCCTTACGCTGGCTGAAGTCTACCTCATGATGGGCAAACCGAACAAGCTGCAGCTGGAATATGACTGGTTGGCTGTCTTGGAGCCAGAAACCCAGCATGCTAGAGAGCAGACATCTGAGTCAAGTGCTGTCCCTGCATGTCCTACCTTTCACAAGCAGAGACTCTTGAATTGCCTTCTGAGACTCATCTCTACTGAAGTCAATCCCAAACCAGTAAGTAGCTCTTGTTCATGCTCCAGATACTAAACTCTAGTTTCATTTGGGGAATAATTGCCCAGTTGTGCATTCACAATAAATCAGTAACTAGCCGTGTCAAGAGCTTTGGAGATTCCTGTGTTTAAATTACACAAAAACCACAACACAGCACAGCTGGCTATGGAGTGGACTTTGCTTCAATATGCTTTTTACACTGCCTTTTAGCTTCTGCTTTGCTGTCAGTCTCATTGGTGTTCCAGTGAACATTTAACATGACTACTCAAAAGATCAGTTGTGAGGTGAGGTGCCTTTTGGTCTCTCTCAGATTCATGGAACCTTAGGACAGCCCAGGCTGGAAGGGGCCTTGGAAGATCATCTAATCCAACCTTTCGTGGGAAATGGAACCTGGATGAGATTAATATTGCACATGAAAACTGCATTGATTTTCAGTGTTTATGTAGTTCAAATTACATAGTGTGAGAGTGAAAAGAATGTATTTCTTCAGAATAGCAGAGTCAATCGAACTGCACCCGCCGCAGTTGATTTGTGTAAAAGTTCCCAGACTCCAGGATAGCTGTTCAACAGTCCCAGTCCTTAGGCAGACCTTAGGGAATGAAGTTGCTTTCCTTCTTGTGCTTTGTAAACCTATATTTAAGATTTGCCCCAGTGATACCTGGGCAGCCAATTCCACCTAGTGCAGCCAATTGAAACTTAGTAAAACATCTTTTAAAAATACACAGAGTTCAGCAGATCTGCTCAAATGCATGCGGTAGATTTGTTGAGCTAAAGATTCTGTTCCACCTGGGATGCAAACACAGAGTTCTTTAATCCTTGTTTGTTGGTGATTTAACCCCCCCAAAGTTCCTTTTGATTCTGATTCTACAGACATGGAATGAAGGATTTTATAAATTTAAACCCATCTCTGTTCAGATGCAGCTCCAGATATGGACTTTGTTTAAACTGCAAAGACTTTTGGTCTGTCATCTCACAGATCTGGGATACTATGTCCTCTTTGGCATCTACTTTTACTTCTGGTGACACATGTGACAGCTAGGCATGACATGATGAAACAATCACAGACTATAAAGAAGGACATCCTTGAGACTTGGGCGGAGAGGAACTGAAGAGGGGGAGAAACCAGCAGTTAGGATTTGCATGTGTTTTTCTGTCATTTTCACACTCTTGGCTGTCTTATAGTAGCATAGTACTACTGAACAATAAAGGAGCTCTTTAAGGATATGTACCATATTGTACATTCCAGCAAAAAAAATTTGTCAAATTTCATTTGACAAATACCAAATTTTATTCCTACTGTTTTTCAGAGAAACATACTCTCCTTGAAGCATGAACATTGTGGCACTGATATTGCAAAGGCCAGGAAGATATTTACTACCTCACTGAAAGCACTGTAGATGTCTTGAAAGTAGCATTTCATCAAATAATGACAGGAACTATGATATTTTTGTCACAGGATATTTTAAGAGGAAGAATTGATTGTGTGCACGCCTGCTGTTTTCTCCAGATAATCTGTAACAGCCAAAGCAGCCAGCTGTGCTGTGGTTCATTCTTTAAATGAAAATCATCAGCATAAAACAAACTGTGAAGTGGCATTGCAGTTGAGCAGTGGGTGTAATTTTAAGTCTGTGATTGCACATCGATTCCTTAAAAAGGGAGGGTTTTCTAGAAAACAGTTTAAACAACTTAATGAAACAACTGGACAGGCCTGTAAAATTACTGAAGTGCATGTGTCTCTTGTTAGTGCTGTGTTACAGTGTGGAAGAGAAGGGAAGGGGAAAAATTCAAAACTCTACTTGATTAGAATTAAGAGAGAATTAAAATGTTTTTGTTCAGATGTATCTCTCACCAGAGCAGCCCTCTGTATGGAGTTTATGAAAAACAGCTTTGCACTGAATTAAAAACAACACCACTATTTTTTCTCTTTCTTTCTATCCTGCGGTGACCCAGCACATTGCGTGGAGCTTGTTGAGTATTAACCCAATTGTAACGTAAATTAATATATTGAATTGGTGACATCCAACAATGCTAAATGGGCCGGAAGGTAATTTCAGTCCCCCTTCACACCCACTAGGAGGTATTGCTTAGAGTACTTTAAGGTATTGTAGTATATCAGATTTTAATTTTAAGTACTGTGAGTTTTCACAATACATTTGTTGTACCAGCACAAAATGTTCATTTGATGTGCATTTCAGACACCCGAGATGAGCTCCATTGCCACATCCCCTATAAAGCCTGCTCAGGAGGAGCAGTCCCTGACTCCCCCGGGAAAGGTAATCGCCATCAACAGCAGGAGTCCCGGCTGCGCACGGAATCAGTCTGCCCTTCGCAACAAGACTTTTTCTCCTGGTGCTGCTTCCAGCTCCTCAGGTGAGTATTCCTAAAAATCCATTTGATGAAGTCAACTTATTAATATCTCACACCATGACGAGAACTTCCCAGAGATGGAACACTGGAAGGAGAAGTGCTCTTACACTTAGGAACTTGGCTGTCTGAGAACATTGGTGTGTGCTAATTTGCTTTAGAATTGTCCTAAGTCCAGTGCTGCTTTGAATCTTGAATAACAGTGCACATCAGTAATGCAGTTCACAATCCAGAAGAACTCTCCTTAGTCACTCTTAGAGAAGATGCTTGGGTTTTTCTGTATCATGGTTTAATCCCAGCCAGCAATTCAGTCCCATGCAGCTGCTCAGTTACTCCCCTCTGGTGGAATGGGGGGAACTGAAAGAGTAAAACTGAGAGAACTCATGGTTTGAAATAAAACCAGTTTATTAGGGAAAGCAAACGCCATGCATGCAAAGCAGAGCAAGGAATTCGTTCCCTGCTTCCCCTGGGCAGGCAGGTGCTCAACCATTCCCAGACAGCATGGCTGCATCATATGTGACAGTAACTTGGGAAGGCAAAGACCTCACTCTGAATGTCCACCCCCTTCCTTCTTCTTCCCCCAGCCCCTTATGCTAAGCATGACCCCCCATGGTGTGGGATATCACTGTGGTCAGCTGGGGTCAGCTGTCCTGGCTGTGTCCCCTTCCAGTTCCTTATGCATCTCCACCCCCCTCACTGGCAGTGTGGGGTGAGGAGCAGCAAAGGCCTTGACCAGTGTAAGTCCTGCTCAGGAGTAACTAAAGCATCCCTGAGTTATGAGCACTGTTTGCAACGCAAATCCAAAACTGCCATTGAAGAAAATTAACCCCTTCCCAGCCTGAACATGCTGACTGGCACAGGGTGTGAGATCTCAAGAGAATATCAAAAGCTTACAAAACAGGCAAGCAAATGCCCAGTGTAAAATCTGTTCATAAATATTTACTGAAAATTTTCTGTGCCATCCTGCCACTGTAGGTTTAAATTAAATATTAGGAAGAAATTCTTCCCTGTGAGGGTGGTGAGGCCCTGGCACAGGTTGCCCAGAGAAGTTGTGTCTGTCCCTGGATGCCTGGCAGCCTTCAAGGCCAGGTTGGATGGTGCTTGGAGCAGCCTGAGATAGTGAAGGTGTCCCTGCCCATGGCAGGGGGTGGAATGAGATGAGCTTCAAGGTCCCTTCCAACCCAAACCAGTTGTGATTATAAGATTATAAGTTATGGTTATAAGATAGAGAATGATTATGAATTGCCTTTTCTTTAATGGGAGGTATGGCTGCTGTAACCTGTGAGCCCCAGCCATGCAGGCCAAGAATTTCGGTTCTGTGCTTCAGCCCAGTTGCATTTGCCACCAAATGTTTATGACTTCAGGAAAGTTTGTGATGGTGTTGGGGTTACTGGGACCAGCTGTGATTCTTAGGCAGTCCTTTTCACACCCCTCCTCTGAGAAGCAGTGAACCCAGGAGGTTAACTGGGTTAACTAGTGCTGTAAAGCACCTGTGTGGATCTTGGCTACCTCAGAGTGACAGGCTGACAATGCTGGCTTTCATCCAAGCTGGCTGTGTGCACAGGGAAATCCTACCACATTTTTTTTTAACTTAAACATAAATGGGGAAGTTTTACTCAGACAAGTTACCCTTATTTCACTGTGCCAAATGTATTTTGAAGACAATGGGAAGGTTCATCATCCCTTCATCTTTGGGAAGGTCTTCTGGTAAATTGATCTCCGCTCCATCATCAGATTGACTTCAAATTACTATAGGGAAAGACAAGGCAGAGAGTATAAATAAATCATAAACACTGTAAAAGGGCTCTGTGTTTGTATTATCTTCCCCTACATAAGAAATGGTGGATCTAGTTTGTTTACTGGGATAGGCCCTCAGGTATGCCTACAAGCCGAACAGATAAACTGATTATCACTGTCTATGTGGGGCTGAAAACAGGGCTTCAATTCTAGTTTCTTAATTAGTGTAAAATTACATTTAATCCTATACTTCCAAGAATTTCAAAGCAAGTGAATATTAGTAGTATTCAGAGGTAAATACTGTCAGTTTGCAGGTGGGACAACTGAAATATGGAGAGATTCCTGATTTTGGAAACAGCTGGTGACAAAGCCTGAATCCTTAAGTCCCAGCTCTCTATGATCTTTCAGCTACTAAAGAGTTACTTCCTTTTTGTTTTCACTTTATTTCATTTAAATTGCTGTTAAAATCTTCTAGGATTGAGAAACCTCCCTAGACCTCTCTTGGTGGCTAGTCCTTCAAGTTCTGGGAGCACTGAGGCTGACAGTGGACTGTTTGCAGTCCCTACAACCCTGCCCCCCAACAGCCGCCACGGGAAACTGTTCCTACCCAGCAAGGAAGCAGAGCTGACCTTCCGGCAGCACCTGGACACCATCAGTGTAAGTGAGGTCACGGAACAGAAAATGCAGCATGGTATGCATGAGCCAGCTTCTGTTGAGTCAGGGACGGAGAGAAAAGACTCCAGTCTTCAAAAGGTGAATCAGAAGGGTTTAACGAAAGTAGCGCATCTTTTTATAATGCGACTCTCTAGGGTGAGACTTGGTTGGTCTCAAAGTAAAAACCTCTCTCACTGTTGGTGAGCTATGAATAGCACACTCTGAAGAATCATATCTATAAACAACAGTTACAGAAAGAGAGATAGTAATTGTTTTAATTCTTTTCTCCAAGTTTCCCAGGCTCAGCCTGGGAGAAAATTATCTCTGTTCTTTTTTCGACTGAACTGAGGATATCCACACGCCTCCAGGAGGTATCACAGGGATTCTGAATTCCTCAGAAAGTATGGGCTGCCTTGTGAAGCAGTGCTTCTTATCATGCTCAAGTTTAACATTGTATTAAATGAGATGAGTGAGATTTTGACTATATAACTGTGCTTTGAACTGACATTATCTGTTCAGGTAATTCAAATCTGAATACCATCACACAGCCTGATGACACTTATTTACTGTCTAATTAAGTTGTTCCAGCAAATATGTGTGCCAGATTTAGCAAAAACTTATCCCCGTCTGATGTGTAGCTAATTTTAACACAGCCTCATTGCTGTATATAAGTCAAATTCCAATTTTTATGTACACAATCTCAGTAAGAAGCTGAAGTAGTTGGTAATGAAATGACTTTTTTGGGACAAAGCTTGATCTCCATAAAAAAGGAAGAAAAAATACATTCTTGGTGGAAAATATTCTAACTCTAGCAGGAAGGATATTGTGCTATCTGAAACAAAACATAGTATTTTAGTTAACTCTTAATTCATCTTTATTGAAAATAAGAATTTGGGGAATATAATTTATTCTGTGTCTGGATGCTTAAATTACTTGTAATGCATTTCCTGTTGTTGTCCAGATGCAGTCGGACTTCTTCCTTCCGAAGCCCCGGAAGTTACGGAACAGGCACTTGCGGAAGCCACTGGTTGTACAGGTCAGAGCAAATTGTAAATGCCTGCTTTGCTCCCTGAGTATCAGTAAGGCTGTATTAATTTGCACATAACAAAAAAAACCCCTGAATTTCCCTCATTCATCCCCTGAAAACATAAAGCTGTAATTATGAAGGAACAAACACTTCGGTCTCTAGTGTAACTAACCGTGTTACATTCTCTGTATGAAAAATATCAACAACAGTGGAAGTCAAGTGCCTAAGATAGCTTGGAGAAATAAAAAAGCCTCTGGAAGAGGCTTCTGGAACCTGAAAGCAGGTTCTGCTACCTGGGCCTTCTGGCACTGAGGCATAGGCAGTGTTGTCCCTGTGCTGTCCTGTGCTGGCAGTGTTGGAGCTGGCAGCCCTCTTAACAACAGAATCTTCCTTTGTATCCTTTTCCTGCTTCCTGCTCGGTAGTGGATGTTAAACTGTGGTGGATATAAGCCTCTGTAGTGAAATAAGCCATAACACACTTTGAAAGGACAATGATTTCCTAGGAAAAAATGGGGCTTGGAAAAAGATATATGGAAGGAATGGCCAGTTGTTGTGGTGCTTTGGTGACAGATGGGTATTGCCCTCCTTTAGACTGCTCTGATAAGCCTGGGAAAAGGCACATGTGACTGGAACACCAGAGGCAGGTGAGAAAAAAGAAACCTGAAACCTAAATATTAGTAACTTACTGGGGAAAACAAAGTTCACAAGTGTCACTGTACCATTTTTTTCTCTTCTGTTTTGTATAAGAGTAGGGGATGCAGAAGTTACCCCTGGACTATTTTTGATCCTGAGATCTTCAGATGTGGGCAATTCCATGTGTTTTAAGAGCTCCCAAGTACACACAGCTGTCTCACTCATCTACACTTGCTGGATTTTAAGGGCAGATCAGTTTGTACACAGACTAGGTACCATGCTTAAGATCACTGCTGTGATTTTGAGAAAGATTTGAAAATCACTGCAAGTATAATCAGAGAGGATTATAGTTCTAATCAGCATTTCTCTGAGAATTTTCCATGTGGAAATACTTTATTTTAGTAGTTCACAGAGAAAACATATTCCTTTCTGTAGCTTTTTTCTCAAGAGCACACTGATCACATTGCTGTCTCTGGTGCATGATAGTAATGCCACGGAAATACTCTGCTATTCTGGAAGGTCTCGTGAACTCCTGCAACTTATGCAATGAGTGTTACCCTCTGTCTGTGTTTAAATCTGTTCTGGTTTATTGTTTCTCTCACATAGAGAACACTGCTCCCCAGACCGTCTGGAAATCCATCCCAGCATGTCTGTTCCTTTTCTATCTTATCCAACTCATCCATTACAGGTGAGTCTAGCACTTCTACAGACTGAAAAGTGTCCCTTAAAACTGCATAAAGAAGTAATTTCTAAAAAGAAGAAAATACTCTTTCAAAATGACAGCGTTACCAGCCTGCAGGATGATGGAATTGCTCTCCTGGATCATTGTGATGATCCAGTCATGCTTTTGATAAAATTTTTTTCTTCAATTTCCCAAGACTGAAATCACAGAAGAGCAAGGAGTCCTCAACAGGGAGACAAAATTTGGAATAAAATACTTAAATAAGAATTTTTGTTCTGTAGGGTATAATAATTTGTCTAGATTTTATATTGGACTTTGCCTAGTACTTGGGATACTGTCTAAATTTTATACAGCATAAGCAATCCACTGCCCATTTGTCCTTTTCTGCTGGTGCACTCTTGAGTACAGTGGTAGTACAGGTGACCCCCCATGAAAACCAGCATGAGACCTGAAGGGTTGTCTTCACAGACAGGATGAGAGCAGCTCCAGTACACTGCAGCAGCACTTGCTGTTGTGTGTCCGTGGCAAGACACTGCTTAGCTCACATCACTATTTTAGCTCTATTCCATGATCTCCACTACTTGCATTCCTGCAGCTTGCTGCTGTTTGGAATTTATTTGCTTCCATTGAATTGTGTTGTGTTCTGCTTTAAAGGTGTTAGATTTCATTTGCCTGAAAGGTATTAATGCTTCCTCCCAGGGAGAGGTTCATTTCGGCCAATCCAGTCCTCACTGACTAAAGCTGCTGTTTCTCGTCCAATTGTGCCCAAAGTTCTTCCAACACAGGCCACCAACCATCTGTCTAGTAAGTCATTCTGAATTCTGCAATAAAAGCCATGCTGGTGTCCTCCAGGCAGGTACTGTCTCACAGTAGAGAGTGGGTTCCATAATTAGAGCAATTAATGAGGTGGAAACAGTGACTGCGTCTATGTTTTACCTCGAGGATTCTTTTGAGATGAGAAGACATTCAGATATTTGAAGTGGATTTTAAAAGATCTGGGTGAGGTTGACCCTTACAATAACTTACAGTTTTTACACAGAGTCTACATGGTTGTCAGAGGCAAGATAACAAAATAAGGCTCTACTGCTTCTAAACCTCCTCTAGTAACCCATAGGAAATTTCTGGAAAGTGCATAATGAAATACTTACCAATTTGGAGGACAAAAAAGGAAAAAAAAAAAGAGCAGGAGGGGAACTGGGATGTTTCTCAGCTGTTTTGATATACCTAATAAGAGGTTGGAACGGGGCAGAAAAGTTAAACATTTTCGCTAAAAGCGGTGTTACCCTTGTGCAGAGAAGCAGCTGACCCAGATGATCAGATCATTACCATTGCTGCTTTTTTACATAGGCTGAGTTTTGACTCTGGATAAGTTAAAAAAAACCCATCTTTTAGAGAATTATAACAAAGGGAAGAAGAAGCTTGTAATACGTTTTTTTTGTGTTTTGTTTCACCCAAGGTGCTATTGACTTGGCAGCTACAAGTGCTGGCATTATCCCTGGTAGTCCCATGCCTGTCCTGGATGCAGATGGTTTGCCAGGTGTGTCTCCATTGTCACCTGAAGCAGTGCCCACGGTAGTGACAGGGCAGGAGCCAGCAGCAGCACATCAGAACGGAGGCTCCATCACCACTGTGGAGGTCAGAGGCTCTTAAACAAGCTTTTTTCAAGTGCTTAACTGTCTTGTTCTTTCATCATATAAAAAAGCTGTATTATTTTGACTCCTCAATGAGCTTTCTCCTGGGGCTTGCTGTTAGACACTGCTGTCATGGCAGACCCTGTCTGTGTTGTGTACTGTGTATTTGGGGTTGAGGGATCAAAGCATCATCTCACTGAATGAAGTTCCATCCTGTAAAATGGTTTGCAACTGGTAATGCATTGAACTTGGCCATCCAGAAATCTGGCTTGGAAAGAAATGATGTCATTTCAGAAATTCAGGAGGGAATCTAGGGCAGAACATGGACTTTTTGGGATTGTATTTAGAATGGAAATTGTAATTTCTCCTTGCTGTTCCTTTCATTGAGACCCAGACAGGTGTCATGTTCTCAGGGAGTTGATGGGCAATTTTGAAAGAGATGAGATGCATGAAGAGCACAGATAAATGGTGCTAGGCCTTTATCTCTCCCCCCAGCTGGTCGCTCACGTGGTTTCTGTTGTGCTTGCAGGGCTCAGGCCCGGGGTGCCGGGTGCCGTACATCAGCCTGCCGACCCGGCCCGAGCAGGATGGCTTCCAGGTACAGTGTGTGCTGCAGGAGCAGGGCTCTGGAGGGGGTAATGCTCTCTGAAAATACCTCTGGTATTGCTAGTTAAAACTCCGTACTCCCAGGTCATTGTGCACCAGTGGCACTGTCTGGTGGAAATGAAATCCCTAGCATCTGAAGAAGTTTAAAGAAATTGAGAAAAGCTGCTTAAATATGTGTGTGTGCCATTCCTTAAAATCAAAGTGAAGCTGACAATCCCTGACCTGTGAGGGACAAGTAAGCTTTACATATCTCTTAATAGAGTGGAGGAGTTTATAATCACTCTGCTATATCTATGTGTGTGTTTTAGACATCACAAGGAGACTTTCAGCAGTTTGCAGTCCTGCTGCCTCCATGTAGCTAAAGGAGGATTTTTAGGACTAAAAGTGTGATTGTAATGTGATCATCCTTTCCAGAGATTCGCTGTTCATTGTGCAGGATCCAGTAAAGCATAGACAGATACTTAAAGAGTAAGTGTGATGGCACTGTTGTAGGAGTGTTGTCATCCTGTCCCCAGACTCTTTCTCCAGTGGCATCCAGGACCTGGTGCTGGATTTTTAGGCCTCAGAATACAGGCTCTTCTTTTCTTCAGTGGAAGCACTTTCCATGCTCCCTGTGATACCTGCATGTGAAAAAATTTGTTTGATTGTAGAGCATAAAGGAGATTAAGATTTTTTATGGGACAGATGTTAGGACATGAACCTGTGAGGCACTTATTGTGGTA
The DNA here is from genome assembly GCA_013397555.1 of Urocynchramus pylzowi. Taxonomy (NCBI): domain Eukaryota; kingdom Metazoa; phylum Chordata; class Aves; order Passeriformes; family Fringillidae; genus Urocynchramus; species Urocynchramus pylzowi. The sequence goes on from VZRH01001844.1 coordinate 171,387, forward strand.
ATGGGGCCTTAGGTTCTGGTTCTTGCTCTTAGGACAGCTGTGTATACACTACATCAAAAAAAAAAAAAAAGTTACAGCTCTACATTGAGGTACTGGTAATGAGATTCCTTAAAGATCGGTTGAATTTTGGGAAGTCTGGCTGTAAAAAGTGAATAAATGTGAGTTACCAGTTTAAAAGATGTGTATTCCCTTCCAGAAGTTAAAGAGGTTTTGCCTATACAAAGGCAAATTAATACGTATCTATTGGGAGCTATCTTGTAGGTATATCAAAATTATGTTAATTTTAAAACTATGCTTGTTCTGTTATGTAGGCTGTTTTAAATATTCTTTGGAATGTTACAGACTCATATTTTTTCAGATTATTTGGCAGGATATGGGCTGAAGCATATTTGTTTATGCGTACAGGTACTTTTCATTAAAATAATACAGATTTATTATATAAACAGTATATTCCTCTAATTTAGGCATATTATCTACTGGATTTTTTTCCCTTAGAAGTCTGGTTTTAATCTGATACTCAAGAGCCAAAATGTTGCTTTTTAGTTTTCCGAGTTCTTAATAAATTTATGAACAGTTAATTCCGTTTCTTGTAACAGGGTACATCAGTCCTTTCTCTGCCAGAACTGGCCAAGACTTCTCTCCAGAACGGTCTGTCCACCCCTCCACTTCCCTCATCAGAAGCTTCCAGTACTCGGCTCTCTCCTCCCAATGTTTCTGCTCTCTTGGATATTTCCCTACCTGGACCACCTGAAGATGTGCTTTCCCAAGGCGAACCTGCCACTCAGATCAGTGATTCCATCATTGAAATAGCCATTAGCTCTGGCCAATACAGTAAGTCTAAGACTAGCTAAAGTCTGCCTATCAACTTGAAAAACATCCCTGACATCTTACATAGCAGCAGCAACTTTTCCAGGAAGCAGTTCTTGGGTTATGAGGTTTTTGTGGGTTTGTTTTGTGTTTGTTTGTTTGTTTCCAAATCTCTGTTGGAAATAAAATTCTGTGCCTGACCTTTATTTTCTAGCAAATACGGGGCGAGGGGGGGTTATTGTTGTTTGGGGTTTTTTTTTCCTTTCTAAACAAAAATTGTTGCAGTGTCCTGTAACTTTACCATATTGACTGAATTCGTGATCCCCGACATCGGCTTACAGGTGAAGGTGTTTCTCTCTCTCCTGCAAAGCTGAATGGCAGTGACAGCTCCAAAAGTCTTCCGTCCCCATCCAGCAGTCCTCAGCAGAACTGGATTGCGTCTCCCACCCATGATCCCCAGTGGTACCCCAATGACTCCACAGACTCCTCCCTCAGCAGCTTGTTTTGTAAGTGTCCTGATGCAGAGAAGTGCAACCAAAAAGTGTTTTCCTGTTAACAAAAAAAACCAACATTGTTTATCAGAAGTGAATCCTTTGAAAAATTGTAAGCCCAGTAGGACATTTGTAGAATTATTCCTAATACTTCTTGCTTTCATTTCCACAGTGTTGCCTTGAGTACATTTTCTCTCTCTTTACAAGTCTGTTCCTGAAAAGATCCTGTTGCTAGATTGGGGCCCATAGCTTGGGACAAGTCATTCCTTGGCAGTTCCTTGTAGTCTCTTTAGAGCCTGACTCATCAGTTAGGGTGAGACATTTGGACTGATGTGCCAAAATGAACAGATGTCTTTGGCTCTGCTGGTGGAAAAACAGACTTTGTTGTGTGTTTGATAAGTACTGTCTCAAAGACATGAGGTCACTCACTGGGTTTGGTTGAGGTTTAGTTGTTGAGAGGTTTTTTTCAATTCATTATTAATGGAGCCAGTGTAATAAGTCTCCTTACTCTTAGCAGTGTCGTGATGGTGTCCATGCTGGCAACACAAAATTTTTAAAAGATGGAAGAAATGGATATCTGTCCTCCATTTTGAATTTCCTTGCCCTTCTTTTTTATGCTCCCAATTAATAGCACTCAGTGCAGTGACTTACTGATGTGCCTTTTCTTTGTAGCAAGTTTCATCTCCCCAGAGAAGGGACGAAAAATGTTACCAACTCCAGCTGGGAACACCAGTGGCATCTCCTTACTGGGACCCAGCCTGCTGGATGGAAACTCACGGGACTCCTTTGTGTCGCGGTCCCTGGCAGACGTGGCAGAGGTATGTCAGCAAATTACACTCAGAGTCTGCTTCCTCTTGCAGTGCTGGAAGTTACAGTTACTGGGTACTGTCCCTCAGACCTTCCTGAGATACTTCAAACGCAGAGGTGCTTTGACACCTGCACTTTAGCTCAGTAGAGAATTACAGTCATAACAGAAAGATGTAAAATTATCTGAGGGTAATTACCCGACACCAGAGCTAGTGTGAGAAGCTGCTGTGAGTGCCTTCAGCCCAGGTTCTTTTTGCTGAGGGAGGTCATATTCACCTGTTGGATATACCTTTGTTCTGACAGAGAAAGATCCAATCATTCTGTTGTGTGTATCCTGCTTTGTAGAGCAAGAACTGAAAGTGCTAAAGATAAGAGCAAGATTAATAGTGATGCAGCTACAATACAGTTGGAAGCCTGGTAGGAAAAACAAATAGGTCCAGAAGGAAGAAGTAGGACACAGCTAATACCAAGTCACCTGAGAGGATGTCAGAAGGTTCTGTGCTGCTGAATTACTTGTTTCTGTTGGCAGAGGTATCCCGTTGTTTTGAGCTCTTGAATGAAGCCTAGCAGTTTTTAAGGCTGTGACACATTTGAGGACAGAGCTCCCTTTCAGAGGGACAGGTGGGAAGAATGAGCTGCAGGAACATTATGCAGCTTAGCAAGGAAAATGCAAAGTTTCCCTGCCCTAGGAAGGGACTAAGGAATAGCCCCACAGCAGTATCAGCTGGGGACTGGCTGTCTGGGAGGAATGGACAGGTGTACCTGGATATGTTGATAGACACGAGCTGAGCGTGATCCAGGGTGGATCCAAAGGTGTGGAACCAAAGGTGACCAATGATATCATGAGCTGTTTTTAACAGGAGTATGGCCAAGATATTGAACAAAATTGTTATTAACGTGCTCTGCTCTGAAGAGTAGTAGCATCTACCTGCTGTGAGACCATGTCTAGCATATTGTCACCAGTTTTGAACACCCAATATATAGAAGAGAGAGATTAACCAGAGCAAATTCAGCTGAGGTTTACCAGGAGGATCAGGCAGTGAAGAAAGGGTGATGTCTAGGCTTGTTCAGCCTAGAAAAGGCTTCAGAGTGGGAGGGACCCTGCTGCCTGCCAATACCTGCAGTAGGGTCATTGGGAAGATGTAGCAAGCACTTTACCAGAATGGTGATGGGAGGTGGGAGAAACAAGTAAAAGCTGAACTGAGAAAGGTTCTGCTTTATCTACAGAAAAACTTCATTTTGATGATGGGCAGGCAAGGAAACAGGTTGTCCATAGATGTTACGCAGTGACTGTCTTCAGAGCTTTCCAGGGCTCACATCAATAAAGCTCTGAGTGAGCTGGTCTGTCCTTATAGGTGAACATGCTTTGAGCAGGCGGTTGAATTAGAGACCTGTTAGATCCCTTCCAGTCTTAGTTATCCCACAGTTTAGTTATTAACTCAGTACAACATCACATACCTTGTAATTTCTTGGGGATTTTCCCTTATTAAAGGAATGTGTCATTTCGCTATTGCCCTTTGGATTTGGATGAGGAGGTTCTGAGACCATGTCACTGGGAGCTGCAGCAAGCTCATGCTGATTTAGTGTGACGTTGGCAGCTTCAGACCTGAAACACAGATCCACTTCTGGCATAAATATAAACATTCTGTTTGCTTAGTGGTAAGAGGTTGTCAAGGTGTGTTCTAATTAAAGAAAGATATGATAATCTATTTGCATGGTTTTGAAGTGACATTGCAGCCCTCAGTATTACCAACTCCCTTTAGAAGAAAATGAGGTAAGCCTCCATGTTAGGCACAGGAGAGCAGCTTTTGTGGTAGAGGTAGTATCTTTAGATCATCTGCCTGTGCACCTTAATTCTAAATTGGAGCAGGTAAGACTATAGGTGGTTAGGTTTTTTAGAAGCTTCCATTTAGTCGTGGATGAGAAGAACCGTTCTCTAACTCAGGTCAAGTGAGCTAAAGTGTCTCTTTCATATGAAGAGAGGCTGGGAGGGAAGCTGAGGGAGCCAGACTCTTCTCAGGATGAGAGACTGCAAGAAAAATTTTAAACACAATAAATTCCACCTGAAGACAAGGGATCTATTTTGAGGTAATCAGGCATGGAAACAGGGTACCCAGACAGTTTTGGAATGTCTGTGCATGGGGATAGTTCAGCAACTGCCAAGGTCCAGGGCAGCCTGTTCTAAGCTGACCCTGCTCAAGTGAGATGTTTGGATAAAATGCTCTCAAGATGCTCCTTCAACCTCAGTTATTCCATGAAATTGCCACTGCCATACAGCTCATCTCTTCTCTCCTTGTCTCTTGCAGGTGGTGGATTCCCAGCTGGCTTGCATGATGAATGAGAACAGCATCGATTACATATCTCGGTTTAATGACCTTGCCCAGGAGCTGTCAATACCTGAGCCGACTCGCAGGGAGATCCTGTTTGATGGAGGAGGTGGTGGCCCCCCGACTGGGGATCTGTCACAGTAAGGGAATGACCAGCAGGCTGGTGCAGACTGTTCAGCTGAGCTGGAGCTTGCGGAGCTGGAACTTGACGAGGGCAGAAGCTGAGTCTGAGTTATCCCTGTCCTGTGTGCTTCTTGCTAACAGAGAAGCATTGGTTTCAAAGGTCTCAAAAAGTACTTGCAAGTCCTGGAATGTGCAATATGCTGGCAAGAACAGAACATGGAATAACATTACAGGAGATAGTGTGTCCCTGCATCAGCGATGTAAGATTGCAGGTTTGTGGGACAGTCCTGGACTTGTACTTTGGAATAGCCTAAGCAAGCAGCTCAAGTAGGGATGGGATTGCCACAAGCTCCTGTTTATGAATTAGTGTTTGCATAGTGATCAAAATGCCATGCTTTTGGATCCCCATGAAAGTTGTGGAGGATGAAGGGTAGGTGTGGGTAGGGGAACCACTGTGTATCTTGACACGTCCTAGTTGGCAGTCTTCTTACCATTCAGTCAAACTGAAGTTCTTGCACTCTGTCCAGGGCATGCCACTCCTCGATGCTGTGCTCCTACAGACCACTCTGTTCCTTTGGCTCTTTGACCATTCCAGCGGGGCTCACACCTGCTTGCTTGTTTGGTAGGGGAGCTCTGATCCACCCTCCTCCCATGCTGCTTGGATCCCCTACTTTTAAACCCCATCACATCACAATCATCGTCATCATCATCATCACCCTGACTGCACTCATATTCTTAACCTTTGAGATTCTTCAGCACATTGCACAGTTCACCCTGTGAGTGGGAGAGTGCTTTATTGCTCTCCCTGAAGAACAGTTGCTTTTTAGGTCTGGAAACATGGCAAAAGAGCTTACACTAGGAAAACTGTGTCATAATTCGTCTTGGCTTTGCTGGAAACATGTAAATATTGTCATCTTCACAAAAACTGAGGATTTACCTGGGAGAGGAAATAGGAAAGAATATTGTAATGCGTAGGAACAAATACTAGGTTAATGCTAAAGCAGTTGAGATCGGTTTTGTGTTATGAAGAGAAGTGTCAAGTCCTCGCTTACTCCCTTAGTCCTTCCCTACTTCCTCTTTCTTCTGTGAACTCTGGGTGCTCTGTAGTACCTCACCATCATTCTTCATTACAGTCACTCCCAGGCATGAGTGGGTCTGGCACTCCCTCTCTGAAATCCCTGTGCATTTAATGTTGTATTTTACTGTAGGAAAAACCCAGATACTGATTCCAGTGGGTTCAACAGGATAGCAAGTTAATAGTTAATCCATAGTTAATTTCTGGGAAGCTGGTTGTCCATCAATCCTAGCTTTATAACTCAGGAGACTTTTCCTCCCTTTCCTTTCTTCTTTCCTTTCCTGTCCTGAGCAAGAATACCCATTTTGTGCCCCTTTTGTAAGCACTTGTCTGCTTCTCCAGTTAGAGGATGTTCCTTGGCTGGTGTGAGTAGCTCTGAACTTTTCCAAGGGGCTGCTCCTATATACACCTCAACTTTTAATAATGATGTATTAATAATGAATAAACAAACCTTCTCCATCCTGTAGGCTGTTATCATGGGTTCATTTCCCAACTTGCACTATACTTGGTGGATGTAGTTTTGCCTGCCTTTAGCTACTTGTAGGAGGCATTTCTTTGACTGGGAGTCTATTGTAACTTGCTCACAATGCACTGACTCTGTTTGCTGTTCGCCCAGTCCCTTCACTCTGCTTTAGGCAGAAGATTTTTAGCTTCTACGGAGTTGGCCTTGTGTTTTCTGTCATTAGGAGAAAATTGAGCAAATTTTCTGATGCACACAGAGCCTAGTTTGAGAATTCTGACGGAATTGTCAGGAAATCACATAAACCAGGAATAGGAAAAGTTCAAGGCTGTCACAGAAATGAATGCTGGGGCCTGTTTTGTTCTGAGCATTCCCCCTTGGTATGGAGAAGACAAGAGTCATGCCCACTAAAACTTTTCAGTTTTACTTATAATTTAGCTGTGTTTTGGTTTGGACTTTCCCAGATTGTTCCCTCTTGGTTTTGGATTCCTCCATTACTAATGCTGATTATTCTATATGCAGTGTCTCCAGAAATCCTTCAGATTTGCAGGACAAAAGTAGAAGGCACCTACTATGGCTGTGGATTACAGAACGTGCAGGAGGAAATGTGTTACATTCTAATCAAGTACTGTCTAAAAAGAAATCTGAACTCTCATTCTTAAACTTCTAAATATTGCAAGAGTAATGTGAGGGTCTCCAGTGTATTTGTAACTTGACAAACTTTTCATCTTCCCTACTGATGCTGGTAACGCAGTGGATATGAGACTGGGTTTGGCTCTGAAGTTGCCTAGAATAAAGGCCAGTGTTGCTGTACCTGAAGAGCAGAGCACTTCATCCTGATCCTTGAAGGCTTTTTAAGCCTGTGATACAAGCAGCTGTCAGCTGCCTTGCCTCAGCCTACCCAGGGGGAAGGACCCAACTGCAGAATGAAGGCAGCACAAGTGGCTATTTTTGATGATGCCATGACATCAGAAAACTTATAATACCCTGAACCTTTGCAAGTGGGCTTGAACCACCCAGTAATAACAGAGTGTAAATTACAGAAATCAGTTCAGCACTCAGAATGCTGGGGTTAGAAATGTGTTTGGCGTCAGCCCCTTAAAAGTTGGCATTATGAAGCAGAATTTGATTTCAGAAATGTAATGCATTGCAAACTGCTTTTTAAGAATAAAGCCCTTTGAGGAAAAGGGAAAAACTTAAGAATAATTAAGATCAATGTGGTAATTCTGAATTGATGCAGTATTTGTTACTGTTACTATGTGAAAGGCCATTTAAACACATCTCTGATTGGACCAGCTCTAGATTTTAGGTGTATGTGGTTTACAATAGTAGTCATCATCAGTGTGTGTCTGAGACTGCTGAGGAGGTGCTGTGTGCACACACACGTGCAGATGGCGGCAGGGTGGTAATGCACAAAACTTCTTCAATTTCAATCATCTCAGCTTCCCCAACAACAGTAACAAAATCTATTTGAGGGACAATGTCAGCTAAGCAGACATCCAAGCAAGTGACATTGAAATGCACACAGTATCATTTCTGAGGTAGATTTCATTAGGTTAGTACCTTCCTGGGGCACTGTGAGGTGTTGGAGAGGACTGAGGGACACTGGCAGTCTCCAGGTCTAGGATTAACTGCTCTTGGCTTTTCCCTCTCAGTGACCATAAGGCAGTTCTTAGTAGCTGACAAGGGAAATGGCAGAAGATTCAGTGTCTCGTCACCATGGGCTGGGTGCAGAGCAGTACCATAGCCCAAGGCTGGATCCGCCCAGGTGTGTGTGCACACACTGACAGAGATCTGTACAGGGTGTTGCATCCTGATCACTCACACAGTCCATTTCATCCTGCATCCCTAAATCTGCTAAGCATAGGAAGAGTAACTGGTCTTCATACAGCACTGTTAAGCCTTTTTTTGACACCCTCTATATTTCTAAATTGAATTAAATGGCTTGATTCAAATCTAACCTACAAAGACATCTCATTTACTGACAGCAGATCCCAGAGTGGAATTTCAGTTGCATTTTGTTTTCTACACTCAGACTTCAGATGCATTTATAAAGAAAGTACTGCACTTTTTTTTAACCTTTTCAAACCTTTCAATCTGTTAATTTCACAGCAAGTTGTAAATGTTACCTAAGTGAAACCTTGGCAAGCACTACGGCAATAAGTTATCATTAATTATTGAAACATGATAACTGCTTTAGAGCTTATGGTTCTGGCAGCAAAATGTAATGCTGTTTCTTTTAATAATAGTTAAGCCATATCATCTAAGGTTTCTGGCTTGTTTGAGATGTGAATTTGTTTTATAGATTATAAATATGCCTATATAGTGTATGTATAAAGCAAAATGCCTGTCCTTACTGATTATTTTTTGTACCATACTGTAAATTATATTATTTATTCTTTACCAATTTTGGAAAAAGGTGTTTTGGTTATTTAATATAATATACAAGAGCTGTTAAACTTCTTCTGTTTAAATTTCCAATTCAACTTGTAAAGCTGTTTTTATTCTTGTGCATAAATACATACTAATACTTGGTCTAACTTGTGTCCAGTGTGTTCCTTGCTGTTCATGTCCTCCCAGATTTTTTTCATTTAAGTTTTATTTACATGGTCATGGCCTTGTGGGGGTGGGAGTTAAGATTCATCCATAAGGCCAAGCCTTTCAGGGTGATTTGATTGCAGTGAAATCAGTTGCATAACTCCCATTGGCATCTCCTATCCCAGAATTTTGATGATTCTCACCATGATCAGAGAAAATTTTGGTAGGGTTGTTTTTGCTTTATAGCTTCCATTCTCAGTAGTGTCTGCTCATGGTGAGTTTCAGAAATGTGGCAAACCAGAGGGCTGGTTATCATGAATGGCCTGTCTGGGGCCATAGGCACCAGTAACAAGAGGGAGAAAGAGAGAATAACAAACAAGAAAACCACAAAAAAAATCCCAACCACCAAAAAGGTACAAAAAAAAAAAAATAGTAGTATATATCCTGGGGATTGTTTTTTGGTTTTTTGGGTTTTTTTTTTTCAATTCACAGTTTCAGATAGGCAGAAACTCAGCTGTGGAGGTTGTATTCAGGCCATCATGTTTTATACAGCAACTATCAGAAACACCTTTTCACCCCAGGACACTCAAGAACAGGAAGTCCTGATAGGGTTTCATAGTCTATCTTCAGAGTTTTCCAAGATAAAACTGACTAAAGCCCACAGAAAGGTGATTGACCCAGCACACCCTGCTTTGGGCAAGCTGGACTCGAGGCCTGAAGTTCCTGTGATCTAGGTCAGTAACTAACTCCTTTTTGTACACTTTTAGGATTTTGGTCTCTATGACATACAAAAAGGCAGCTTTTTGTATAAGAAAGTGCAAGTTATATACTTGCAAGTTATATACTCTCACTGAGAAAGTGCAAGTCTATAATCGATCACACATTCAGAATCTTCTAAAAAGCTCAACATAAGTTTTATTTGTATTATTTTGATACTTCCTTCCCCTTCAAAAAGTGCCTAGTTGTCTCTCCCATCTGTTTACTGAGAAAATTGGGCTATGACCAAGTTTGAGCTCTTTCTGTGAGGCTTCTCCCCTCCACTGGCTGTGAGCCTTCGTCAGCATGAAAGACCTTTAAATCTTTTCAACCTTCTGTCAAAGCTACTACTGAATCTTCTCTCACAATTTAGTTAATTTTGCCTTTAATGACCAAAATTTAAGACTGTAAAAACAAAAGGAATTAGTCTGAAAAATTATTAGCAAAACAATATACTGCAGTGATAGTACATATTTTTCATGCTTTTTTGTTAGCTTTATTTGATTTGGTTTTTTCAGTCCTTCAAAACAAAAGCAGCAGTATGCTGCTAAATTTATGCCTTTAAATTTAATTCTTGACATATCACAGCTGTAGAGCTGTGAAATCAAACCTTCAGCTGAAAATGTTAGCTTGTAATGTTACAGTCGATGAAAAATGGTTAGAAAGGCCATGCAAGTGCTGGCTCTGCAGGTGCAGCTCTACCATCTCCTCCCAGGGCAGGTTGTCCAGGCAGCCGGTGGCTTTCATAAGGCAGCCATCCCGTGCTTCACCCGCAGAGCTGTGAGCAAACCATGACACATGTCAGGGAGCAGGGTGGACCTCAGCAGCCAGACTCTGCTCAACACTGTGCTGGCAAACCCTGTGCACACTGACAAGGCCAGATTAGGTATGGGGCCAGATTAGGGGGCCCAATACAGAACAGTCACAGAATTGATCGTGTTGGAAGGCACCACAGTGGGTCACCTGATCCCATTTCCCTGCTCAAGCAGGGTCATCCAGAACACATGGCATAGGGCTGTGTCCAGAAGGTTCTGGAATATCTCCAGTGAGGGAGATTCCACACCCTCTCTGGGCAGCCTCTCCAGTGCTCGGTCACTGGATAGTGAAGAAGTTCTTCCTCATGTTTGTGTGGAACTTCCTGGGCATCAGTTGCTGCCTTTGCCTCATGTTTTACTAGCTGACACCAGAGAAAAGAGCCTGGTCCATCCTCTCGATACCCACCTTTTAGATAATCATACACATTAATAAGGTCCCGTCTCAGCCATCTCTTCTCAAGGTTCAACAGGTCCAGCTCCCTCAGCCTTTCCTCATAAGAGAGATTCTTCAGACCCTTGACCAACTTATTAGCACTCTGATAGAACTGCTCCAGGAGCTCCATGTCTCTCTTGTACTGCGGGGCCCAGATGTGTACACAGTGCTCCAAATGTGGCTTCAAAAGGGCTGACTTGAGGGGCAGGATCATCTCCCTTGACCTGCTGGCAACACTCTTTCTAAGGCCTGGACAACTTCTTGGCCCCAAGGCACTCAGCTGGTCAGGGACAGATAGCTGTGCACCAGGACACCCAGTCCTACTCTGCAGCACTGCTGTCCAGTGGGTCGGCTCCCGGCCAGTACTGGTGACCAGGGCTGTTCCTCCGCAGGTGCAGGACCTGAATTTCCCCTTGCTGAATTTCAGAAGGTTCTTCTCCACCCATCTCCCCAAGCTGTTGAGGTCCCTCCGAAGGGCTGCACAACCCTCTGAGGTATCAGCAGTGAACTTGCTGAGGACACATCTGCTCTTTTATCCAATCATTAATGAACAAGTTACACAACATTGAGCCCAAAGGAGAACTCTGGGGGACACCACTAGTGACAGGTCTCCAACCTTACTCTGTGCTACTGATCACGAGCCTCTGGGATCTGCCACTCAGGCAGTTCTCAATCCATCCCACTGTCCACTCATACAACCCACTTTTCTTGAGTTTGCCTATGAGGGTATTGTGAGGGAAAAGCAAGGTGGACAAAGAGGAATTTTGCTTGCTTCCCCGAGTGTGGATTGCCCTCCACTTGCTTCTCACTTGACAGCTGGTACCTGCTCTTTGCTGGAGGATGGCTAGAGGATCTCCTTTCTGTTGGATGCTCCTGTCGTAGGGAGGCCAGAGCATGGCCCCACCACTCTATGTCCCTCTCTGATTTTCCAATACTTCTCAACCTTTCTAGTTTGTCTTGTAGCTCTGCTACCAGGCTGGACAGGTCACCCACCTGGTTTTATCTGCTGCAGCTGCCCATCACTGATACAATCCGCTGACAGGCTTAGGCGTTAGCTACAGCCTGAAGCCTGGGTGGCTACATGGGTTTTTTGCATGTTGCGCACGTTTTTTTGGGACTTCAGTGTGAGACACGGCATCTTTTTTGGTGAGTTTAGGGGACTCAGTTCCCTGCTGAGAGGGCATCATATATTTGAGTTCTCTCAGCAACTGTAATGACCAGAAAACTGAGCAGACTGGCTGCGCTGCAGCGCCCTGGCCGCTCCGTGTCCTGCTCGCCCGCCCGGGCCCCCGCGCTCCGCGGAGCCGCTCAAACCTCCCGCGCTGCGCCGCCGCCTCCGCGCCTGAGGGGCGGCCGAGGGCGGGCGGGGCTCGGCGTCCGCTGCTCGCCTGTCCTCCGACTCGGAAACGCTGTGGAGGGCAGCAGGTTACGAAGCCCTCCCTGGGGTTGTTCCATACGATGATCTTCCCTCTGTTTGCTGCGTTGCATCGCCATTTCGAGGCGAACCCCTCGCGTAAGGCCGGGACCCGAACCGCGCCCCTCTCCGCTGCTACAGCCCACACGCCTTCCCCGCCCCGTCCCTTTAAATGCCCTCCTGCTGCTCGCTCCGCCCTTCCTCTAGCCAATTGCCGCGCAGTTTCCTCTGACGGATGGGCAGTGCAACCAATAGAAGGCATCCAGGATGAGCTCCGACGCGGGTGGTTTTAAGCTTCCCTCCCTCTGCGAGGCTGGCCGAACAGGCGGGATCTGGAGCGAGTGAGCTACGTTCGATAGGCTGCTCTTCATGACGGGCAGCTAAATGTGCCAATGGCCGGGCAAGGCGGGGCGGCCGGCCGGCTCTCCCCGCGGCGCGGTCGGAGCGGGGCTGTGGAGCGGAGCTGCCGAGTGCCACCATGTTCCAGGGCGCTGAGGCCGAGCCGGCCAAGCCCAGCTCCAGGTGGGGCGGCGGCGGGCGCTCGGCGGGGCGGGAGGAAGAGTCGTGCGGCGGCGCGGAGTCCTTGGCGGGGCTTTGTTCGGAGGCGGGAGGCGCGGGCTCCAGCTGAGGGCCGTGAGGG
>VZRH01001844.1:184305-211472 GCA_013397555.1 Urocynchramus pylzowi
CCGCGCCCGCCCGGCCCCAGAGCTCGTGCCGGGACGCCGGCGCGGAGGGAAGGGCGCAGCGTGTTTTTTCTCCCGCCGTGTTTCTACTCACGGGGAGCGGGGGGCCCCCAGCTACTCTCTGTGCACGAACGCCTGCACAAGCAGATGTCGGCGTGTTTTCGCCCTACGAAGTTGAAGCATATTGCTTTGTTTGGAGGAGGGCAGTTACCCTGAATACTGCAGGGCTGAGTGCAGTGATTAATCCATCTGAGAGGCTGTCGTGTGCGGGAAAGAGGAAGGGTTTCGAAATTGTCTAACAATGCTGTAAGTTTTCCCGTATTCCAGTCGCTCCAAGCTGTGACGTGGTTTTACAAGACTTTTGAGGATGCCTGTTCCTTGGTGCAGTCTCTGAGAAGTGTCTGTTTTCATAGTAATTTTGAAACTACGTTTAACGCATAAATTTTGTTTCCGGCAGACCATCGCAACGTGTTAGTTACCAGCGAGCAAAGGTGGCTTTACAGCCTCCTCCGTGCCGCCTTGTCGGGTGTTTGTGGTGCCTGAGAGCAGGCTGGAGCCACGCACAGCTCTGTACCAGAGACTGTGGCAGCCCCGCAAGAGCTTCCTCCAGCGGGTTTGCAGCGTGGCCTCCGAGGCGTTTACTATATCGACTCATGGCCTGTGCCATCAGGGGCAAAAGTACCTGCTTTAAAGACACAGCTTATTCTGTTCATTCCCTGAACAAAACTTTTGTTTAGCGAGAATGCAAATCCTTTTGCAGTTCTTGGTACGTAGAAGTTGCTCTAATTAAATCTGAGCCTAATTCCAAATCCCTGCAGCAACCACCACCAACGGTGGAAGTGGGGGAAAAAAATCTTCCTAGTGTGAAAATCTTGCCTAGAAAATCATAGACAAGTGTTTGCATTTTGAGAACTTCATAGTACAGGGGTAATACTGTTAGAAATAAATTATGCTAAGAAGATTTTAAGTGAAAACTTTCACTTAATTGTCCAGTGAAATGTGTTTCTAGTGATCCTGTAAATGTGTACAGTGATAGAGCAAGCAACTAGCTTGCTGAATTGAATTAACTGCCTAGTTTCATTTTATTAAACTTTAACAATGATGCTTTGTATTTTTAAGCAAGTTTTGCTTTTTCAAAATAGAGTATGGTGCTACTTGTCTAAGAGCTTCTAAAAGCAAAGCAGGACAGAGTTGTCATTCTGCTATCGTGCGCTATAAAGATGCGTGGTATTGACATACACTCGATTTGTCCTCTGTATGAGCAGTTTCACAACTACTGCAAAGAGCTGACAATGGTAAATTTAACCATCTTGGAAAGGTAATACTCATGTTCCTCTACTCCCATCGGGGCCACTGTAGAGTATCTTGGAGCTTTCAGATCAAGAGCATGGCTGTTTGTATGCGAGTGAGCTGTTTAATGACATGTGAGTCTATATTGATCCCACAGCAGGAGCACCCCAGACCTCTGATCTTGTTTTAGAGCCTGTGGCTCCAAACCTCAACACCTGCTTTCTGTTAGTCTCTTACGTATGATGCAGCACATATCTACTGTATTAGAGCAGTCTGAAAACTGGTAAAACTTCAGTGTTTAACTTTCAGGCAGGATTAAAAAAAAAATTATGGAGAGGACGTCTTGAAGTAACGAATATGCCTTCCATAGGTTGGCTGAAAGGCTTAATGAGGAAAGGGCATTCAAATTCAAGTGTTTTAGAATGTAGGGGATAAAAAAAAACCCAGAAAAACTAATTAAAATTCTTCAAATGTGCCAGAAGAGAATAAAGCAATTAGTGGGAGCTTTTAAACTTGCAGAATAGGGCTCTTGATTTAGCTGTTTTAGAGGAGTTCACAAACTTCTGGTCTGCTGGAGGGGAGGGAGAGAAAGGCAGATTTAGATTTTGTAGAAGGCAAAGGGTTGTTTTTTCACGGCTTGAAAGAATAAAGCGACACCTTCCCGAAGGAACAAAGACCCAACATACCTGGCTACGAGAAACAAAAATGTCTCTGTGTAAACTGGCATAATACTGATGTAAACTAAAGTTACTATAAACTAAAGTTACTATACAGTATATGTTAAATTTCTGTGTACTCTGTTGGAGCAGCTCGGCTTGCTTAGTTTAGCATGTTGTTTTCCTTTGAAAAAATCTGATTTTCTTACTTGGCGTGGGGGACCTGCATGTCTCACTGCTCTAGAACTGAGTACATGGTAGTACAGGGAGGCCAGCAGTGCTCTAGAGGCTACACAGAAAGAAAATAGCTTTGTAGTCTCCCACATATTTGGTTGGAGGGAGCAAAGCCCTCTCCTCTTGTTGGCATCAGCTAACAGACTTTGTTGCTGTACTTCAAGGTTATTTTTGGTAATTCCTGTCAATGACTTAGTTATCTGACTTTGTATTAGTTCAAATTTTATTAACCTGGTGTCACTGCCATTTGAAAGTTTATGTAATGCTTGGAAGGTTCCCAGCATTTCAAAGTTCTTGAAATTGAGATGGTAAATCCACTTTGTGTATGTAGAGTCAGGACATTATTTTGCATGATGCTGGCAGAAAAGGTACTTGTGCTGATTTTCTACCTTGTAAGTACCATCAGTGATGCCTCTGGTTGATTTATTCAACAGTAGGGTTTTCATAGTGTGGCTACTAAGCTGAAAATAAGAGGACAGTATCCGATTAATCAGTGTTGGATTTATTTTGATGAAGTTTCTTTACTGAATTATCAAGATTTTTAATCTTTAAATGGATTTTCTCTAGAATTTCTTTCTGCAATAGCTCTTAAAACCCATTGCAGGAATGAGAAGTAATTTGAGTCATATGACTGGCTATTTTTCTTAAATCAAAAAAAAATCTGAATGTTCTTTCCTCCTATGCTTGTAGGCATGTGTTAAGCAAACAGTGTGGTAAATTGAATGAATCTGGGCTGTAAGAGACTCCAGCTGTATAAACAGCTTTTTACTTCCTTTCAGTCTCTTTACTGGTATGCTTAGTGTAGTTGGAATGCAAGAAAGACTAAATGCAGCTTAAAAATAGCTGAAAAGAATAGGTAAGGTAAACAAATAATTTAAATTATGTGAGAGTAGTCCACTTTAACAGAGATCCCTTCCCAAACTACTTTTTTGTAGAGTTCCCTTTTCTTTGTCTCCCCACTTTAAATATTTAAACTGCCTCATGGTTTCTGGACCATCGTGAATGTTTGAAATACATCATTTGCCTATACAATGTCTGCTTTAATTGTGGGTTTAAGTCTTCTAAAATATGTGGAGAGCACAGAGGCTAGTTGGATCTGTAGTCTGTTGGACACTAAATTGTAAATAAATAAGCTTTGTATGATCTAATCTGTGCTTTGGATGTGGAGTTGTCCTGTCTGCTAGAATTCTAGTTGTTCCTTAAGCTGAAGGCATTTATTAAATCCACAATTGTACTAAGAATTAAAATAATGAAATTGGCCCACAAAGACAGTCCCTCTGAGGCTAGTGCTGTGTGTATAAACTGCTCCCAGACTAAAAGAGGAACTCTTTTCTCCTTCTCAAAAGACCTAAAACTGTGTTCTGCATCTTGAGATCTGGAATGTCACTTTCTGACAGAGCAGCCAAATATCTCTACTTTTGTGAAATTAAATCTTAAACTGGAGTAGATCTTGGCACCAAGAGGCACCTCATTTTATACTCGGTGTAGCTCACTTGTAATGACATGCTGCTGTCACAGGGCTAGGGAGAGGAGGGATTGTAATAATTCACTGACATTTGAATTGTGTTCAGGTAGGGTGGGATCAAGATCTTGCAATTTATAACTGTTCCCTTGGTTTAAAAGCAAAAGTTACTTTAGGTTCCAGATCAAGGGTTAAGATTAGAAGTAGTATAATTGAGCTGCTATCTTTGTTCAGCTGCTAAGACTGTGAGTAATTGGTAGATGTAACTGTGAAAAGTATTTTTGGTACAGAATCATCAGAATCATTAAGGTTGGAAAAGCCCTCTGAGATCATGGAGTTCAACCTTTGATTGCTTAACTAGAGCATTAAGTGCCACATTCAGTCATTTCGTGAACACTTCCAGGGATGGCGACTGCCACTGCCCCGGGCAGCCTATTCCAATGTTCAACAGCCCTTCCTGTGAAGAAATCCCTCCTGATGTCCAGTCTGCCCTCTCCTGGCACAGCTTGAGGCTGTTTCCTCTTGTCCTGTTCCGTGCTCCCTGGGTGCAGAGCCCAAACCCCCCCCTGGCTACAGCCTCCCATCAGGGAGCTGTGCAGAGCCACAAGGTCCCCCCTGAGCCTCCTTTTCTCCAGGCTGAGCCCTCCCAGCTCCCTCAGCTGCTCCTCATCAGACTTGTGCTCCAGACCCTTCCCCAGCTCCATTCTCTTTTATGGATATGCTCCAGCCATTTAAGGTTTTTGTTGCCATGAGGGGCCCAAAACTGCCCCCACGATTCAAGGTGCCTCACCAGTGACCAGCAGAAGTTGCTGTCCTAGTCCAGGCCAGGATGTCATTGGCCTTCTTGCCCACCTGGGCACACCCAGCTCATGTTCAGCCACTGTCAACCAGCACTCCAGGCCCTTTTTTTTGATGAACTTCTTTCCAGCCATATTTAGGTATTAATCTCTTTCCTGTGCTTTTTCTGTTAATTTTCCAATTAATTTTCCAGTTAATTTCCACTGATTCTACTCACAAATAGTAGTTTGGTTCCTTTTTGGGGCGGGACCTGTGGTCTGTTGAGCAAGACCTAGGCATTAACTATGGAATTACTACTGAAAGACAAACATGACTTTTGGTAAGTTTTCAAGAAGTCCGATGGTTTCTGCTGTAAGCTCCAGTTTTTCTGCAGATCCATTTGATATCCTCTGGTGCAGAATTTTAGTTATAATGGATTTGCAGCTTGACTGCTAAAGAATTGGCTTTTTGGTATTCTGTCTCTCCATTCTAAACTACAGCAGTTATTATGATAATTGATGGTTGAGACTAGCAAATTTTCAGTAGTTATGAAATGTCTGCCTTTATTTAAAAAGTCAGTGGGTTTGAATTATATCACAGATTCAAAGTTGGTATGTGCAGTTTAGCAGAAAATCTGATTCTGTAATGGTCATTTTTAAAATCCTAACCATCATAATCTCTGTTGTTTCTGGAGCACCACAGATAGCATAGCCATTTGTGTAATTGGCAGTGTTAGGATCATTCCATGTAATCTTAGATACCTTAATGATCAAGTTGACTGACCAGGAGGTTGGCAATATTTGTGCTGAACTTAAGAATATTAAAACAGCTCTTGAAAAATCGATACTTCATGGATATAGTAGAATTACCTAAAGTAAATTAAAATCAGGATAGTTACATACAAGGAGAGAACGGGAAGGGGACATCAAATATGTTGAATGCTATAAATTTTAAATGAACTTTCGTATCTTGTTTCTTCTTCTGTGATATAGGGTATTGAAGCCCCCAGGGGGAGATTCTAGTAATCTCTTTGGGAGTACAGAAGAAGTGTCTTCCTCAAGCAGGCCACACCGGATGGCATCCAATATCTTTGGAGCATCAGAAAACCCTCAGAACATTCCAAAAAGAACAAACCCTCCAGGTAAAAGCTGCCCCCTCTTTCTGCGTGATGGGGCTCTGAATTGCAGCATAGAATGGTTTTGTGCTCCTGAACTGGAACACTGGGATCTGTCTTTTTATGTTGCATTCTTATATACTGAGTAGGTTTGAACAACAGATCTCTTCAAACTTCTGAATATATGAATATTTCAGTGATCTGTATGTTCACAGACTTTTTAGCACATTATTCAAGTCTTAATTCTTTCCAAATGGAGGCTCTAAGAAATGATGAAAGGAAACCGCTTCTATTGTAGAGATGTCAGCAGTTAGCTCAATTTGAGACCTGCAGGTGAATTGTAGCAAAGGATTTAAACTAGGCAAATATGACTGAGTCCCTAGGCAGCAGGGTTGTAGAAGTCCTTGAATTATATGGTTGGTTTTTTTATTTTATATAGTGTGATAAAACTAATCTAGAAAAAATGTCTTAACAACTGCCCTGTTTTCCTGTAGGAGGAAAAGAAAGTGGCATTTTTGAGGACTCTAGTTCTGCTCAGCCTCGTCCGCGCTTGAATCCACCTGGTGGGAAGACAAGCGATATCTTTGGGTCTCCTGTCTCTCCCAGCATTGTGCGAGCACACCCCAACAAACCCAAGGTATTTGTACTTCTGATGCTGAGAGATCAAGAAGCCAGCAGCTCCAGGGTCCTGTCGTGCTCAGTCATGTGCCTGTGCTCTCCCTAAGAACAGAAATGAATGTGCATGGAGTGACTTTGAGTTAGACAGTTATTCCTAAAATCTCTTTGATAGCTTGTTATTTTGGGTGTATCAGATCTCTGCAGTTTGTTGTAAAAGTATTAAGTAGACTGTGAATGTACATTCAAAAAAAAAAAAAGAAAAAAAAAGCCTTTGATCTTTCTTGTAAGTGAGGTACAGCTGGAGCTCTTGACAGAGCCAAGAGGCATTTAAACTGGATAGGGAGGAGATATTTCTCCTTATTCTGCATTTTGGCAGATGTGATCTTGACGCAGACTTGGGAAGTTGGTGAGCTACAGTCATAAACCTTTGTGAGGCCTGACTGTGCACTTCAGCTCTCTTAAATACATGTATCTGCAGTCACCTTGAAAGCACTTCAGCAGATTAGGCTTGCAGTGATCAACAGTGAAAAAGTGAGCTTCGGATCAGTGGTGTCAGGCCCAGCAGGTACTTGATTTGTACAAGATAGACAAAAGTGTCTCTTAGTATAGTGTTACAGTTGTTATACATAGATTATACAGTTGAGTGTTGATCTTAAAGCTGGGATGTGTAATAGTTGCTTGTAGTTATGACCACATCTGGGTTTGGAAAAAGCAGGATACATTACCAGTTACTGTATTTTAGTGCCCTATATGCAGATTTACAACCTCCTGCCTTACTCTAAATAAATACTAATAAGTGAGTAGCTATTTTGGTGATAATGTTTTTGGCATGTCAAATAGCATGGAAATTTAACATTCTATGAAACTGCTGTGGTTTAAGACTGGTATTCCCCAGTTTAGTGTTCCCACTGAAAACACTCCGAAACATGCACCACTCATGCTCCCCTTCCCCCTGCGGCTGGGGAGGGAAATTGGAGGAAAAAGGTAAAAATCGTGGGTTGAGATATGAACAATTTACTGGAAATAGCAATGAGATAAGAAAAGAACAGTAACAGCAACAAAATTAACGGAGTGTACAAGAAGGAGGGACAGTTCACACGCGGGGCTCACCACATGGAGCACAGCACTACCCCAACTGCTCAGCCACCATCACCCACCCCACACCCTGCACATGATGTGGTACAGAATAAGCTTCAGGTCCTGGTCATGCCTTCCCTGGCTACTGCAAAAATTACCCCATACTGGCTGGAACCAGGACAGAAATTGTCATTGTGCTGAAAACAGTCTAGTTTTTCCTGAAAGCTTACGAAGAAAGGATCAGTCCAATTTCACTTTCTTGCCTTTGTTTTTTTCCCCTTAAATTTAAGGTGTTGGTAGAGTGCTTTCTTTTGATGCATGTTCTGAATAGTATCTGGGGCCATATGAAAAGATAAGGAGGAAAAATAAGATTGGCAGCTAGGTTTTGACAGGAGTAGTGCTGTTGGTGTAGGAGAGGGCTTTGCTTTGCTTCTCTGTACCCCTTTATTGGGATGGTCGCTCTTTCTTTTTAGTTACTTTTTTAGAAATGTAACTTTAATTCCCATGAATTCCTGACTAAATGGAGGACACCATTGTGGAAATTTTTATGTCATTAATTAGAGCATTGGAATTGTGGGAGATACTGAGCTGGAAAAAAGACAATGCAAGTTGAGTTTCATGGGTGAGAAAACACACTTCTTGAAAGTGTGACTGTGTATTTCTAACAGTCAGTTCAGATTGTTGGGGAAATGGTCTTAAAATGTTTTATTACCTGACTATTGGGAAACTTGATGAAGACAGGAATTGCTGCATACAAATAGGGTCTTCAAGGGCTGCTTGTATTATACGTGTGTGTACCGACTTCTGCATGATAGCAGGTACTTGACAGGAATGGTAATTCCTGTTCTTAAAATCAATGAATCCTTAAGGTTGGAGAAGGCCTCTAAAATTGAGTCTGGCAGTTAACCCACCGCTGCTGTGCTTACCATTTTGATGATCTAATGTAGCCTCTTCATCCATGTTTCCATGAATTCTCTGAGATGTGCACCTTGCCATAACATAGAAGATTTGTACCCCTGCTTTTGGACTTCTGTAGAAGTGGAGGGGATGAAGGGCTGCACACAGCTTGCTTTTATTTGATCAGTGATCTATAAACTTAGAAATGAAGCAAAATTTCCAGAAGGATTTTGTGACAGACTTGCTGTTTGAGAAAAATAATACACTAAGATAGTTTTTGATTTCTTTGCAGGATCACATTGTCTTGAAAGAAGAGGAAATACCAAAGAAGCTAGAAGGTCAGCAAGAGAAATTCTTTTCTTTGTTCTCTTTGGGAAGATAAACTATGAGGAAGTTTCTTGTGCTTCTGCTTAAACACTAGCCTTAGTCTCATGTTTTTAGGATAATATGACTGAAAAGTTTAGTCAGAAATCTAATCCCTTGTCTGAGGGAAATGGTTCTCTTCCTCTTATTGAGGAGAACACAGGCATGAGTCATGATACTCTGTGTCTGTGTGTTTAGACTTTGCTTGATACTGTGTGTATATACAAATATGTGTGGAATCTGTATATGGCAAAACATCTTATCAGGTTACCACTTCCTCTCTTGCCATCTCCTTCAAATGGCTAATTTTGGCCTTCTGTGGTTGTAAATAATAAACAGCTGACTGACAAAATTTATTATTGCTCAGCTAACTGTTAAAGAATGATGGGAACCCTGCTTTCAAGCTCAGTATGAAAAAATTGATTGGTATGTTGTATCTCTTAATTGCCTGCAACTGCCAAAGTAATTCTGAAGGTGTATTGCTTAGTCTTTATATCCTTAGAAAGGATATGAAAGGTTAGAAAGATTGCTGAAGGAAGAGAGGAATTGTTGTGAAAAGTGAAATTCTTTTCTTACTACATGTTTCCTTCAGGAAAAATGAGCAGGTAATGAGAAACCTTGGTGTGCTATGGATGGGAGATGTGGGGAAAAAATGCAGCCGACAGAAGATGAGACACTTTGTGCACTACAGAATAGTGGGTGATCTAATGATCTAATATGTTTCCTTTAATGTAGCTACAGAAAATATCAAACCACACCAGGACGATGAAGGCGAGAAAAAAGCTCTGGGCAAAGAGGAGCGATGCAAGGAGCCAGAAGCCAAGATAGACAATCACGAACCCCGACTAGGGCCAAGGCCACGCTCGCACAACAAAGTCCTCAATCCACCAGGGGGGAAGTCCAGCATTGCATTCTATTAGGGTCATCATGTCACTGTTACTAATGGAGAAACTCTTGTCTGTGGTGGTGAGGTCAGTTTATACACTATTGCTTGTGAATAGATTCTTAGGCAGATGGATGAGGGTTATGTTAGAGTATGTAGGAAGGATAAGCTGGTGATTTGGGGAGGAAGGGCTGGGGAGGGAATGGGTGCCTTGTGGAAGATGTGAGTACTGGCCTGCCTGGGTGGGTGGCAGAGCCAGATACTAGTGTAACTTTGTGAAAAATCAGTGCTACTTAGTGGTGAGTTCCTCAAACTGTTAGGTTTTTAGCTAGCTTGTGGCTCAGGACGCTCTTGTGGAATCAGGCTTCCATACAGTCAACATGTCAAACATTGTGAATGGGAAGGGGCCTGAAGGTCATACTTGAAGATTCTGAAGTACAGCAGGTAGGCTGGGCTTTCCCCTAGGCAATGGGATGCGGCTTCCAGCGTGAGCTGACTTGCAGTCACGTGAATATAAATATGTTCCACTGGAACAAGCAGTGCTGCCATGGTTAAGAGTGTCTTCAGTCACTGCTTCTTTTTCTCCTTTTTTGCTTGCAGCACATGATTGCTGATGCAAGGACAAAATATGCTGAAGGTTTCTTTTATACTCATAAACAATCATATGTTTGTAAAGATTGTGGTCTTCCCCTGCCTAGGTATTCAGGTCTTTTGGATGCCTTCAGTAATTTGCTAATTACTGTGACTAACTCTTCACATGTAGCAGTCCAACTTGCTGTTTCATGTAGGTGCTTCTAGTTGAGTGCTTGTATGTTTTCTGGTAAAGATGTGGGTGCAAACAATAGCTTTATGGTACTCTTTGAACAGAGGCACCTTGGAAGTTTACCGTGGAGAGTATGGTGAGGTGTCAGCCAGGTCACTCTGACTTTGTAAGCTAAGCCTTTGTAGGAGGGGCTTAGCTTCAGCACAGGTTTTCACTTGGTTCCCTGTGGAAACCAGGACAGTTCTCCTGTCTCCACCACAGTGAATTTCCTGTTGGTTTTGCCTGTGCTGAGTCTGTTAGTGAACTCTCCTGTCTTTCATCAGCCTTACCTTTGCTTTTGACCGTCTCACATTTTTGTTGGGAAAACTATGTGAGTTCTCCCCAACCTAGAGCTGTAGTTGATTTTGCTGTAGATTACCTTAGTTGGAAAATCAAAGCCAGCACAAACAGAAGGTTTGTATTACTAAAATCTGTCATAAATCATGTTTGGAAGATGTGCACGTTTTGCACAGGTGTTTTTGGGGGAGGGTTTGTTCTCGGAATGGATTTTATGATCGTATCCAGAGCTTTGATATATGAATGTTAAATCTAGGTGCTTACTGTTAAATATATTGAATACTGACCTTTTAAATCTGACATATCAAAACAGGCGTTGTTCAGGTACACCAAAGAACAAGTGGCCTTATTGTGTATATCCCCTGCTGTTCTAGCCCACATTCCCTGGGAACTGCTGCCTTTGAGACAGGATGCTGGGCCAGGTGCTAAACCTTTCTGTGATTGTAATGCTTCCTAGGCCGTGCAGTTCCCTTGTGTCAGCAGTGGTGGCTGACTGCTTTAAGACTTAGTTGCCTTTTCAAATAGTGAAACCTATGGGACAGTGCTAGGATAGAAACAGTCATGGAAAGTAGGGATTCAAATGCCTTGGTACCATTCAGATTGGTTTGGAGCTGCCTGTTAATTTCCCCCTCAGGAAAACAAGGCAGTAGTTCAAACTGCAACCCTAGAATGAACTTACGTTAGTTCCAAATATGTATTTCTTAGCATCTCTTCCTGAGTCTGTGCTCTCCAGGCTCTGGCTGAGTCTCAGACACATTAGCCATTTCAGTTACTTGTTCCAGTACTTGACAGGAAGCTGTCATATAGAAAAATCAACCAGAGGCTGCTTCCTACATTGCAGGCTCTGGTGTAGCTGACGCTAACTGCAATACCAAGCAGTTGGCGTCTTTTATTTAGTACCTGATGTGCATTGGCTTCAGTGCCTGTCCTTTAAAGAGCAACTTCTAACTAGGCCTTAAATTAGTTAAACTATGTTAAATTTCTTACATTTCTTTCTTTGGAATCTAAACAATGTTTTCAGCTCTTCAAGTAAAATTGATCTGAGCATTTTTCTGGTACAGAAAAGGATTGGAAATCAAATGACAGAACATGCAGTTACCAATAAACAAGTATTTTGTTACTTCATTGTGTGCTATAGATGCTTGCTTTTATAAATTGGTCAGTACTCTATTTCACCATAGATACACTGGTGAATTTTGTGGTCTGAAATGGGAAAAATTGCACATGTATTTTCAGGCCTTCCGTACATGGGACTATGCTCAGGAGCTGTGACATCCTGCCCAAGGCTGCCCTTGAGACAGATGTCTCTTATCCCTGGGGAGGGGTAGGATAGTAGCAAGAGCTCAGCTTAATGCCTTTTTGTGGGTAACATTCCATGATGTTCTGTACCACACTGGGATTCTGTTATGCTCTTCAGCAATATTGTAAATAGAATTAAATATTCAAATACTTTAAATAGTTAAGGCTATTTGTAGAAAAACATAGTAATTCCCCTTGAGCAAGGGATATTCTTTACGTGGAGAAGTCATACCCTCACTTGTGTGTTTCTAGTGAATGCATAAAACGCCCTTCGTGTGCCAGACTGCCTTGGCTGACAGAGGAGGGAATTCCAGCTATTGACATGGCAATTCTGGGTGAGCTGGACACAGTGGCCTCTCAGCCAGGATGTTGTGTCTGCGGCATTCATCCCTGAACTTACAGGCTGTGATGCTCTCAGAGCCTCTCGGCCAGCCCTCACTCCTGCAGTGACTTCTGTGTTTCAGAACTCTTCTCTGTACAGTTTGGGTGGGATCTGCAGAGTGTGGGAATGTGGCAATGTCCTTGATAGACAGCACATTAGCAATGAAGTACTGTTTTTCCTTTGAGCTGCAGCCAACGGTAGACTGCAGTATAGCTCCAGTTTGCAACTATGTGTGTGTTACCTCATTGCTTTCCCCAAAACTGCTGGTTTGTTTTTGAAAACACTTGGGATAGAATGTTATTTGGAGTTGCTGCTTCAGTCTGGGAAGGAGCATTATGGTGTCCATAGCGAGCTTAGCCTAGGAAGTACTTAAAGGAGGACCTGCATGCTTTCATGAGTCGTGTGTTGTTCTAGGTGTATGTGTTGCTTAGTCCTTAAATATGTCACTGTGTCTGTCCTGTACAAGACCTCACGGCTCTAGTGAACTATCCAGATCATGCATGTTTTTCCCTGTGAAGACTGCTGGCTACTGTGCAAAACCTTTTAAGCAAGCACGGTCTGATACTGTCCATCTGTTGCATCACTGCATCACACCCTGCATTGCACTCTCAATGAGGAAGATTAATGTCCTCTGTTGGTGTTTTAAACAGCATTACTGTGAGTTTTTTGAATTATTTATACAGGCTAATCAGACTTGGAATATCCAAAGTACATTCTTGGGGCTTGTCTAGTGAGAGAAGATACATAAAGTAGTGATGTGTGGAGACAATTATTTAAGCACTAAATGAGTAACTGCTGTAGTATTTTCCCTGGAAGGCAGTCAGAGTTGCTTATGTACAATATGGTCACACTGGTGTATGGATGTCCAAGTGTCTTGGCTGCCTGGGTGATTGTGTGGTGGAGCTGGCCACCCAGCGATTTGTCCAAGCCCCTGATGTGTCTTCTGTTGAATTTCAGCTTGAAGCTCTGCTGAAATGGTCTATCACTTCCCTTTGGAAAAGGTGAAGGATTAAATGTCATTGAGGCTGGAATGTTTTATTGTTTCTTAAGGAGCAAAGACAGGTCTCAGCATCCTGACTGGGGGGAGATTTGGTCAGGTGTAAGCTGTTTATGTCATTACTGGTTTTCAGCTGTGCAAGAAGTGAACTAGATAACAATTCATTGCTGGCCAAAAACTGATGCCTAGAAGCCTCCCAGCAGGCTGAGCTGGCTGCCTAGGCTGTGCCCAGTTGCTACTCCTCTCTTTGAACATAGCTGGTGAGCAGGAAGAGGCAGATTTAAATTATTGGGCTAAATTAGTAGCCCTGATTATTTTTATAGTTTTATCTTGCTTCTGGGAATTAAGACAGTATCATCTTGAATTGGTTTTCCTTTTCTTTCAAGTTCCTTATATTGTTAGCAGGACCACCTCTTCTTCCTCAAGGAGATCAAAATACTCTCCATAGCCAGCAAGAGTGCAGGAATTTGCCTTACTTATCAGCCTCTCTAGGTCCAGCTGCTTTCTAATTCTTCCCCACTGCTTTCCTTCTCCCTCCTACATAAACAGATATTTGAAATAGTAGCTGTGCTGCCTTTGGCTTCTCCGTGACACCTCCTCTGCTGCTGGTTGGGTGTGTGCTATGTACCACTTAAGCCAAAACAACAGACTGCTCTGTGTCCAGGTGTATCAGAAGCACAGGGGCCTGTTGAAGTAACAGGAACTTATCGTTATGCCTGGTTCTTCATGAAGATCATGAAGATGATGGCTTTTTCTCCACTGTCTTGTCCCACAGACCCACATAAATGTGGGCTCTACTGTGTCAGTGTTTAACGTCCTGGCTGCTGGGAGCATGCACTTGGGCATGAAGAGCAACACAAGTCCAAGTGTGAACTGCCTGAACTAATGTCCACTTTCAGGCTTCAGTCTGTATTTTATGAGTCTCAATCCACTCTGTCTTTGGCAAGAAGAAGGTTCTGCCAGAGAATATGTGCAGCTTAAATGTTAAGGCCCAGGTTGTCTAAGGCTGGGGACAGTGTAAGGGGTGGGGGTTTCAGTTACCCATAATCATGATCAGTGTGACACTACAAAAGTTAAACAAAAAAAACCCTGATTGTTTCCTTCCATTTCTTGCAGCATGTTGACCTCTGTGAATGCCACCCTTTCATTTCCATCACAAGCTCAGTCAAAGTATGAGAGCCATGCAATTGCTTTTTTGAAAGCTCAGAGCTGAGCTCTGGTATCCCAGCTGCAGGTGTCCAGCAAAAATGGGGAAGACAGGCAAAGTGAAGGTGGCTTCCTGGTCATCAGGGGGTCATTACTGAAAAAAGCTGAGTAAAAGTAAGTGATCAGTGTACCCAGTGGAGGTGAGCAGGTACTGTTCAGGGAAGGGTCATCATCTCCCTCCCTACTGTTACATCAGCTTCGAGCTTTATCCATCTGAACTGAAAGACAGGAACAGCCTGTCCAGAAGAACACTCTGCCTGTGAGAGGCTCCAGTAGAGTCCTCTCACATTGAAGATGGTCTTTGTGCAAGAGACCCAAAGGTCACCAGGATGTCCCCACATCTTCAGATTCCGTGGCAGGGCTTTTATAAGCAAGTGCAAGGGTCTCTTTGCTTGATGGTTTCTATAAAACCCTCTCTAGCCAACAGAAGTTCTCCATATAGGCAGTGAAAACAGGAGAGGGACAGGAATGCTACCAGTGACACCCAGCAGAACAGGCAGTTAGGCTTTGGCGCTACACCAATGCGAATCTTGTTAACCATTGGCAGACTTTAAGGAAAGTATTTCACAACTCTTCTTCAAAACAGGAGTGAAGTTTCTTTTCTAGTAATTTGGAAGTAGATTGTGGGATGTCAAACAGGAGTGGCTGGCTTTTGAGTGAGCTTCTTGCATGAAGGAGTAAATACAGGACTTTGAGTGGTTATCCCAGCCCTTGTTTACAGCACCAACCCCCTTTGCCTTTAGCTGCTGCATCACATGGCATAAACTAAGAAAGCTGATGGCTTCAGCAGACCAGGCTGAAGTCACTGCTTTTAAGCCAGGGTATTAACACACAAATCAGTTCTGAACACATATTTTCTTCTGTTTGCAAGTCTCCAACATTAGTTTACAGCCCTGCTGCATGTGGTTTCTCATAATTACAGCTGGAAATTCATCATGGGATTTTTCCTCTGAAAAAAATGCAAGCACAGGATTTCAGCACTGAAGAGTAGTGCAGCAAGTGGAGGCCTAAGGATATTTTGAAGCCACAGTCTAGCAGGAGTCTGATTTGCCAGCTGTGTTAAAATACTGATGAGGCCTTACATGGAGCATTGTGTGCAGTTTTGACTTCCCTGCTACAAGACAGATGTGATTTAGGGAATGCAGTGATGGGCCACAAAGGTGATAAATGGACTGGAACACCTGTCACAGGAGGAGAAGCTGAGAGGGCTGGGGCTGCTCAAGAAGGTTCTGAGAGATCTGACCAGTGTGCTCAAGTACCTGCTGGGAGGAAGTAAGGATGAGGGGGCCAGACTCTGCTCTGGACAGGAGGAACGGGCACAAGGGAAACCACACAGAATTTCATCTGAACACAAGGACGTACATTTTTTCTGTGAGAGGTCATGCTCTGTGACAGGTGCCCCAAGAGAAGCTGCAGAGTCTCCATCCATGGAGATGTTCAAACTCTGTTTGCTCGGTGCTCTGCCTTCTGCTCCATGTTGATTCTTTAGGGTTATTTGTTTACTAAGCAAAGCTGTCAGGCTTGCAGAGCCAGTGACTTCAAACTCTGGCTGTGAAACCTGCTCAGCAGGAAACCAGGCCAGCAGCAGAATGCCATCCAGATGTAGGAGTGTAGCCACAATACACCCAGCTACAGCTGAGAACTCACAGTCGCAGAGGAGTAAGTGATCCCCAGCCCGATGGTAGAGACCAACAGGGGCACAGAGGTGAATGCCAGGAGAGCGAAGACTGGCAGTCAGCACAGCACAGACAGCAGCAGGGACACCTCTCGGTCCAACCCAGTCCTGCTGATGAAGGGAATGAACAGAAAGCCCCTTCCAGGGGACCCTGCTTCCCCTGGGTCCTGGTGGCACGCGGGACTGCGCGAAGCGGGCTGGCAGGAGTGGCAGTGACACGGCGTTCCTGGCTGTTGGCAGTGTAGCAGGCCAGCTGTTCTACCTCTTGCATACCTCTGAACTGAGACTGAAGTGTTTCTAGGGGTCCAGTGCTCAAGAAAAACCACAGATTTTAACAAAGGGGAAGGGAAAACATAGTTTACCATGACAATTATGGAAATAAGGAATGGAAGCTGTTTGATGAAACAGGGCCTGATTGCATGCAGATTGCCCTTTCCCATCTACTTGCAAAGCTTATCCCAGTCCTTTCTGTTTCTGCCTCAGACTTCCCATGGGTTGATGCTACCATAGCACAATTACAGGGCAGAGGTAAAAACAGGGGAATGTTACTTCTTGTAATTTAAGTCAGGTTAAAGTGCATCTTGCAGTTTCCAAGGATATAAAGGATTCCTCGTTCAGCCACAACAGGTGAAATTCTGTTTGAGGGGGCTGTAGTGGACATTTCAAAAAATCAGGAACAAGTTACTGCAAGTGCTTCATGTTTTGGGTACTCACAATTAACGTGCCAACTGCTGCAGAGAGAATGAGGGAGCTGTCTTACTGCCCCAAAAATGTAAGTAGCTGCCTGCTGATTTTAACCAGAATATTAATCCTGGATAAACTTGCTAAAAATAAAATGAAGCCAAGAAAATAAAATAATTAGTATTCTTGATCTGGTTATTTTGATAGAAAGTTAGTTTGAGCATAAGCATATGGGCAGGAAGGGCTTGGATGAGAAGACGTGTAAACAAGCTTGATTGCATCTGGTTTGTATTGCCAAACTTTGGTGGTTTACTTTCTTTTTAATTAATGCACACTACAGAGGAGCTGGTATTTTCAGACACTTTTGAGACACTTCTGCAAGTGCAGAGTGAAACTGCAGGTTAAAGTGGAGCATGTGTTTCCTATATCAGCACAGCTCACAGCAGCAGTGTGCTGTTGCATGTCCAAACTACATGGGTGAAGTTTTGACATCCTCTTTTAAGAGGCTAAAAGCCTTATCAGTTCAAGGGGGTGAATGCTGAGGGGCAGGACCAGGGTTTAAAAATAATCTAACAGCAAGAAAAATTTATATTGAACATCTGCCTTTGAGAAATACTAGGAATTGCACAGGAAATTCCTTTAAGAAGACCTGGTTACAGCAAAAAAACCCAAAAAAACAAAAAAACCAAAACAACAAAACAAAAACCTATACTGTCAAAACCAGCCTTTCAGTTTTGTTAGGGACATGCAGAAATTTCATTAAACTTCCTCAAATTCTTTATAGAATTTACAGTCATTCAGTTTAACAGCTTTCACAGAGGTTTATTTAAAAATCTTGTATTTACTTAAATTTGA
Source organism: Urocynchramus pylzowi (assembly GCA_013397555.1). Lineage (NCBI taxonomy): Eukaryota > Metazoa > Chordata > Aves > Passeriformes > Fringillidae > Urocynchramus > Urocynchramus pylzowi. The sequence continues at coordinate 201,868 of VZRH01001844.1, forward strand.
TTTGGCTATCTATATGAGTGCTTCCCATCAGTTGTCATGCTGATGACATTTCTTCCCTCCTGATTTCACAGTGGTCTCTTTCAAATCACTAATGAAATATTACCAAAAGAATTTTATTTATTTTACTGCAGGCCTTACCTAATACAAAAGTTCATCCTCATGATGTGACAGAAGCTGCTACATCATCCACAAAGGGCAACAAAGCAGCAAAACAAGTCTGTGGCAGAGCCCCAGGACAGAAGCAGAAGTCTCAATTTAGATAGCCAGGTTGCTGCTTTCTTTTAAGCAGAGGCAGGCATTAAAAAGGAAGTCTGAAGCTCTCACCAGATACAAAGGCTTCCTCTCGTACAAACCCAGGCTGAGCAAGCCCAGTTATATTCCAGGCACAGCAGATTGCAGCAGGGCAGAGCTGCCCCAGGCCTGTGACGTTGACACCCCACCCATCTCAGGAGACACCCACTTTGCTGGTCTGTCACAAAGGTGAAATGTCTATGGGCTGTTTTTTAAATGGAGTATTTCTTCCCCTTTTCCCAACTCCTTCTGATCCTCCTTTGGCAGTGTTTGAAGCTTTAAATTTTGGATGAATCATTTTCCTTTAAGATATTTCTGCAGTCTTTCAGAAGCTTCTCTCATCTTTGAAGGGAAAGAAAGGTCAAAGAACCCTCAAACCTTTAGGTGTCAAAGCATGTTTCTCCACATTTCACGAGTGGAAGGAACAAGCCTGCTACCCCTGTATTTCCTAGTCTCTCCAGAATTGGGGCTTGCACGGCTCTGTTGGCTCATGGCAGTCAGTGGGCCACAGCCATAGAACAGTTCCTGGTGTCTTCCACAAAGAGGAAGATGCAGTTGTAGAAGAACATGATGGTGAGGACCAGGAGCCAGTAGGGAAGGAGAAGGTGCTGTATGTCCTGAATCTGCTGCAAAGATAAGATGTGCCCTCACTCCCCAGGAAAATAGCCCAGCTTCACACCAGTGTCACTTTCTGTAAGCCACTGAAGGGCACAAGAGATTTAAGAAGTAATGGCGGGTAAAAGGGAAATAAAAGGCAGCTCTTATACCTCTAAGTGAAATTTGAGATGTACTGACTCTAAAACATTCCTTCTGTAAAACTATCCAGTAAAGAAAACAAAGAAGATTTCTTATTTTTATAAAGGTTCAGGCTGCAAGAGACTGTTTTGAGCAGACTCTGTTGAGAGTCCAGTGCACATCCTTAAGTGAAACACAGCAGAAAGGTACAGTATAAACAGGAGTCACGACACAACTACAGAAACCAGTTGAGAGTACTGTCATGAGAAGGAAGCCATCTAATAGATCAAGGTGCATAAAAATTGCAGACTGAAGTTGCTTGTAATGTGCTTGTTTCTAGACAGAATGCAAGGAGGAATTGAAGATCAGGGCTGGCAAGAAACCAGTACTGCCCAGATTAGCTATGTCCTGTCCTGGATCCTGTGAGCCAGAAAGTTCAGAGGGAGGCTACCAGGCTAGTTTTGTGCACAGAATGCTCCTCTGAGCCACCTGAAGTCGGAAAGTAACTGGCTCAGAAAGCTACTACCATTCTGAGTACTGCCCGAGCTCTCTGGAAGGGTCTAGGCAGGGAATTCTTGGCTGGTGGCGCACAGATGCGATCTCAGCACTGCTCTGCAGGGCTGAAAGGAGGGGTGCCAATGCCCTCTCCTGGCCAGGACTAGCTCCTGATGCTGCAGCCCTCCCTGCGCTCCGGGGGCAGTGCTCCTGCGCCTGGCATTTCCAGGACAGAGATGGGAAAAAAACACGTGCCACTGTTTTGGATTTGCTTTCTTTCTGGATAACACCATCCAAACCCAGCCACCCACTTTATCAAGTACATTGACTGTGGGGCTGAAACAAATCCCAGCACACAGAGCAGGCTCCCTAGGAAAAACAAGAGGTGTTAGAAATTCCTGGCAGTGGAGAGCACTGAATGACAAAACCCACTGCATGTAAAATGCTGAATTCTCCATGACTCCTAAGCCTGGATTCTCTTAAAACAGAGTGGGACACTTCACCTTGCACCACCCTGTCCAAATCCCTGAGCTCTGCCCACTGAGCTCCCCTGGATGCAGCACTGCCTGAGGCCAGTGAGGCTAAAGCCACCGGAGTGTCTCAGGCAGAGCTCAGCTGGCCTGTGGCTAGAATGCTCCTGACCTGCAGCAGAACTGTACAATAAACCCAAGATAAAAGCATTGGGAAACTTCCCTGGTCCCCAGAGAAGGGGAGGCACATCAGGGCTGTACAGGAAGCCAGGCTGTACCTCTTCATTGGTGTGACCTGCTGCAATTACCCCAGGCAGCTCCAGAGTAGTGAGTCTGGTTATGCTGCCTACACCAGAGCAAGTTTTACAGTGGTCATCCGCTACAGACATCCTTCTCAGAAGGAGTTCTGTACACATTTTGTTTTCCAAAGAAACAAAACAGCTTCTGAGATGAATGCATACTTTGTCTGATGTACTGACCCCTTCATGGGCTACAGAAGTCACTGTGCTGTGCTTGCAAATGCTGCCTGAGCACAAAACTAAATGTCAGAGAGGATGTGACACCCCATGCCCACCACAGCTTTCTCTCTGAGAGCTGGAATCAGAGGACACTAATCAGTTTCAACTTCTGTAAGAGATTCATCTCTTTTCTGTGGGTGATGGCTCATACTGCCTTGTTTTGTAAATAACACTTTTCTATAATCACTGAAGCAAGTCTCCCTAACATCATTCCAGCAGACTACTCACGTGCTGTTTAACCCTTTCCTTCCACTTGAGACAGATCTCTCTCACTGCACCAAAAAAGAGGAGAGAAGCTCAAATCTTCTAAAGGTACAAGCCCTAGAACAGATTCACACTAAGAAATGTGCAATTCAGGTTCTTCTTCTCACAGTAATTTAAATGTGGTTTCAATCAAACGTACGCAAGGCATCTTCTGCTGGGACCAGTACAGACACTGCTGCAGAATCAGCAGGTTCTGCTAGCCACAGTACAGAGTAGCAAACACATTTCATTCCTGTCTCTTTCACTCTGAAGTTTCTATTCCATGGGAGTACTCCTGTATTAAGTACTGACTATCTGTGGCTGCAGATGTTAAAATATGTCAAGAAAACAAAACTGTCAGGCTGACACTAAAGAGTTAGAACGGGTTTTCTAGCATCAGTGCAGAAAACACCACTCATTGCACACAGAAAGCAACAGGAAAAGCTGGAAGATCATGTGCCACTTCCTACTTACCTCACTACCTCTTTCAGGTTCTTTTAATCATTGGACAAAACAAGCTGGCCTGGGTCTAGAAAATACCAAAGAAATTCACATCTGTAGAGTGTCCTCTGCATTCCAAACTTTGTTTCAAACTGTTAGGTGAAGGAGAAATTGAGGACACTCCGAAGACGGGAGACAGAGTCAATCCAAATGCCAGTGCCAGCTCCTTCCCCTTGAACCAGAAAGTTGTGGTAACAATTCTGCACAACTTACAGAAGAGAAGAATCTTCCCTTGAACAGACAGGCTTGACCAAGAGCATGGCACAGAAGCAACAGCTCTCACAAGCTGGAGAGCTCAGGCTGGAAGCTGCTCTACACATGCCAAGAGGAGGCATGTGCCAGAGAAGGTATGTGCTAGCCTCACAGTCCATTTTAAAATGGACTAAATCATGCAGGGGCATGGGAGGTGAACTTATCCATCCTATAAGGCAAGCAAAAATAATTTCAAAGGCAGGGAAATCACATGTCAGTGCCCACCCTTGAGAGAAGGAGAAACGTGTTAGAGGGAAAGACTTGGACATTTCAGCACGCATTAAATCAAGGAGCAGCGGCCTGCCAACAATACAAGTCACTGGGAAAGAGCAGGTGAAGCCGACTGGTAGGACAAGGGTCTAGAAGGCAAAAATCATGACCCTTTTGTGAGATGTAAACATGAAAATGTGTAAATGTGAATTCCTTACTACTAAGTGACCCATTCCCAGAACCAAAGAGCCATTAACATCATTGGGAGGAGGCATGGCAAGCCCTTGAAGTGCAAGCCTAAAGCAAAGATGGGTGATCCCAGCACAGTGAGAAAAGAAAAAGCAAAAACACCAACTAGGAAGAAACAGAAGAAATGCACAAACCTCAACAGACATGCTTAAGTCAGGACAAAGGTATTCTGTGTCAAAAAGCTAAAGAACAACCTCAAAACACACCAATAAACTTCATCAGTTTACTCTCCGCTTTCAATTTTGTAAAGACCGGTCTCTTTATAAAATGACTTGGCAGTCATCAAAATAATGATGATATTATCAATGGTGGGAGGTTAGAGAGGCAGGTAAGTGGCAGGGGACTCTCAAGAGAACTCTGAACTCTATAGTCTCTGACTCTGCCCTGAGCTCCATTGCAGGCTGTGACCTAGAGAACATGATCTCCTCTGTGCCTCTCTCTCCTAAGACATTTACCTCTGATACCAAGTGAGAGGGACTAATCTGATTTTTATTTATGCTTCAACATATGTTACACATTAAATGGAAGATTCCTATAGAGGCTGTACATGTGCTGGCAGCCCTGTCCCCGGGAAGGCTTTGCCTGGCAGCCAGTCCGGGCAGAGGAAGCTTCCTCTGCCATCGGCTGCGAGTGACGTCCCCTTCCCCCACACTTGCCGTGGGACAAATGCCCGGATGCTTGGGAAGAATGCCCAGGAAATCGGGCTATGGGAGGAGCTTTAGCGGATAAAAGCAGTTAACTGCTACGCAAGGCGAGCCATTATTCGTTGGGTTTCTTGGAGGAGGCGGGGGCTCGCCTCTAGGGTCGGTTTGGCCCCCTCCCCTGCTCGGTTTTTCATCCTGGTGGTCCTGCTTCCCTGTCCGCGCCTGCTTTGCCCTGCTTCGCCGTTTCTGTGAACCAGCTCATCCCCAGGACCAGCTCGTGTCCGCGGCCGCCCCCGCCGTGGTTCGTGGGCACACCCGGCTGCGACCGCACCCGCGCGACTCCAACCCGCGGCCACCTGCTTGCAGCCCTTACCTATTTATGTCCCTCCACATCTTTATTTGACATACCGTATTTTTTTTGGTTTCTAGCCATCGTCTTTTTTTAGATGTAGTTTCTAAATTATAGGAAGAAATAGGCTCAGTCCCGTGGCTATGTAAGAAAAAAGTTCAGCTAGAAGTCACTCCAATTATCTCTTTTATTCAGGACGCTTCCTATCTTTTGTTGACATTTTCTTACTTATTCGAACTTTCTCTCTACTTGTTCATTTCTATCTATCTCTCTCTTTAAATTTGGGAGGATTAGTGTTTTTGTGATTTTTATTGTTTAGGAAGGGATTAAAAATCTCAGCTGCTGTCTGCCTGAACATCTGACTCCCACAGCTGGCTGACCGCGGCTGGGCACCTTCTTCACTCCTTGCCCTCCCCCTTCTCCTCCTCAGCCTAAGGTGCTAGCACAGATATTACATTTTGAACTGGTATAGATTGTTTCCGTTTCTCTCTCTGGGGGGGCTGCCCAAAGCACCCCAGGGTCCCTCAGGGCTCCGGCCTGGCCTGCCTCACCCCCGGCCGGCTGCATGGCTCACCCCCTCCCGCACCCAGACACAGCTGGGCAGGGGAGGTCAGCTCTGTTCCCCTGCTGGACCCAAAGAGGAACTTCCCCTTGGAATGTTCTGTTTTTTAGCTTCTGTTTTTAAAGGCGTATTTAGGTCCCTAGTGGCTACACCAGGTGTCAATATTCACATCAGGCTATTGATTGGTTTGACCATCACCTTCCTAAAAACTTCCTTCCCCGTCAAACCACCACAAACACTCAACACCATTTGCCGTGCTGATGCTGACAGAGTGCTGGGCTTCTTACGGTCCCTGTCTTCTGTTTCACTCTCTGTCTCTCTTTTTCCCTCTCTGCTTGCATTTCTATCCCCTTCGGTAGGAACGCTCCTTTACCAATAAACGGTTATCAGATGTAGTATTGTCCCGTTTGTTCTTTATTTTCGTCTGAGAAATCTATCAAAAAGAATCCTCCCCGACTCCCTCTTTAACAGCGTGTTTTGGTTTGAAAAGAGGTGTCTGTTAAGGAAGGCAGGAGCCTCTCTTGAAATGGAAAATGTCAACCCCCTCCCTCCGAATTATTATAATTTTGAAATTAAGGGGCTCTCAGGCAAAGATATGGGAATAGGAATAACAGCTGTTTATTAGGGAAAAAATAAAAATGTAAAAAATGCAGTAATACAAAACACCACTGCCAGAGTCAGAATATGACCTGACACCCTGTGGGTCAGGGTGTTGGTAGCAGTCCCATTAAATGGTGGCTGCAGCTCTCCTGCAGTGACAGGTGTGGTTCTGTTGAAGCAGTGATCCTGTAGAAGAGTGGAGTTTTCCTCTGAAGATGCAGTGGTGGTGTAGATAGGTCTGGTCTTCTTCTGGGAATCCAGTGGGAAAAGGCTGCTGTGGTGTTCCAAATCTCAGAGTATATCCAGTTAACAATGCTTGGCTCCTCCCTCTGGACAGAGCATCTCACAATGGGATTGTTATATGTGACTTGGAATAAATTCGTGCTTACATGAAATATACGGGAAATATATGGAAAATGTACGAGAAATCAGTCATGATTATAAAATGCTTGTAAGAGATATCTTTAAAGGTTTTTTTAGCCCACACGCTGGAGCCGAGGAGATTGCCTCACATGATTGTGAGGCCAGGACAGCAACGGAGAAAGATACCTAATTAGCAAGCTCAAAGAGGAGCCTGCAACAGAGGGGCTCTTTACCAAGCAGCTCAGGAAACAGCCAAGCGATGAGTACTCCTTAAGTGTCCAAGATGGAGACAGCCAGAGTCATCAGGAACGGTGCATCCCAATGCCAAGTTCCCACTGGCACCTGCATTCATCACTTCCCAGAAATGGCTTTGTCCAGCAAAAGACAGAGAAAGGAAAAGAACAGGAGGGACTCTGCCTCGGGCAAGAAAAACCGTGTATACAAGTCAACCCGGCCAAGCAGCAGTTGTGAACAGAGGGGATCCGATGCAATAGAGGTTGGATCAGAGTTCACCCAGTGCCAGTCCCGGGCTCGGTGCTGTCTCCTTTGATTGTGGCTATCAGAGACCATATCTCGATCACAAAACAAAATTTTAAAAATCAATTATTAATTTGGCTTTATCATTTATTGCTTATTAATTCAGCTTTATCATTAATTTACCTATAACAATAACTATACATTTATACATTCTTTTAACATACATATAATGTTCACCCCTTAATTGTGAGAGTTAACTGTCACCGTCGTGACACGAAATAATAAAACTCACGCAAGGTGTTCCAAGGAACAGGAAAAGAGAGTTTTATTTTTCAGATCTCAACATTTATAGAATTCCAAAAGTGACAGTGGATTGGAGAATGACATTGCCACCTCTCCAACCACACTGGTCAAACTAACAGTCCATCAAACTTCTCCTCCTACAGAGAAGAATTCAAATCAATCATTATTTACATGAAAGTGTGTGAGAAACTCTATTACTAGAATGTAAACATCAGAAGGCTTAGAGAAACTCAAAAGAACAGGGCGACAGTTAACCATTCACTCATGCATAACATAATGAATATGCATGTAACCCCAGCAATGAAACTGTATACAGAGAACATGATTTTAAGCTACCGGTGTGCTCTTGGGCCATTCGCCAAAAGCACCCCAGCGCTGAATTCTTTTATCCTTTATAAACTTAAAAAAAAAATCTAGAAAGTGAACTCTGTTTTTCACATAAAACCTGGTTTACATAAATTCTTCCTCTGCCACAACTGTCCTATGGTGCTGTGGTCCATCTTTTGCTGTAGAAACAACTCCTTAAAATTTCAGCTCAGTACTAATTGCAGGTGAATTCTAGGTACTAAAAACAATATCATATTTTCATTGGTTGTGTGCCACCAAAGTAGAAACCTAATGTTAGGAATTCCCCCCCCTCCCCAGGGAATTTTCTCCCATATGTTGCCTAAGAGATAATAACGACCAGCACTTAAGAGAGACAAAAAAGTGCCCAAGGTGGGGGGAAGGAGTGCAGCTGGCTGCAGATTTAGCCGGGGGCTTTTCTCTTGGGAAGGGCAAAGATAGATGGAGACTTTTTGCTGGGGGGTCAGGGGTCTGGGCTTGGCTCTTCTTTCAGAGGAGAACAGTCGAGCTGCTGCTATCCCCGATGAATTTGCTGCCACTGTGGAGTCCAGTCCGTTACAGCTTTCTTCCTTACTGTGGGTGAGCCTCTGCTCCTAAGAGCAGCCATTGAACTGGACCTTAGTAATACCTGATCTGGCTGGAAAGGACCGTCACCATCTCTCGGATGCCGCCAGAGAAAACCCAGGACCCCAAACCCTTCCCTCTTCCCTGAGGGTGTCTCCTGGGTGTGTGCGGCAACTGCTGCGGAGGAGCACACTCTCGTGTCTGTTGTGAATGACAGTACAACTCTGGGTCTATAAAGTTTCCCATACAAGACAGAGTGAATCAAGGCTCAACATGGGTGACTTATTAGATTTTAAATTTTTGAGCAGGAGTTTCTTCACATTTGTTTCTTGTATCTATGTGCTCAGTGCCTTTGATGCGCTTGGCTGGGTCTGCTCTTCGTGGAAACATTTGAAAATCTGCTTGTTACATTCAGATGCCTTATGATCTACTGGTGATCCATCCCATAACTAATTACACCTCAGCCTCAATTATTGTAGGACCCTTCCAAGTGAGCTGCACCTATTTCATTCAGTGTTATTCTATTCCGTTCCATTCTGTTCCATTCCATTCCTTCCCTTTCAATTCTCCTTTTTTTAGAGACAAATAGGTTTTTGCTACAAAAGTAGCTGTCTAAAAGCTGCTATGCTCTGAATCTATCAGTATGTAGTCAGCTATAATGACGTAACATAGAACAAAATAGTCATAAAACTTAAAATTGTTAATTACCAGTGAGATGTGATATTCCCATTGCAATTGGGCTTTCTGGGTAGGTCCTTTCCCTTTGTGCAATATGAAGCTTTTAGGGTCATTGCTAGTCACCACCTTGGAATTACACTCATCTTCAGAGCTCTAAGCCAAATGAAAGTGTGGGGAGCCTTTTCCCAAATCAACCCTTTATTTCTCTTTCCTGCCAGGCTATTCTCAGTACAGAGAAGAATGATTCCTGCTGTCTTCTTCCGCCTCTACAGCCCAAACTTAGCTGAGCCCAGGATGTGGCAGACTCTGACTTCTGTGACACCCGCTGAGGGTGCTGGAGGCTGCTGCCCGTAATTTGGTGTGTGCTGCTGTTGCTTTAGGAAATCTCCTGATTAAATCCGGCGGTTGTGCTGAATTTTCTTTGCAGACTTGAGATGGTCAGATTGGCCCTCTGGCTTTCAGTTTATCCCTGACCGAACAGGTCCTTGTCTGCTTTCTCTGTAGTAACTACGGCTGCCTGATCTTGGGAATACAAACCACCGCGGCTGGGACGGGTCTCTAACATTAGAGACCAGTGGTGTCCGAGGTGCGGGGCGCGACCCGGGCATGCCCTGCTCCTGTTCGGTGTCCCCGCTCGGTGTCCCTGCTCGGTGTCCCCGCTCGGTGTCCCCCTGCTCGGTGTCCCCTGCTCGGTGTCCCCGCTCGGTGTCCCTTGCTCGGTGTCCCCCTGCTCGGTGTCCCCTGCTCGGTGTCCCC